>CM077215.1:1999874-2532374 GCA_039654625.1 Rhinogobio ventralis
CTGAATATAATGCTATAGATCTGAATATAATGCCAAAGATCTGAATATAATGCTATAGATCTAAATATAATGCCATAGATCTGAATATAATGCTATAGATCTAAATATAATGCCACAGATCAGAATATAATGCCACAGATCTGAATATAATGCCAAAGATCTGAATATAATGCTATAGATCTGAATATAATGCCAAAGATCTGAATATAATGCCATAGATCTGAATATAATGCCATAGATCTGAATATAATGCTATAGATCTAAATTATAATGCCATAGATCTGAATATAATGCTATAGATCTGAATATAATGCCACAGATCAGAATATAATGCCACAGATCTGAATATAATGCCATAAATCTGAATATAATGCTATAGATCTAAATATAATGCCACAGATCTGAATATAATGCTATAGATCTAAAATATAATGCCATAGATCTGAATATAATGCCACAGATCTGAATATAATGCCAAAGATCTTAATATAATGCTATAGATCTAAATATAATGCCATAGATCTGAATATAATGCTATAGATCTGAATATAATGCCACAGATCTGAATATAATGCCATAGATCTGAATATAATGCCAAAGATCTGAATATAATGCCATAGATCTGAATATAATGCCACAGATCTGAATATAAATGCCATAGATCTGAATATAATGCCACAGATCTGAATATAATGCTATAGATCTGAATATAATGCCATAGATCTGAATATAATGCCACAGATCTGAATATAATGCTATAGATCTGAATATAATGCCATAGATCTGAATATAATGCCACAGATCTGAATATAATGCCACAGATCTGAATATAATGCCATAGATCTGAATATAATGCCATAGATCTGAATATAATGCTATAGATCTGAATATAATGCCACAGATCTGAATATAATGCCACAGATCTGAATATAATGCCATAGATCTGAATATAATGCCATAGATCTAAATATAATGCCATAGATCTGAATATAATGCCAAAGATCTTAATATAATGCTATAGATCTAAATATAATGCCATAGATCTGAATATAATGCTATAGATCTGAATATAATGCTATAGATCTGAATATAATGCCATAGATCTGAATATAATGCCACAGATCTGAATATAATGCCACAGATCTGAATATAATGCCATAGATCTGATAATAATGCCATAGATCCTAAATATAATGCCATAGATCTGAATATAATGCCAAAGATCTTAATATAATGCTATAGATCTAAATATAATGCCATAGATCTGAATATAATGCTATAGATCTGAATATAATGCCACAGATCTGAATATAATGCCATAGATCTGAATATAATGCCACAGATCAGAATATAATGCCATAGATCTGAATATAATGCCACAGATCTGAATATAATGCCACAGATCTGAATATAATGCCATAGAGCTGAATATAATGCCACAGATCTGAATATAATGCCATAGATCTGAATATAATGCCACAGATCAGAATATAATGCCATAGAGCTGAATATAATGCCATAGAACTGAATATAATGCCATAGAACTGAATATAATGCCATAGATCTGAATATAATGCCACAGATCTGAATATAATGCCAAAGATCTTAATATAATGCTATAGATCTAAATATAATGCCATAGATCTGAATATAATGCTATAGATCTGAATATAATGCCACAGATCTGATATATAATGCCATAGATCTGAATATAATGCCAAAGATCTGAATATAATGCCATAGATCTGAATATAATGCCACAGATCTGAATATAATGCCATAGATCTGAATATAATGCCACAGATCTGAATATAATGCTATAGATCTGAATATAATGCCATAGATCTGAATATAATGCCACAGATCTGAATATAATGCTATAGATCTGAATATAATGCCATAGATCTGAATATAATGCCACAGATCTGAATATAATGCCACAGATCTGAATATAATGCCATAGATCTGAATATAATGCCATAGATCTGAATATAATGCTATAGATCTGAATATAATGCCACAGATCTGAATATAATGCCACAGATCTGAATATAATGCCATAGATCTGAATATAATGCCATAGATCTAAATATAATGCCATAGATCTGAATATAATGCCAAAGATCTTAATATAATGCTATAGATCTAAATATAATGCCATAGATCTGAATATAATGCTATAGATCTGAATATAATGCTATAGATCTGAAATATAATGCCATAGATCTGAATATAATGCCACAGATCTGAATATAATGCCACAGATCTGAATATAATGCCATAGATCTGATAATAATGCCATAGATCTAAATATAATGCCATAGATCTGAATATAATGCCAAAGATCTTAATATAATGCTATAGATCTAAATATAATGCCATAGATCTGAATATAATGCTATAGATCTGAATATAATGCCACAGATCTGAATATAATGCCATAGATCTGAATATAATGCCACAGATCAGAATATAATGCCATAGATCTGAATATAATGCCACAGATCTGAATATAATGCCACAGATCTGAATATAATGCCATAGAGCTGAATATAATGCCACAGATCTGAATATAATGCCATAGATCTGAATATAATGCCACAGATCTGAATATAATGCCACAGATCTGAATATAATGCCATAGAGCTGAATATAATGCCAAAGATCTGAATATAATGCCACAGATCTGAATATAATGCCACAGATCAGAATATAATGCCATAGAGCTGAATATAATGCCATAGAACTGAATATAATGCCATAGAACTGAATATAATGCCATAGATCTGAATATAATGCCATAGGTCTGAATATAATGCCACAGATCTGAATATAATGCCATAGATCTGAATATAATGCCACAGATCAGAATATAATGCCACAGATCTGAATATAATGCCACAGATCTGAATATAATGCCATAGAGCTGAATATAATGCCACAGATCAGAATATAATGCCATAGAGCTGAATATAATGCCACAGATCAGAATATAATGCCAAAGATCTGAATATAATGCCATAGAAACTGAATATAATGCCATAGAACTGAATATAATGCCATAGATCTGAATATAATGCCATAGGTCTGAATATAATGCCACAGATCTGAATATAATGCCATAGATCTGAATATAATGCCACAGATCAGAATATAATGCCATAGATCTGAATATAATGCCACAGATCAGAATATAATGCCAAAGATCTGAATATAATGCCATAGAACTGAATATAATGCCATAGATCTGAATATAATGCCATAGATCTCAATGCCATAGGTCTGAATATAATGCCACAGATCTGAATATAATGCTATAGATCTAAATATAATGCCATAGATCTGAATATAATGCTATAGATCTGAATATAATGCCACAGATCTGAATATAATGCCATAGATCTGAATATAATGCCACAGATCAGAATATAATGCCATAGATCTGAATATAATGCCACAGATCTGAATATAATGCCACAGATCTGAATATAATGCCATAGAGCTGAATATAATGCCACAGATCTGAATATAATGCCATAGATCTAAATATAATGCCATAGATCTGAATATAATGCCACAGATCAGAATATAATTGCCATAGATCTGAATATAATGCCACAGATCTGAATATAATGCCACAGATCTGAATATAATGCCATAGAGCTGAATATAATGCCACAGATCTGAATATAATGCCATAGATCTAAATATAATGCCATAGATCTGAATATAATGCCACAGATCAGAATATAATGCCATAGATCTGAATATAATGCCACAGATCAGAATATAATGCCAAAGATCTGAATATAATGCCATAGAACTAAATGCCATAGATCTCAATGCCATAGGTCTGAATATAATGCCACAGATCTGAATATGATGCCATAGAACTCAATGCCATAGATCTGAATAGAATGCCATAGATGTGAATATAATGCCATAGATCTCAATGCCAAAGATCTGAATATAATGCCATAGATCTGAATATAATGCCATAGATCGCAATGCCATAGATTCTGAATATAATGCCATAGAACTCAATGCCATAGGTCTAAATATAATGCCATAGATCTCAATGCCATAGGTCTGAATATAATGCCATAGATCTCAATGCCATAGATCTGAATATAATGCCATAGATCTAAATATAATGCCATAGATCTGAATATAATGCCAAAGATCTCAATGCCATAGATCTGAATATAAAAATCTCATAGATCTAAATATGATGCCATAGATCTAAATATAATGCCATAGATCTGAATATAATGCCATAGATCTAAATATAATGCCATAGATCTGAATATAATGCCATAGAGCTGAATATGATGCCATAGATGTAAATATAATGCCACAGATCTGAATACAATTGCCATAGATCTGAATATAATGCCAAAGATGTCAATGCCATAGATCTGAATATAAAATCTCATAGATCTAAATATGATGCCATAGATCTAAATATAATGCCATAGATCTGAATATAATGCCATAGATCTGAATATAATGCCACAGATCTGAATATAATGCCATAGATCTGAATATAATGCCATAGATCTCAATGCCATAGATCTGAATATAATGCCATAGAACTCAATGCCATAGGTCTAAATATAATGCCATAGATCTCAATGCCATAGGTCTGAATATAATGCCATAGATCTCAATGCCATAGATCTGAATATAATGCCATAGATCTAAATATAATGCCATAGATCTGAATATAATGCCAAAGATCTCAATGCCATAGATCTGAATATAAAATCTCATAGATCTAAATATGATGCCATAGATCTAAATATAATGCCATAGATCTGAATATAATGCCATAGAGCTAAATATAATGCCATAGATCTCAATGCCATAGATCTGAATATAATGCCATAGAGCTGAATATGATGCCATAGATGTAAATATAATGCCACAGATCTGAATACAATGCCATAGATCTGAATATAATGCCAAAGATGTCAATGCCATAGATCTGAATATAAAATCTCATAGATCTAAATATGATGCCATAGATCTAAATATAATGCCATAGATCTGAATATAATGCCATAGAGCTAAATATAATGCCATAGATTCAATGCCATAGATCTGAATATAATGCCATAGATCTGAATATGATGCCATAGATGTAAATATAATGCCATAGATCTGAATATAATGCCATAGATCTCAATGCCATAGATCTGAATATAATGCCACAGATCTGAATATAATGCCATAGATCTGAATATAATGCCACAGATCTGAATATAATGCCATAGATCTGAATATAATGCCATAGATCTCAATGCCATAGATCTGAATATAATGCCATAGAACTGAATATAATGCCACAGATCTGAATATAATGCCATAGTTCTGAATATAATGCGAAAGATCTGAATATAATGCCATAGTTCTGAATATAATGCGAAAGATCTGAATATAATGCCATAGAAACTAAATATAATGCCATAGATCTGAATATAATGCCATAGATCTCAATGCCATAGATCTAAATATAATGCCATAGATCTAAATATAATGCCATAGATCTCAATGCCATAGACCTAAATATAATGCCATAGATCTGAATATAATGCCATAGTTCTGAATATAATGCCACAGATCTAAATATAATGCCATAGATCTCAATGCCATAGATCTGAATATAATGCCATAGATCTGAATATGATGCCATAGATGTAAATATAATGCCATAGATCTGAATATAATGCCATAGATCTCAATGCCATAGATCTGAATATAATGCCATAGATCTGAATATAATGCCATAGATCTCAATGCCATAGATCTGAATAGAATGCCATAGATGTGAATATAATGCCATAGATCTCAATGCCAAAGATCTGAATATAATGCCATAGATCTGAATATAATGCCATAGAGCTGAATATGATGCCATAGATTGTAAATATAATGCCATAGATCTGAATATAATGCCATAGATCTGAATATAATGCCATAGATCTGAATATAATGCCAAAGATCTGAATATAATGCCATAGATCTGAATATAATGCTATAGATCTGAATATAATGCCATAAATCTGAATATAATGCCACAGATCTGAATATAATGCCATAGATCTGAATATAATGCCATAGATCTGAATATAATGCCATAGATCTGAATATAACGCCATAGATCTAAATATAATGCCACAGATCTGAATATAATGCCATAGATCTGAATATAATGCCATAGATCTGAATATAATGCCATAGATCTGAATATAATGCCACAGATCTGAATATAATGCTATAGATCTGAATATAATGCCATAAATCTGAATATAATGCCATAGATCTGAATATAATGCTATAGATCTGAATATAATGCCATAAATCTGAATATAATGCCACAGATCTGAATATAATGCTATAGATCTGAATATAATGCCATAAATCTGAATATAATGCCACAGATCTGAATATAATGCCATAGATCTGAATATAATGCCATAGATCTGAATATAACGCCATAGATCTAAATATAATGCCATAGATCTGAATATAAATGCCAAAGATCTGAATATAATGCCAAAGATCTGAATATAATGCCATAGATCTGAATATAATGCTATAGATCTGAATATAATGCCACAGATCAGAATATAATGCCAAAGATCTGAATATAATGCCAAAGATCTGAATATAATGCTATAGATCTGAATATAATGCCATAGATCTGAATATAATGCTATAGATCTGAATATAATGCCATAGATTCTGAATATAATGCCATAGAGCTGAATATAATGCCATAGAGCTGAATATAATGCTATAGATCTGAATATAATGCCATAGAGCTGAATATAATGCCAAAGATCTGAATATAATGCCAAAGATCTGAATATAATGCTATAGATCTGAATATAATGCCATAGATCTGAATATAATGCCCATAGATCTGAATATAATGCCATAGAGCTGAATATAATGCCAAAGATCTGAATATAATGCCAAAGATCTGAATATAATGCTATAGATCTGAATATAATGCCATAGATCTGAATATAATGCTATAGATCTGAATATAATGCTATAGATCAGAATATAATGCCAAAGATCTGAATATAATGCCAAAGATCTGAATATAATGCCATAGATCTGAATATAATGCTATAGATCTGAATATAATGCCATAAATCTGAATATAATGCCACAGATCTGAATATAATGCCATAGATCTGAATATAATGCCATAGATCTGAATATAATGCCAAAGATCTGAATATAATGCTATAGATCTGAATATAATGCCATAGATCTGAATATAATGCCATAGATCTGAATATAATGCCAAAGATCTGAATATAATGCCATAGATCTGAATATAATGCCATAGAGCTGAATATGATGCCATAGATGTAAATATAATGCCATAGATCTGAATATAATGCCATAGATCTGAATATAATGCCATAGATCTGAATATAATGCCAAAGATCTGAATATAATGCCATAGATCTGAATATAATGCTATAGATCTGAATATAATGCCATAAATCTGAATATAATGCCACAGATCTGAATATAATGCCATAGATCTGAATATAATGCCATAGATCTGAATATAATGCCATAGATCTGAATATAACGCCATAGATCTAAATATAATGCCACAGATCTGAATATAATGCCATAGATCTGAATATAATGCCATAGATCTGAATATTAATGCCATAGATCTGAATATAATGCCATAGATCTGAATATAATGCCACAGATCTGAATATAATGCTATAGATCTGAATATAATGCCATAAATCTGAATATAATGCCATAGATCTGAATATAATGCTATAGATCTGAATATAATGCCATAGATCTGAATATAATGCTATAGATCTGAATATAATGCCACAGATCAGAATATAATGCCAAAGATCTGAATATAATGCCAAAGATCTGAATATAATGCTATAGATCTGAATATAATGCCATAGATCTGAATATAATGCCATAGATCTGAATATAATGCCATAGATCTGAATATAATGCCATAGATCTGAATATAATGCCATAGATCTGAATATAATGCTATAGATCTGAATATAATGCCACAGATCAGAATATAATGCCAAAGATCTGAATATAATGCCAAAGATCTGAATATAATGCTATAGATCTGAATATAATGCCATAGATCTGAATATAATGCCATAGATCTGAATATAATGCTATAGATCTGAATATAATGCTATAGATCTGAATATAATGCCAAAGATCTGAATATAATGCCATAGATCTGAATATTAATGCCATAGAGCTGAATATAATGCCATAGATCTGAATATAATGCCATAGATGTAAATATAATGCCATAGATCTGAATATAATGCCATAGATCTGAATATAATGCCATAGATCTGAATATAATGCCAAAGATCTGAATATAATGCCATAGATCTGAATATAATGCCATAGATCTGAATATAATGCCATAAATCTGAATATAATGCCACAGATCTGAATATAATGCCATAGATCTGAATATAATGCCATAGATCTGAATATAATGCCATAGATCTGAATATAACGCCATAGATCTAAATATAATGCCACAGATCTGAATATAATGCCATAGATCTGAATATAATGCCATAGATCTGAATATAATGCCATAGATCTGAATATAATGCCACAGATCTGAATATAATGCCTATAGATCTGAATATAATGCCATAAATCTGAATATAATGCCATAGATCTGAATATAATGCTATAGATCTGAATATAATGCCATAAATCTGAATATAATGCCACAGATCTGAATATAATGCTATAGATCTGAATATAATGCCATAAATCTGAATATAATGCCACAGATCTGAATATAATGCCATAGATCTGAATATAATGCCATAGATCTGAATATAACGCCATAGATCTAAATATAATGCCATAGATCTGAATATAATGCCAAAGATCTGAATATAATGCCAAAGATCTGAATATAATGCTATAGATCTGAATATAATGCCACAGATCAGAATATAATGCCAAAGATCTGAATATAATGCCAAAGATCTGAATATAATGCCAAAGATCTGAATATAATGCTATAGATCTGAATATAATGCCATAGATCTGAAATATAATGCTATAGATCTGAATATAATGCCACAGATCAGAATATAATGCCAAAGATCTGAATATAATGCCAAAGATCTGAATATAATGCTATAGATCTGAATATAATGCCATAGATCTGAATATAATGCCATAGAGCTGAATATAATGCCATAGAGCTGAATATAATGCCATAGATCTAAATATAATGCCATAGATCTGAATATAATGCCACAGATCTGAATATAATGCCATAGAACTAAATGCCATAGATCTCAATGCCATAGATCTGAATATAATGCCATAGATCTGAATATAATGCCACAGATCAGAATATAATGCCAAAGATCTGAATATAATGCCATAGATCTGAATATAATGCCATAGATCAGAATATAATGCCAAAGATCTGAATATAATGCCATAGATCTGAATATAATGCCATAGAACTAAATATAATGCCAAAGATCTGAATATAATGCCAAAGATCTGAATATAATGCTATAGATCTGAATATAATGCCACAGATCAGAATATAATGCCAAAGATCTGAATATAATGCCAAAGATCTGAATATAATGCTATAGATCTGAATATAATGCCATAGATCTGAATATAATGCCATAGAGCTGAATATAATGCCATAGAGCTGAATATAATGCCATAGATCTGAATATAATGCCATAGATCTGAATATAATGCCACAGATCAGAATATAATGCCAAAGATCTGAATATAATGCCATAGATCTGAATATAATGCCATAGATCAGAATATAATGCCAAAGATCTGAATATAATGCCATAGATCTGAATATAATGCCATAGATCAGAATATAATGCCAAAGATCTGAATATAATGCCATAGATCTGAATATAATGCCATAGATCAGAATATAATGCCATAGATCTGAATATAATGCCATAGATCAGAATATAATGCCAAAGATCTGAATATAATGCCATAGATCTGAATATAATGCCATAGATCTGAATATAATGCTATAGATCTGAATATAATGCTATAGATCTGAATATAATGCCATAGAGCTGAATATAATGCCACAGATCTGAATATAATGCCACAGATCTGAATATAATGCCATAGATCTAAATATAATGCCACAGATCTGAATATAATGCCATAGATCTTAATATAATGCCATAGATCTAAATATAATGCCAAAGATCTGAATATAATGCCATAGATCTGAATATAATGCCAAAGATCTGAATATAATGCCATAGATCTGAATATAATGCTATAGATCTGAATATAATGCCATAGATCTGAATATAATGCCATAGATCTGAATATAATGCCAAAGATCTGAATATAATGCCATAGATCTGAATATAATGCCATAGTTCTGAATATAATGCCATAGATCTGAATATAATGCCATAGATCTGAATATAATGCCATAGATCTGAATATAATGCCATAGATCTGAATATAATGCCATAGAGCTGAATATAATGCCACAGATCTGAATATAATGCCAAAGATCTGAATATAATGCCATAGATCTCAATGCCATAGATCTGAATATAATGCCATAGATCTCAATGCCATAGGTCTGAATATAATCCCATAGATCTAAATATAATGCCATAGATCTCAATGCCATAGATCTGAATATAATGCCATAGATCTCAATGCCATAGATCTGAATATAATGCCATAGATCTGAATATAATGCCATAGATCTGAATATAATGCCATAGATCTCAATGCCATAGATCTGAATATAATGCCATAGATCTCAATGCCATAGATCTGAATATAATGCCATAGATCTCAATGCCATAGATCTGAATATAATGCCATAGATCTGAATATAATGCCATAGATCTGAATATAATGCCACAGATCAGAATATAATGCTATAGATCTGAATATAATGCCATAGATCTGAATATAATGCCATAGATCTGAATATAATGCCATAGATCTGAATATAATGCCAAAGATCTGAATATAATGCTATAGATCTGAATATAATGCCATAGATCTGAATATAATGCCACAGATCTGAATATAATGCCATAGATCTCAATGCCATAGATCTAAATATATTGCCATAGATCTGAATATAATGCCACAGATCAGAATATAATGCTATAGATCTGAATAGAATGCCATAGATGTGAATATAATGCCATAGATCTCAATGCCAAAGATCTGAATATAATGCCATAGATCTGAATATAATGCCATAGATCTCAATGCCATAGATCTGAATATAATGCCATAGAACTCAATGCCATAGGTCTAAATATAATGCCATAGATCTCAATGCCATAGGTCTGAATATAATGCCATAGATCTCAATGCCATAGATCTGAATATAATGCCATAGAACTAAATATAATGCCATAGATCTCAATGCCATAGATCTGAATATAATGCCATAGATCTAAATATAATGCCATAGATCTCAATGCCATAGGTCTGAATATAATGCCATAGATCTGAATATAATGCCATAGATCTAAATATAATGCCATAGAGCTCAATGCCATAGATCTGAATATAATGCCATAGATCTAAATATAATGCCATAGATCTCAATGCCATAGGTCTGAATATAATGCCATAGATCTGAATATAATGCCATAGATCTGAATATAATGCCATAGGTCTGAATATAATGCCATAGATCTGAATATAATGCCATAGATCTTAATATAATGCCATAGATCTCAATGCCATAGATCTTAATATAATGCCATAGATCTCAATGCCATAGATCTAAATATAATGCCATAGATATCAATGCCATAGGTCTGAATATAATGCCATAGATCTGAATATAATGCCATAGATCTGAATATAATGCCATAGATCTGAATATAATGCCAAAGATCTGAATATAATGCCATAGATCTGAATATAATGCCATAGGTCTGAATATAATGCCATAGATCTGAATATAATGCCATAGATCTTAATATAATGCCATAGATCTCAATGCCATAGATCTGAATATAATGCCATAGAACTAAATATAATGCCATAGATCTCAATATAATGCCATAGAACTAAATATAATGCCACAGATCTGAATATAATGCTATAGATCTGAATATAATGCCATAGAACTAAATATAATGCCACAGATCTGAATATAATGCTATAGATCTGAATATAATGCCATAGATCTGAATATAATGCCAAAGATCTGAATATAATGCCACAGATCTGAATATAATGCCAAAGATCTGAATATAATGCCATAGATCTCAATATAATGCCATAGAACTAAATATAATGCCACAGATCTGAATATAATGCTATAGATCTGAATATAATGCCATAGATCTGAATATAATGCTATAGATCTGAATATAATGCCACAGATCTGAATATAATGCCATAGATCTGAATATAATGCCACAGATCAGAATATAATGCCACAGATCTGAATATAATGCCAAAGATCTGAATATAATGCTATAGATCTAAATATAATGCCATAGATCTGAATATAATGCTATAGATCTAAATATAATGCCATAGATCTGAATATAATGCTATAGATCTGAATATAATGCCATAGATCTGAATATAATGCCACAGATCTGAATATAATGCCAAAGATCTGAATATAATGCCACAGATCAGAATATAATGCCACAGATCTGAATATAATGCCATAGATCTGAATATAATGCCACAGATCTGAATATAATGCCACAGATCTGAATATAATGCCACAGATCTGAATATAATGCCATAGAACTAAATATAATGCCATAGATCTGAATATAATGCCACAGATCTGAATATAATGCCATAGATCTGAATATAATGCTATAGATCTAAATATAATGCCATAGATCTGAATATAATGCTATAGATCTGAATATAATGCCACAGATCTGAATATAATGCCATAGATCTGAATATAATGCCAAAGATCTGAATATAATGCCAAAGATCTGAATATAATGCCATAGATCTGAATATAATGCCATAGATCTGAATATAATGCCAAAGATCTGAATATAATGCTATAGATCTAAATATAATGCCATAGATCTGAATATAATGCTATAGATCTGAATATAATGCCACAGATCTGAATATAATGCCATAGATCTGAATATAATGCTATAGATCTGAATATAATGCCACAGATCTGAATATAATGCCATAGATCTGAATATAATGCCACAGATCTGAATATAATGCCATAGATCTGAATATAATGCCAAAGATCTGAATATAATGCTATAGATCTAAATATAATGCCATAGATCTGAATATAATGCTATAGATCTGAATATAATGCCACAGATCTGAATATAATGCCATAGATCTGAATATAATGCCAAAGATCTGAATATAATGCCAAAGATCTGAATATAATGCTATAGATCTGAATATAATGCCACAGATCTGAATATAATGCCATAGATCTGAATATAATGCCACAGATCAGAATATAATGCCACAGATCTGAATATAATGCCATAGATCTGAATATAATGCCACAGATCTGAATATAATGCCACAGATCTGAATATAATGCCACAGATCTGAATATAATGCCATAGAACTAAATATAATGCCACAGATCTGAATATAATGCTATAGATCTGAATATAATGCCATAGAACTCAATGCCATAGATCTGAATATAATGCCATAGAACTCAATGCCATAGATCTGAATATAATGCCATAGATGTGAATATAATGCCATAGAACTCAATGCCATAGATCTGAATAGAATGCCATAGATGTGAATATAATGCCATAGATCTCAATGCCAAAGATCTGAATATAATGCCATAGATCTGAATATAATGCCATAGATCTCAATGCCATAGATCTGAATATAATGCCATAGAACTCAATGCCATAGGTCTAAATATAATGCCATAGATCTCAATGCCATAGGTCTGAATATAATGCCATAGATCTCAATGCCATAGATCTGAATATAATGCCATAGATCTAAATATAATGCCATAGATCTCAATGCCATAGATCTGAATATAATGCCATAGATCTCAATGCCATAGATCTGAATATAATGCCATAGATCTCAATGCCATAGATCTGAATATAATGCCATAGAACTCAATGCCATAGGTCTAAATATAATGCCATAGATCTCAATGCCATAGGTCTGAATATAATGCCATAGATCTCAATGCCATAGATCTGAATATAATGCCATAGATCTAAATATAATGCCATAGATCTCAATGCCATAGATCTGAATATAATGCCATAGATCTAAATATAATGCCATAGATCTCAATGCCATAGGTCTGAATATAATGCCATAGATCTGAATATAATGCCATAGATCTAAATATAATGCCATAGAGCTCAATGCCATAGATCTGAATATAATGCCATAGATCTAAATATAATGCCATAGATCTCAATGCCATAGGTCTGAATATAATGCCATAGATCTGAATATAATGCCATAGATCTGAATATAATGCCATAGGTCTGAATATAATGCCATAGATCTGAATATAATGCCATAGATCTTAATATAATGCCATAGATCTCAATGCCATAGATCTAAATATAATGCCATAGATATCAATGCCATAGGTCTGAATATAATGCCATAGATCTGAATATAATGCCATAGATCTGAATATAATGCCATAGATCTGAATATAATGCCAAAGATCTGAATATAATGCCATAGATCTGAATATAATGCCATAGGTCTGAATATAATGCCATAGATCTGAATATAATGCCATAGATCTTAATATAATGCCATAGATCTCAATGCCATAGATCTGAATATAATGCCATAGAACTAAATATAATGCCATAGAACTAAATATAATGCCAAAGATCTGAATATAATGCCATAGGTCTGAATATAATGCCATAGATCTGAATATAATGCCATAGATCTGAATATAATGCCAAAGATCTGAATATAATGCCACAGATCTGAATATAATGCCAAAGATCTGAATATAATGCCATAGATCTCAATATAATGCCATAGAACTAAATATAATGCCACAGATCTGAATATAATGCTATAGATCTGAATATAATGCCATAGAACTAAATATAATGCCACAGATCTGAATATAATGCTATAGATCTGAATATAATGCCATAGATCTGAATATAATGCCATAGATCTAAATATAATGCCATAGATCTGAATATAATGCCAAAGATCTGAATATAATGCTATAGATCTAAATATAATGCCATAGATCTGAATATAATGCTATAGATCTGAATATAATGCCACAGATCTGAATATAATGCTATAGATCTGAATATAATGCCACAGATCAGAATATAATGCCACAGATCTGAATATAATGCCATAAATCTGAATATAATGCTATAGATCTAAATATAATGCCACAGATCTGAATATAATGCTATAGATCTAAATATAATGCCATAGATCTGAATATAATGCCACAGATCTGAATATAATGCCAAAGATCTGAATATAATGCTATAGATCTGAATATAATGCCAAAGATCTGAATATAATGCTATAGATCTAAATATAATGCCATAGATCTGAATATAATGCTATAGATCTAAATATAATGCCACAGATCAGAATATAATGCCACAGATCTGAATATAATGCCAAAGATCTGAATATAATGCCACAGATCTGAATATAATGCCACAGATCAGAATATAATGCCACAGATCTGAATATAATGCTATAGATCTGAATATAATGCCAAAGATCTGAATATAATGCCATAGATCTAAATATAATGCCATAGATCTGAATATAATGCTATAGATCTAAATATAATGCCATAGATCTGAATATAATGCTATAGATCTGAATATAATGCCATAGATCTGAATATAATGCCATAGATCTGAATATAATGCCATAGATCTAAATATAATGCCATAGATCTGAATATAATGCTATAGATCTGAATATAATGCTATAGATCTGAATATAATGCCACAGATCTGAATATAATGCCACAGATCAGAATATAATGCCACAGATCTGAATATAATGCCATAAATCTGAATATAATGCTATAGATCTAAATATAATGCCACAGATCTGAATATAATGCTATAGATCTAAATATAATGCCATAGATCTGAATATAATGCTATAGATCTGAATATAATGCTATAGATCTGAATATAATGCCACAGATCTGAATATAATGCCACAGATCAGAATATAATGCCACAGATCTGAATATAATGCCATAAATCTGAATATAATGCTATAGATCTAAATATAATGCCACAGATCTGAATATAATGCTATAGATCTAAATATAATGCCATAGATCTGAATATAATGCCACAGATCTGAATATAATGCCAAAGATCTGAATATAATGCCAAAGATCTGAATATAATGCTATAGATCTGAATATAATGCCATAGATCTGAATATAATGCCACAGATCTGAATATAATGCCATAGAGCTGAATATAATGCCACAGATCTGAATATAATGCTATAGATCTGAATATAATGCCATAGATCTGAATATAATGCCACAGATCTGAATATAATGCCACAGATCTGAATATAATGCCACAGATCTGAATATAATGCCACAGATCTCAATATAATGCCATAGAACTAAATATAATGCCACAGATCTGAATATAATTCCATAGATCTAAATATAATGCCATAGATCTGAATATAATGCCATAGATCTGAATATAATGCCACAGATCTGAATATAATGCCATAGAGCTGAATATAATGCCACAGATCTGAATATAATGCTATAGATCTGAATATAATGCCACAGATCTGAATATAATGCTATAGATCTGAATATAATGCCATAGATCTGAATATAATGCCATAGATCTGAATATAATGCCATAGATCTAAATATAATGCCATAGATCTGAATATAATGCCACAGATCTGAATATAATGCCATAGAGCTGAATATAATGCCACAGATCTGAATATAATGCTATAGATCTGAATATAATGCCACAGATCAGAATATAATGCCATAGATCTGAATATAATGCTATAGATCTGAATATAATGCCATAGATCTGATAATAATGCCATAGATCTAAATATAATGCCATAGATCTGAATATAATGCCAAAGATCTTAATATAATGCTATAGATCTAAATATAATGCCATAGATCTGATAATAATGCCATAGATCTAAATATAATGCCATAGATCTGAATATAATGCCAAAGATCTTAATATAATGCTATAGATCTAAATATAATGCCATAGATCTGAATATAATGCTATAGATCTGAATATAATGCCACAGATCTGAATATAATGCCATAGATCTGAATATAATGCCACAGATCAGAATATAATGCCATAGATCTGAATATAATGCCACAGATCTGAATATAATGCCACAGATCTGAATATAATGCCATAGAGCTGAATATAATGCCACAGATCTGAATATAATGCCATAGATCTAAATATAATGCCATAGATCTGAATATAATGCCACAGATCAGAATATAATGCCATAGATCTGAATATAATGCCACAGATCAGAATATAATGCCAAAGATCTGAATATAATGCCATAGAACTAAATGCCATAGATCTCAATGCCATAGGTCTGAATATAATGCCACAGATCTGAATATAATGCTATAGATCTAAATATAATGCCATAGATCTGAATATAATGCTATAGATCTGAATATAATGCCACAGATCTGAATATAATGCCATAGATCTGAATATAATGCCACAGATCAGAATATAATGCCATAGATCTGAATATAATGCCACAGATCTGAATATAATGCCACAGATCTGAATATAATGCCATAGAGCTGAATATAATGCCACAGATCTGAATATAATGCCATAGATCTAAATATAATGCCATAGATCTGAATATAATGCCACAGATCAGAATATAATGCCATAGAGCTGAATATAATGCCATAGAGCTGAATATAATGCCATAGATCTGAATATAATGCCATAGAGCTGAATATAATGCCACAGATCTGAATATAATGCCATAGATCTAAATATAATGCCATAGATCTGAATATAATGCCACAGATCAGAATATAATGCCATAGATCTGAATATAATGCCACAGATCAGAATATAATGCCAAAGATCTGAATATAATGCCATAGAACTAAATGCCATAGATCTCAATGCCATAGGTCTGAATATAATGCCACAGATCTGAATATGATGCCATAGATGTAAATATAATGCCATAGATCTGAATATAATGCCATAGAACTCAATGCCATAGATCTGAATAGAATGCCATAGATGTGAATATAATGCCATAGATCTCAATGCCAAAGATCTGAATATAATGCCATAGATCTGAATATAATGCCATAGATCGCAATGCCATAGATCTGAATATAATGCCATAGAACTCAATGCCATAGGTCTAAATATAATGCCATAGATCTCAATGCCATAGGTCTGAATATAATGCCATAGATCTCAATGCCATAGATCTGAATATAATGCCATAGATCTAAATATAATGCCATAGATCTGAATATAATGCCAAAGATCTCAATGCCATAGATCTGAATATAAAATCTCATAGATCTAAATATGATGCCATAGATCTGAATATAATGCCATAGATCTCAATGCCATAGATCTGAATATAATGCCATAGAGCTGAATATGATGCCATAGATGTAAATATAATGCCACAGATCTGAATACAATGCCATAGATCTGAATATAATGCCAAAGATGTCAATGCCATAGATCTGAATATAAAATCTCATAGATCTAAATATGATGCCATAGATCTAAATATAATGCCATAGATCTGAATATAATGCCATAGATCTGAATATAATGCCACAGATCTGAATATAATGCCATAGATCTGAATATAATGCCATAGATCTCAATGCCATAGATCTGAATATAATGCCATAGAACTCAATGCCATAGGTCTAAATATAATGCCATAGATCTCAATGCCATAGGTCTGAATATAATGCCATAGATCTAAATATAATGCCATAGATCTGAATATAATGCCAAAGATCTCAATGCCATAGATCTGAATATAAAATCTCATAGATCTAAATATGATGCCATAGATCTAAATATAATGCCATAGATCTGAATATAATGCCATAGAGCTAAATATAATGCCATAGATCTCAATGCCATAGATCTGAATATAATGCCATAGAGCTGAATATGATGCCATAGATGTAAATATAATGCCACAGATCTGAATACAATGCCATAGATCTGAATATAATGCCAAAGATGTCAATGCCATAGATCTGAATATAAAATCTCATAGATCTAAATATGATGCCATAGATCTAAATATAATGCCATAGATCTGAATATAATGCCATAGAGCTAAATATAATGCCATAGATTCAATGCCATAGATCTGAATATAATGCCATAGATCTGAATATGATGCCATAGATGTAAATATAATGCCATAGATCTGAATATAATGCCATAGATCTCAATGCCATAGATCTGAATATAATGCCACAGATCTGAATATAATGCCATAGATCTGAATATAATGCCACAGATCTGAATATAATGCCATAGATCTGAATATAATGCCATAGATCTCAATGCCATAGATCTGAATATAATGCCATAGAACTGAATATAATGCCACAGATCTGAATATAATGCCATAGATCTGAATATAATGCCATAGTTCTGAATATAATGCGAAAGATCTGAATATAATGCCATAGAACTAAATATAATGCCATAGATCTGAATATAATGCCATAGATCTCAATGCCATAGATCTAAATATAATGCCATAGATCTAAATATAATGCCATAGATCTCAATGCCATAGACCTAAATATAATGCCATAGATCTGAATATAATGCCATAGTTCTGAATATAATGCCACAGATCTAAATATAATGCCATAGATCTCAATGCCATAGATCTGAATATAATGCCATAGATCTGAATATGATGCCATAGATGTAAATATAATGCCATAGATCTGAATATAATGCCATAGATCTCAATGCCATAGATCTGAATATAATGCCATAGATCTGAATATAATGCCATAGATCTCAATGCCATAGATCTGAATAGAATGCCATAGATGTGAATATAATGCCATAGATCTCAATGCCAAAGATCTGAATATAATGCCATAGATCTGAATATAATGCCATAGATCTCAATGCCATAGATCTGAATATAATGCCATAGAACTCAATGCCATAGGTCTAAATATAATGCCATAGATCTCAATGCCATAGGTCTGAATATAATGCCATAGATCTCAATGCCATAGATCTGAATATAATGCCATAGATCTAAATATAATGCCATAGATCTCAATGCCATAGATCTGAATATAATGCCATAGATCTAAATATAATGCCATAGATCTCAATGCCATAGGTCTGAATATAATGCCATAGATCTGAATATAATGCCATAGATCTAAATATAATGCCATAGATCTCAATGCCATAGATCTGAATATAATGCCATAGATCTAAATATAATGCCATAGATCTCAATGCCATAGGTCTGAATATAATGCCATAGATCTGAATATAATGCCATAGATCTGAATATAATGCCATAGGTCTGAATATAATGCCATAGATCTGAATATAATGCCATAGATCTTAATATAATGCCATAGATCTCAATGCCATAGATCTAAATATAATGCCATAGATATCAATGCCATAGGTCTGAATATAATGCCATAGATCTGAATATAATGCCATAGATCTGAATATAATGCCATAGATCTGAATATAATGCCAAAGATCTGAATATAATGCCATAGATCTGAATATAATGCCATAGGTCTGAATATAATGCCATAGATCTGAATATAATGCCATAGATCTTAATATAATGCCATAGATCTCAATGCCATAGATCTGAATATAATGCCATAGAACTAAATATAATGCCATAGAACTAAATATAATGCCAAAGATCTGAATATAATGCCATAGATCTCAAAATAATGCCATAGATCTCAATGCCATAGATCTGAATATAATGCCATAGAACTAAATATAATGCCATAGAACTAAATATAATGCCAAAGATCTGAATATAATGCCATAGGTCTGAATATAATGCCATAGATCTGAATATAATGCCATAGATCTTAATATAATGCCATAGATCTCAATGCCATAAATCTGAATATAATGCCATAGATCTGAATATAATGCCAAAGATCTGAATATAATGCCACAGATCTGAATATAATGCCAAAGATCTGAATATAATGCCATAGATCTCAATGCCATAAATCTGAATATAATGCCATAGATCTGAATATAATGCCATAGAACTAAATATAATGCCACAGATCTGAATATAATGCTATAGATCTGAATATAATGCCATAGAACTAAATATAATGCCACAGATCTGAATATAATGCTATAGATCTGAATATAATGCCATAGATCTGAATATAATGCCATAGATCTAAATATAATGCCATAGATCTGAATATAATGCCAAAGATCTGAATATAATGCTATAGATCTAAATATAATGCCATAGATCTGAATATAATGCTATAGATCTGAATATAATGCCACAGATCTGAATATAATGCCATAGATCTGAATATAATGCCACAGATCAGAATATAATGCCACAGATCTGAATATAATGCTATAGATCTGAATATAATGCCATAGATCTAAATATAATGCCATAGATCTGAATATAATGCCAAAGATCTGAATATAATGCCAAAGATCTGAATATAATGCTATAGATCTGAATATAATGCCACAGATCTGAATATAATGCCATAGATCTGAATATAATGCCATAGATCTGAATATAATGCCATAGATCTAAATATAATGCCATAGATCTGAATATAATGCCAAAGATCTTAATATAATGCTATAGATCTGAATATAATGCCACAGATCTGAATATAATGCTATAGATCTGAATATAATGCCAAAGATCTTAATATAATGCTATAGATCTAAATATAATGCCATAGATCTGAATATAATGCCACAGATCTGAATATAATGCTATAGATCTGAATATAATGCCATAGATCTGAATATAATGCCACAGATCTGAATATAATGCCAAAGATCTGAATATAATGCTATAGATCTAAATATAATGCCATAGATCTGAATATAATGCCAAAGATCTGAATATAATGCTATAGATCTAAATATAATGCCATAGATCTGAATATAATGCTATAGATCTGAATATAATGCCACAGATCTGAATATAATGCCATAGATCTGAATATAATGCCACAGATCAGAATATAATGCCACAGATCTGAATATAATGCTATAGATCTGAATATAATGCCATAGATCTAAATATAATGCCATAGATCTGAATATAATGCCAAAGATCTGAATATAATGCCAAAGATCTGAATATAATGCTATAGATCTGAATATAATGCCACAGATCTGAATATAATGCCATAGATCTGAATATAATGCCATAGATCTGAATATAATGCCATAGATCTAAATATAATGCCATAGATCTGAATATAATGCCAAAGATCTTAATATAATGCTATAGATCTGAATATAATGCCACAGATCTGAATATAATGCTATAGATCTGAATATAATGCCAAAGATCTTAATATAATGCTATAGATCTAAATATAATGCCATAGATCTGAATATAATGCCACAGATCAGAATATAATGCTATAGATCTGAATATAATGCCACAGATCTAATATAATGCCACAGATCAGAATATAATGCCATAGATCTGAATATAATGCCACAGATCTGAATATAATGCCACAGATCTGAATATAATGCCATAGATCTAAATATAATGCCATAGATCTGAATATAATGCCACAGATCAGAATATAATGCCATAGATCTGAATATAATGCCACAGATCAGAATATAATGCCAAAGATCTGAATATAATGCCATAGAACTAAATGCCATAGATCTCAATGCCATAGGTCTGAATATAATGCCACAGATCTGAATATGATGCCATAGATGTAAATATAATGCCATAGATCTGAATATAATGCCATAGAACTCAATGCCATAGATCTGAATATAATGCCATAGATGTGAATATAATGCCATAGAACTCAATGCCATAGGTCTGAATAGAATGCCATAGATGTGAATATAATGCCATAGATCTCAATGCCAAAGATCTGAATATAATGCCATAGATCTGAATATAATGCCATAGATCGCAATGCCATAGATCTGAATATAATGCCATAGAACTCAATGCCATAGGTCTAAATATAATGCCATAGATCTCAATGCCATAGGTCTGAATATAATGCCATAGATCTCAATGCCATAGATCTGAATATAATGCCATAGATCTAAATATAATGCCATAGATCTGAATATAATGCCATAGATCTGAATATAATGCTATAGATCTGAATATAATGCCATAGATCTGAATATAATGCCATAGAGCTGAATATAATGCCACAGATCTGAATATAATGCCATAGATCTAAATATAATGCCATAGATCTGAATATAATGCCACAGATCAGAATATAATGCCATAGATCTGAATATAATGCCACAGATCAGAATATAATGCCAAAGATCTGAATATAATGCCACAGATCTGAATATAATGCTATAGATCTAAATATAATGCCATAGATCTGAATATAATGCCATAGATCTGAATATAATGCCACAGATCAGAATATGATGCCATAGATGTAAATATAATGCCATAGATCTGAATATAATGCTATAGATCTGAATATAATGCCATAGATCTAAATATAATGCCATAGATCTGAATATAATGCCAAAGATCTGAATATAATGCCAAAGATCTGAATATAATGCTATAGATCTGAATATAATGCCACAGATCTGAATATAATGCCATAGATCTGAATATAATGCCATAGATCTGAATATAATGCCATAGATCTAAATATAATGCCATAGATCTGAATATAATGCCAAAGATCTTAATATAATGCTATAGATCTGAATATAATGCCACAGATCTGAATATAATGCTATAGATCTGAATATAATGCCAAAGATCTTAATATAATGCTATAGATCTAAATATAATGCCATAGATCTGAATATAATGCCACAGATCTGAATATAATGCTATAGATCTGAATATAATGCCATAGATCTGAATATAATGCCACAGATCTGAATATAATGCCAAAGATCTGAATATAATGCTATAGATCTAAATATAATGCCATAGATCTGAATATAATGCCAAAGATCTGAATATAATGCTATAGATCTAAATATAATGCCATAGATCTGAATATAATGCTATAGATCTGAATATAATGCCACAGATCTGAATATAATGCCATAGATCTGAATATAATGCCACAGATCAGAATATAATGCCACAGATCTGAATATAATGCTATAGATCTGAATATAATGCCATAGATCTAAATATAATGCCATAGATCTGAATATAATGCAAAGATCTGAATATAATGCCAAAGATCTGAATATAATGCTATAGATCTGAATATAATGCCACAGATCTGAATATAATGCCATAGATCTGAATATAATGCCATAGATCTGAATATAATGCCATAGATCTAAATATAATGCCATAGATCTGAATATAATGCCAAAGATCTTAATATAATGCTATAGATCTGAATATAATGCCACAGATCTGAATATAATGCTATAGATCTGAATATAATGCCAAAGATCTTAATATAATGCTATAGATCTAAATATAATGCCATAGATCTGAATATAATGCCACAGATCAGAATATAATGCTATAGATCTGAATATAATGCCACAGATCTGAATATAATGCCACAGATCAGAATATAATGCCATAGATCTGAATATAATGCCACAGATCTGAATATAATGCCACAGATCTGAATATAATGCCATAGATCTAAATATAATGCCATAGATCTGAATATAATGCCACAGATCAGAATATAATGCCATAGATCTGAATATAATGCCACAGATCAGAATATAATGCCAAAGATCTGAATATAATGCCATAGAACTAAATGCCATAGATCTCAATGCCATAGGTCTGAATATAATGCCACAGATCTGAATATGATGCCATAGATGTAAATATAATGCCATAGATCTGAATATAATGCCATAGAACTCAATGCCATAGATCTGAATATAATGCCATAGATGTGAATATAATGCCATAGAACTCAATGCCATAGGTCTGAATAGAATGCCATAGATGTGAATATAATGCCATAGATCTCAATGCCAAAGATCTGAATATAATGCCATAGATCTGAATATAATGCCATAGATCGCAATGCCATAGATCTGAATATAATGCCATAGAACTCAATGCCATAGGTCTAAATATAATGCCATAGATCTCAATGCCATAGGTCTGAATATAATGCCATAGATCTCAATGCCATAGATCTGAATATAATGCCATAGATCTAAATATAATGCCATAGATCTGAATATAATGCCAAAGATCTCAATGCCATAGATCTGAATATAAAATCTCATAGATCTAAATATGATGCCATAGATCTGAATATAATGCCATAGATCTCAATGCCATAGATCTGAATATAATGCCATAGAGCTGAATATGATGCCATAGATGTAAATATAATGCCACAGATCTGAATACAATGCCATATATCTGAATATAATGCCAAAGATGTCAATGCCATAGATCTGAATATAAAATCTCATAGATCTAAATATGATGCCATAGATCTAAATATAATGCCATAGATCTGAATATAATGCCATAGATCTGAATATAATGCCACAGATCTGAATATAATGCCATAGATCTGAATATAATGCCATAGATCTCAATGCCATAGATCTGAATATAATGCCATAGAACTCAATGCCATAGGTCTAAATATAATGCCATAGATCTCAATGCCATAGGTCTGAATATAATGCCATAGATCTCAATGCCATAGATCTGAATATAATGCCATAGATCTAAATATAATGCCATAGATCTGAATATAATGCCAAAGATCTCAATGCCATAAGATCTGAATATAAAATCTCATAGATCTAAATATGATGCCATAGATCTAAATATAATGCCATAGATCTGAATATAATGCCATAGAGCTAAATATAATGCCATAGATCTCAATGCCATAGATCTGAATATAATGCCATAGAGCTGAATATGATGCCATAGATGTAAATATAATGCCACAGATCTGAATATAATGCCATAGAGCTAAATATAATGCCATAGATTCAATGCCATAGATCTGAATATAATGCCATAGATCTGAATATGATGCCATAGATGTAAATATAATGCCATAGATCTGAATATAATGCCATAGATCTCAATGCCATAGATCTGAATATAATGCCACAGATCTGAATATAATGCCATAGATCTGAATATAATGCCACAGATCTAAATATAATGCCATAGATCTCAATGCCATAGATCTGAATATAATGCCATAGATCTGAATATGATGCCATAGATGTAAATATAATGCCATAGATCTGAATATAATGCCATAGATCTCAATGCCATAGATCTGAATATAATGCCATAGATCTGAATATAATGCCATAGATCTCAATGCCATAGATCTGAATAGAATGCCATAGATGTGAATATAATGCCATAGATCTCAATGCCAAAGATCTGAATATAATGCCATAGATCTGAATATAATGCCATAGATCTCAATGCCATAGATCTGAATATAATGCCATAGAACTCAATGCCATAGGTCTAAATATAATGCCATAGATCTCAATGCCATAGGTCTGAATATAATGCCATAGATCTCAATGCCATAGATCTGAATATAATGCCATAGATCTAAATATAATGCCATAGATCTCAATGCCATAGATCTGAATATAATGCCATAGATCTAAATATAATGCCATAGATCTCAATGCCATAGGTCTGAATATAATGCCATAGATCTGAATATAATGCCATAGATCTAAATATAATGCCATAGATCTCAATGCCATAGATCTGAATATAATGCCATAGATCTAATATAATGCCATAGATCTCAATGCCATAGGTCTGAATATAATGCCATAGATCTGAATATAATGCCATAGATCTGAATATAATGCCATAGGTCTGAATATAATGCCATAGATCTGAATATAATGCCATAGATCTTAATATAATGCCATAGATCTCAATGCCATAGATCTAAATATAATGCCATAGATATCAATGCCATAGGTCTGAATATAATGCCATAGATCTGAATATAATGCCATAGATCTGAATATAATGCCATAGATCTGAATATAATGCCAAAGATCTGAATATAATGCCATAGATCTGAATATAATGCCATAGGTCTGAATATAATGCCATAGATCTGAATATAATGCCATAGATCTTAATATAATGCCATAGATCTCAATGCCATAGATCTGAATATAATGCCATAGAACTAAATATAATGCCATAGAACTAAATATAATGCCAAAGATCTGAATATAATGCCATAGATCTCAAAATAATGCCATAGATCTCAATGCCATAGATCTGAATATAATGCCATAGAACTAAATATAATGCCATAGAACTAAATATAATGCCAAAGATCTGAATATAATGCCATAGGTCTGAATATAATGCCATAGATCTGAATATAATGCCATAGATCTTAATATAATGCCATAGATCTCAATGCCATAAATCTGAATATAATGCCATAGATCTGAATATAATGCCAAAGATCTGAATATAATGCCACAGATCTGAATATAATGCCAAAGATCTGAATATAATGCCATAGATCTCAATGCATAAATCTGAATATAATGCCATAGATCTGAATATAATGCCATAGAACTAAATATAATGCCACAGATCTGAATATAATGCTATAGATCTGAATATAATGCCATAGAACTAAATATAATGCCACAGATCTGAATATAATGCTATAGATCTGAATATAATGCCATAGATCTGAATATAATGCCATAGATCTAAATATAATGCCATAGATCTGAATATAATGCCAAAGATCTGAATATAATGCTATAGATCTAAATATAATGCCATAGATCTGAATATAATGCTATAGATCTGAATATAATGCCACAGATCTGAATATAATGCCATAGATCTGAATATAATGCCACAGATCAGAATATAATGCCACAGATCTGAATATAATGCTATAGATCTGAATATAATGCCATAGATCTAAATATAATGCATAGATCTGAATATAATGCCAAAGATCTGAATATAATGCCAAAGATCTGAATATAATGCCAAAGATCTGAATATAATGCCATAGAGCTGAATATAATGCCACAGATCTGAATATAATGCCATAGATCTGAATATAATGCCACAGATCAGAATATAATGCCACAGATCTGAATATAATGCTATAGATCTGAATATAATGCCATAGATCTAAATATAATGCCATAGATCTGAATATAATGCCAAAGATCTGAATATAATGCCAAAGATCTGAATATAATGCCAAAGATCTGAATATAATGCCATAGAGCTAAATATAATGCCATAGATTCAATGCCATAGATCTGAATATAATGCCATAGATCTGAATATGATGCCATAGATGTAAATATAATGCCATAGATCTGAATATAATGCCATAGATCTCAATGCCATAGATCTGAATATAATGCCACAGATCTGAATATAATGCCATAGATCTGAATATAATGCCACAGATCTAAATATAATGCCATAGATCTCAATGCCATAGATCTGAATATAATGCCATAGATCTGAATATGATGCCATAGATGTAAATATAATGCCATAGATCTGAATATAATGCCATAGATCTCAATGCCATAGATCTGAATATAATGCCATAGATCTGAATATAATGCCATAGATCTCAATGCCATAGATCTGAATAGAATGCCATAGATGTGAATATAATGCCATAGATCTCAATGCCAAAGATCTGAATATAATGCCATAGATCTGAATATAATGCCATAGATCTCAATGCCATAGATCTGAATATAATGCCATAGAACTCAATGCATAGGTCTAAATATAATGCCATAGATCTCAATGCCATAGGTCTGAATATAATGCCATAGATCTCAATGCCATAGATCTGAATATAATGCCATAGATCTAAATATAATGCCATAGATCTCAATGCCATAGATCTGAATATAATGCCATAGATCTAAATATAATGCCATAGATCTCAATGCCATAGGTCTGAATATAATGCCATAGATCTGAATATAATGCCATAGATCTAAATATAATGCCATAGATCTCAATGCCATAGATCTGAATATAATGCCATAGATCTAAATATAATGCCATAGATCTCAATGCCATAGGTCTGAATATAATGCCATAGATCTGAATATAATGCCATAGATCTGAATATAATGCCATAGGTCTGAATATAATGCCATAGATCTGAATATAATGCCATAGATCTTAATATAATGCCATAGATCTCAATGCCATAGATCTAAATATAATGCCATAGATATCAATGCCATAGTCTGAATATAATGCCATAGATCTGAATATAATGCCATAGATCTGAATATAATGCCATAGATCTGAATATAATGCCAAAGATCTGAATATAATGCCATAGATCTGAATATAATGCCATAGGTCTGAATATAATGCCATAGATCTGAATATAATGCCATAGATCTTAATATAATGCCATAGATCTCAATGCCATAGATCTGAATATAATGCCATAGAACTAAATATAATGCCATAGAACTAAATATAATGCCAAAGATCTGAATATAATGCCATAGATCTCAAAATAATGCCATAGATCTCAATGCCATAGATCTGAATATAATGCCATAGAACTAAATATAATGCCATAGAACTAAATATAATGCCAAAGATCTGAATATAATGCCATAGGTCTGAATATAATGCCATAGATCTGAATATAATGCCATAGATCTTAATATAATGCCATAGATCTCAATGCCATAAATCTGAATATAATGCCATAGATCTGAATATAATGCCAAAGATCTGAATATAATGCCACAGATCTGAATATAATGCCAAAGATCTGAATATAATGCCATAGATCTCAATGCCATAAATCTGAATATAATGCCATAGAACTGAATATAATGCCATAGAACTAAATATAATGCCACAGATCTGAATATAATGCTATAGATCTGAATATAATGCCATAGAACTAAATATAATGCCACAGATCTGATATAATGCTATAGATCTGAATATAATGCCATAGATCTGAATATAATGCCATAGATCTAAATATAATGCCATAGATCTGAATATAATGCCAAAGATCTGAATATAATGCCTATAGATCTAAATATAATGCCATAGATCTGAATATAATGCTATAGATCTGAATATAATGCCACAGATCTGAATATAATGCCATAGATCTGAATATAATGCCACAGATCAGAATATAATGCCACAGATCTGAATATAATGCTATAGATCTGAATATAATGCCATAGATCTAAATATAATGCCATAGATCTGAATATAATGCCAAAGATCTGAATATAATGCCAAAGATCTGAATATAATGCCAAAGATCTGAATATAATGCCATAGAGCTGAATATAATGCCACAGATCTGAATATAATGCCATAGATCTGAATATAATGCCACAGATCAGAATATAATGCCACAGATCTGAATATAATGCTATAGATCTGAATATAATGCCATAGATCTAAATATAATGCCATAGATCTGAATATAATGCCAAAGATCTGAATATAATGCCAAAGATCTGAATATAATGCCAAAGATCTGAATATAATGCCATAGAGCTGAATATAATGCCACAGATCTGAATAATGCCACAGATCTGAATATAACGCTATAGATCTAATATAATGCCATAGATCTGAATATAATGCCACAGATCAGAATATAATGCCACAGATCTGAATATAATGCTATAGATCTGAATATAATGCCACAGATCTGAATATAATGCCATAGAGCTGAATATAATGCCACAGATCTGAATATAATGCCATAGATCTGAATATAATGCCACAGATCAGAATATAATGCCACAGATCTGAATATAATGCCATAGATCTGAATATAATGCATAGATCTGAATATAATGCCATAGATCTAAATATAATGCCATAGATCTGAATATAATGCCAAAGATCTAATATAATGCTATAGATCTGAATATAATGCCACAGATCTGAATATAATGCTATAGATCTGAATATAATGCCAAAGATCTTAATATAATGCTATAAATGCTATAGATCTAAATATAATGCCATAGATCTGAATATAATGCTATAGATCTGAATATAATGCCACAGATCTGAATATAATGCCACAGATCAGAATATAATGCCATAGATCTGAATATAATGCCACAGATCTGAATATAATGCCACAGATCTGAATATAATGCCATAGATCTAAATATAATGCCATAGATCTGAATATAATGCCACAGATCAGAATATAATGCCATAGATCTGAATATAATGCCACAGATCAGAATATAATGCCAAAGATCTGAATATAATGCCATAGAACTAAATGCCATAGATCTCAATGCCATAGGTCTGAATATAATGCCACAGATCTGAATATGATGCCATAGATGTAAATATAATGCCATAGATCTGAATATAATGCCATAGAACTCAATGCCATAGATCTGAATATAATGCCATAGATGTGAATATAATGCCATAGAACTCAATGCCATAGGTCTGAATAGAATGCCATAGATGTGAATATAATGCCATAGATCTCAATGCCAAAGATCTGAATATAATGCCATAGATCTGAATATAATGCCATAGATCGCAATGCCATAGATCTGAATATAATGCCATAGAACTCAATGCCATAGGTCTAAATATAATGCCATAGATCTCAATGCCATAGGTCTGAATATAATGCCATAGATCTCAATGCCATAGATCTGAATATAATGCCATAGATCTAAATATAATGCCATAGATCTGAATATAATGCCATAGATCTGAATATAATGCTATAGATCTGAATATAATGCCATAGATCTGAATATAATGCCATAGAGCTGAATATAATGCCACAGATCTGAATATAATGCCATAGATCTAAATATAATGCCATAGATCTGAATATAATGCCACAGATCAGAATATAATGCCATAGATCTGAATATAATGCCACAGATCAGAATATAATGCCAAAGATCTGAATATAATGCCATAGAACTAAATGCCATAGATCTCAATGCCATAGGTCTGAATATAATGCCACAGATCTGAATATGATGCCATAGATGTAAATATAATGCCATAGATCTGAATATAATGCCATAGAACTCAATGCCATAGATCTGAATATAATGCCATAGATGTGAATATAATGCCATAGAACTCAATGCCATAGGTCTGAATAGAATGCCATAGATGTGAATATAATGCCATAGATCTCAATGCCAAAGATCTGAATATAATGCCATAGATCTGAATATAATGCCATAGATCGCAATGCCATAGATCTGAATATAATGCCATAGAACTCAATGCCATAGGTCTAAATATAATGCCATAGATCTCAATGCCATAGGTCTGAATATAATGCCATAGATCTCAATGCCATAGATCTGAATATAATGCCATAGATCTGAATATAATGCCAAAGATCTCAATGCCATAGATCTGAATATAAAATCTCATAGATCTAAATATGATGCCATAGATCTGAATATAATGCCATAGATCTCAATGCCATAGATCTGAATATAATGCCATAGAGCTGAATATGATGCCATAGATGTAAATATAATGCCACAGATCTGAATACAATGCCATATATCTGAATATAATGCCAAAGATGTCAATGCCATAGATCTGAATATAAAATCTCATAGATCTAAATATGATGCCATAGATCTAAATATAATGCCATAAATCTGAATATAATGCCATAGATCTGAATATAATGCCACAGATCTGAATATAATGCCATAGATCTGAATATAATGCCATAGATCTCAATGCCATAGATCTGAATATAATGCCATAGAACTCAATGCCATAGGTCTAAATATAATGCCATAGATCTCAATGCCATAGGTCTGAATATAATGCCATAGATCTCAATGCCATAGATCTGAATATAATGCCATAGATCTAAATATAATGCCATAGATCTGAATATAATGCCAAAGATCTCAATGCCATAGATCTGAATATAAAATCTCATAGATCTAAATATGATGCCATAGATCTAAATATAATGCCATAGATCTGAATATAATGCCATAGAGCTAAATATAATGCCATAGATCTCAATGCCATAGATCTGAATATAATGCCATAGAGCTGAATATGATGCCATAGATGTAAATATAATGCCACAGATCTGAATACAATGCCATAGATCTGAATATAATGCCAAAGATGTCAATGCCATAGATCTGAATATAAAATCTCATAGATCTAAATATGATGCCATAGATCTAAATATAATGCCATAGATCTGAATATAATGCCATAGAGCTAAATATAATGCCATAGATTCAATGCCATAGATCTGAATATAATGCCATAGATCTGAATATGATGCCATAGATGTAAATATAATGCCATAGATCTGAATATAATGCCATAGATCTCAATGCCATAGATCTGAATATAATGCCACAGATCTGAATATAATGCCATAGATCTGAATATAATGCCACAGATCTGAATATAATGCCATAGATCTGAATATAATGCCATAGATCTCAATGCCATAGATCTGAATATAATGCCATAGAACTGAATATAATGCCACAGATCTGAATATAATGCCATAGATCTGAATATAATGCCATAGTTCTGAATATAATGCGAAAGATCTGAATATAATGCCATAGAACTAAATATAATGCCATAGATCTGAATATAATGCCATAGATCTAAATATAATGCCATAGATCTGAATATAATGCCATAGATCTGAATATAATGCTATAGATCTGAATATAATGCCATAGATCTGAATATAATGCCATAGAGCTGAATATAATGCCACAGATCTGAATATAATGCCATAGATCTAAATATAATGCCATAGATCTGAATATAATGCCACAGATCAGAATATAATGCCATAGATCTGAATATAATGCCACAGATCAGAATATAATGCCAAAGATCTGAATATAATGCCATAGAACTAAATGCCATAGATCTCAATGCCATAGGTCTGAATATAATGCCACAGATCTGAATATGATGCCATAGATGTAAATATAATGCCATAGATCTGAATATAATGCCATAGAACTCAATGCCATAGATCTGAATATAATGCCATAGATGTGAATATAATGCCATAGAACTCAATGCCATAGGTCTGAATAGAATGCCATAGATGTGAATATAATGCCATAGATCTCAATGCCAAAGATCTGAATATAATGCCATAGATCTGAATATAATGCCATAGATCGCAATGCCATAGATCTGAATATAATGCCATAGAACTCAATGCCATAGGTCTAAATATAATGCCATAGATCTCAATGCCATAGGTCTGAATATAATGCCATAGATCTCAATGCCATAGATCTGAATATAATGCCATAGATCTAAATATAATGCCATAGATCTGAATATAATGCCAAAGATCTCAATGCCATAGATCTGAATATAAAATCTCATAGATCTAAATATGATGCCATAGATCTGAATATAATGCCATAGATCTCAATGCCATAGATCTGAATATAATGCCATAGAGCTGAATATGATGCCATAGATGTAAATATAATGCCACAGATCTGAATACAATGCCATATATCTGAATATAATGCCAAAGATGTCAATGCCATAGATCTGAATATAAAATCTCATAGATCTAAATATGATGCCATAGATCTAAATATAATGCCATAGATCTGAATATAATGCCATAGATCTGAATATAATGCCACAGATCTGAATATAATGCCATAGATCTGAATATAATGCCATAGATCTCAATGCCATAGATCTGAATATAATGCCATAGAACTCAATGCCATAGGTCTAAATATAATGCCATAGATCTCAATGCCATAGGTCTGAATATAATGCCATAGATCTCAATGCCATAGATCTGAATATAATGCCATAGATCTAAATATAATGCCATAGATCTGAATATAATGCCAAAGATCTCAATGCCATAGATCTGAATATAAAATCTCATAGATCTAAATATGATGCCATAGATCTAAATATAATGCCATAGATCTGAATATAATGCCATAGAGCTAAATATAATGCCATAGATCTCAATGCCATAGATCTGAATATAATGCCATAGAGCTGAATATGATGCCATAGATGTAAATATAATGCCACAGATCTGAATACAATGCCATAGATCTGAATATAATGCCAAAGATGTCAATGCCATAGATCTGAATATAAAATCTCATAGATCTAAATATGATGCCATAGATCTAAATATAATGCCATAGATCTGAATATAATGCCATAGAGCTAAATATAATGCCATAGATTCAATGCCATAGATCTGAATATAATGCCATAGATCTGAATATGATGCCATAGATGTAAATATAATGCCATAGATCTGAATATAATGCCATAGATCTCAATGCCATAGATCTGAATATAATGCCACAGATCTGAATATAATGCCATAGATCTGAATATAATGCCACAGATCTGAATATAATGCCATAGATCTGAATATAATGCCATAGATCTCAATGCCATAGATCTGAATATAATGCCATAGAACTGAATATAATGCCACAGATCTGAATATAATGCCATAGATCTGAATATAATGCCATAGTTCTGAATATAATGCGAAAGATCTGAATATAATGCCATAGAACTAAATATAATGCCATAGATCTGAATATAATGCCATAGATCTCAATGCCATAGATCTAAATATAATGCCATAGATCTAAATATAATGCCATAGATCTCAATGCCATAGATCTGAATATAATGCCATAGTTCTGAATATAATGCCACAGATCTAAATATAATGCCATAGATCTCAATGCCATAGATCTGAATATAATGCCATAGATCTGAATATGATGCCATAGATGTAAATATAATGCCATAGATCTGAATATAATGCCATAGATCTCAATGCCATAGATCTGAATATAATGCCATAGATCTGAATATAATGCCACAGATCTGAATATAATGCCATAGATCTGAATATAATGCCATAGATCTCAATGCCATAGATCTGAATATAATGCCATAGATCTGAATATGATGCCATAGATGTAAATATAATGCCATAGATCTGAATATAATGCCATAGGACTCAATGCCATAGATCTGAATATAATGCCATAGATCTGAATATAATGCCATAGATCTGAATATAATGCCATAGATCTGAATATAATGCCATAGATCTGAATATAATGCCATAGATCTAAATATAATGCCATAGATCTGAATATAATGCCATAGATCTAAATATAATGCCATAGATCTGAATATAATGCCATAGAGCTGAATATGATGCCATAGATGTAAATATAATGCCACAGATCTGAATACAATGCCATAGATCTGAATATAATGCCAAAGATGTCAATGCCATAGATCTGAATATAAAATCTCATAGATCTAAATATGATGCCATAGATCTAAATATAATGCCATAGATCTGAATATAATGCCATAGAGCTAAATATAATGCCATAGATCTGAATATAATGCCATAGATCTGAATATGATGCCATAGATGTAAATATAATGCCATAGATCTGAATATAATGCCATAGATCTCAATGCCATAGATCTGAATATAATGCCACAGATCTGAATATAATGCCATAGATCTGAATATAATGCCACAGATCTGAATATAATGCCATAGATCTGAATATAATGCCATAGATCTCAATGCCATAGATCTGAATATAATGCCATAGAACTGAATATAATGCCACAGATCTGAATATAATGCCATAGATCTGAATATAATGCCATAGTTCTGAATATAATGCGAAAGATCTGAATATAATGCCATAGAACTAAATATAATGCCATAGATCTGAATATAATGCCATAGATCTCAATGCCATAGATCTAAATATAATGCCATAGATCTAAATATAATGCCATAGATCTCAATGCCATAGATCTGAATATAATGCCATAGTTCTGAATATAATGCCACAGATCTAAATATAATGCCATAGATCTCAATGCCATAGATCTGAATATAATGCCATAGATCTGAATATGATGCCATAGATGTAAATATAATGCCATAGATCTGAATATAATGCCATAGATCTCAATGCCATAGATCTGAATATAATGCCATAGATCTGAATATAATGCCACAGATCTGAATATAATGCCATAGATCTGAATATAATGCCATAGATCTCAATGCCATAGATCTGAATATAATGCCATAGATCTGAATATGATGCCATAGATGTAAATATAATGCCATAGATCTGAATATAATGCCATAGGACTCAATGCCATAGATCTGAATATAATGCCATAGATCTGAATATAATGCCATAGATCTGAATATAATGCCATAGATCTGAATATAATGCCATAGATCTGAATATAATGCCATAGATCTGAATATAATGCTATAGATCTGAATATAATGCCATAGATCTGAATATAATGCCATAGATCTAAATATAATGCCATAGATCTGAATATAATGCCATAGATCTGAATATAATGCCATAGATCTAAATATAATGCCATAGATCTGAATATAATGCCATAGATCTGAATATAATGCCATAGATCTGAATATAATGCCATAGATCTAAATATAATGCCATAGATCTGAATATAATGCCATAGATCTAAATATAATGCCATAGATCTGAATATAATGCCATAGATCTGAATATGATGCCATAGATGTAAATATAATGCCATAGATCTGAATATAATGCCATAGATCTGAATATAATGCCATAGAGCTGAACGTCAGCCAATCACAGCAGTGGGCGTTTACACTGAAGTCTCACAGCAGACATGCCCCTTCAAACAGAGCGTTCATGCCTATTTTCTAAATTATGACCATTTTTTATATAAAAATCATACTAACATTATAAGTGCACCACAGGAAACAATGCAGTTCATGACCCCTTTACAGCCTGTTCATAATTTAATTTGGGGGGGGGGGGGGGGGGGCATATTGCAGCATATTTACCTGAAAAAACTTCTATACCATGTTTTCATCCCACATTTAAATATTCTTATTTTGCACAATTAAAAAAATATATATTAGAAAACTATGAAATGTCAAATATCAGAAAGCTGACACAATGTCCATATTACGGTAGATGACAAACACAAGTTCAGTTACACAGTATTGATATTTATTTTATAAAGCAAGCACAGAAAACAGTAGAAAATGCTTTAACACAAAAACTGATACAGTTTTTAAAGCCACATTAGAACAATTCAAGTGCTTACAAATATTAGTTATTGCAGTGAGACCACAGGAATACCAAAAAAAGATATAATTTTCATAAAACAGAGAAAATGTTGTACAAACAAAGACCAATAAAATGTGTTTCTGTTCTGTCATCACTATTCATTCAATGTCATACAATCAATCTTTCAAAGAAAATTGATCAATTACTGAGATGCTCATTTTATCATTGTTGATCTGCTAATATGGTTTAACTCTCAACCCTAAACAAAAAGCTGATGTTTAGTGTCATGTAATACTGGGAACAAAAGTAAATGCAAACTAAATCAGGTATTTCTATCCTGAGAAAATAGCCAACTTATTCATTAAACAATACCTTTTTTGGGGGGGGGGTGGGATAAGATCAAAAGGAATGACAGTAGCTGAAGGAAAATGCAAAGAGCAAGCAACATATTTAGATTTTGTGCTTAACAAAGGCCACAAGCTTGCTAAGCCAAACATCCCCTAATGTAAGGGAAGAAGACTTCTTAATATTTCAAATACGCGCTAAATTACTCCTTTTGTGCTTTAAGATTTAAGAATAAAGATCTTCTCTGGGTCATACTGTCACAGAAAAGGTCCACTGAACATTAGGAATGTCCAACCATTCAACATCATTGCATCAAGACTTCATTAAATCACAGAGTACTGGGTTCTGGTAAGTTGAGCTTACGCTATGGTAGAGCTCACAATGTACTGATACAGTACTGATACAGTGTGAAAATCTACTCAAACTTCATCTCTACACATTTATGAGAAGTAATTCCCACATATACTGCATGTCCTGTACAACAAAAGTATTAGAAGATCCACATTGCAGGCACACACTATAAACTGCTTAAAGCACATCACTCCAAACCTGCTAATTGTACACATAAAGCCTTCTATTTGTTCAATACAAATCACTGAATATAATCCACAACCTCTAAACGAAAATGCCATGAAAGTCTACATAACTGGCAAAACACATTAAAAATACAACTTAACTAGCAATGCTGAAATTAAATTATAAACATGTTTTTTTCACCTCGGTCAATGTTCACAAAGTTTAACGTAAAGTTTGATATATACCATTTTAGTCTGCTTAAGGTTTGCTCTTTATATGGATCTTAAATTATCAAAGTAACAATTCAATATCTTTTGTGTTCAGCAGAAGAAAGAAACTCATACAGGTTTGGAACAACATGAGGGTGATTAAATGATGACAGATAGTTTATTTTTGGGTGAACTATCCCTTTAATAGCTCTCTAGCATAGGCAGGGCATTGTGCATGTAACATAAAAATCTAATAGTTTTTAATAGTTTTCCATAACTTAAATGGGGCAAAAAAACCACAAAGCTATCATTTAGGGTTTTGTTTTGGATGTGACAGATCTATCTTTTCTAACTAAAGAGCCACGTCTACACCAGTCTGTGCTTTTAATAGAGAAGAATGTTTATTTGGAATTGCTTGAAAGTGCTAAATAACAGCATAAAGGCCACTAAAACAAGAGAGGTGCGTAATAACCCAAAAAAAGTAATCACATTTGTTTGCAATAATTCAAAGAAAGTCATTTAGAAGAGTTCTTAAGGTGAAAGAAATCTGTTTCATTTATAACAGTCTTTTTTGATCACTGAACAATAAACTTAAAATTAAAAAATAATACAGGAAAGTGCTTTAGAAAACAAGAAAACTCTTGGCATGCAATCCAAGATGCATTCTGAATACTGTTTATAGAAATAAGATATATTAAGTATGATTAATAAATCCCTGGGTTTTGGCTGCACCTGTGTCCCAAAGTAGATTATGTTTAAAAGGAGAAACGGTCCAAGTTAGTCGATTCCAATGGTTAAGGGCTACAAATGTACAACTGCTCTCCTAGCACTCTTACGTATGGCTCTGCTCGTGACTCCACAGACTGAAAGCGGTCTTAAATGTACGGTGACAGAATTTGCACATGTACTGCCGTTTAAAGGTGAGTGCAGAGAGGGTTGGTGCGTGGTAAAATAGCGTGTCGGATTCCTGAGGGGTGATAGTTTTGTCTGTGCTGTCGGACTTGCCATGCGATTGTTCCCCAGGCTCATCGTCACTCGTCTTGTCCTGCTCTGACTTCTTGAGTTTGGTTGACGGTGACGTGGAGCCACTGGGTTCCTCCTCTGAGGCGTCCACCCCAGAACAGGTTGCTGTGAGTGGAGGATTTTGAGAAGTTGGAGGTTCTGGGATGGAAATCGTAAGAGGCGGAGAAGGAGACGGAGAAGACGGAAGCCTGTCGATCTCTCTCATCCCTGGCTCTTCAGGTGTGGACATATGGGATTGGTAGTGGCTCCAGAGGCGGAAGTTGGTCCTGAACGCTTTGTGACATATGTGGCAGATGAAGGGTTTGATATGGCAAAGCAGTTCCTGATGTCGTTCCAGGTCTTTGTGGGTGCTGAAAAGCTTTCCACACTTCTCACAAGGCCAAACGCCCGGTTCCTCGGAAGCGGAGCTCACGTTATCCTTGGCTGATACGGCTTCCTCTTGAGGTTCCTCTTTGACCTGCAGCTCCCCTTGACCATGAGCGCTCAAGTCCTCTGGGACATAAGACGATGAGTCTTCAGAATCATACATGGGTGGAACCGATGAGTCGCTGTACACTGCTTCCTCTCTGGGGTCACGTATCGACTCCTGAGAAGAGGGAGGAACTCCAAGAACATTGGATGCTTCATCGTGATTGCTCTCCTGGAGACCGAGAGTCAACTGCTCCTTAACACTCATCATATTGTGATTGTGAACTTCCACCTGATGACGCCATATGCTGAAAGAGGACTTAAACGTGCGCATGCATTCAAGACAGGTCAGCTTTTTGTACTTGCAATGAGCTTCGTGGTCTTTCTTGACGACCGTGTTGGAGAATCGAAGTCCACAGTATGGGCAGACCGTAGCATACCTGCAAGCTCTCTCGTGGTCTTCTAGTTCAGTCAAAGAGGGAAGTTTCTCATTGCAGAGCCGGCAAGAAAATGCATCCTTATCTTGGCTTTCTTTAAGATGTGCCAACTGCTGCTGCTTGTATTCAAGGTCTCTCTCAGCATCCGTGTCAATGTTAGCCGGCTCAGCGGAGTGTCCCTTCATGTGCAGCTTTAAGTGTGACTGGAAAAAAAACATTTTGCCACAGTAGGGGCATCCGTACGACCTTGACCGCCTGCTTTTCCTGCCAAAGGGTTGCGACTGCAGGCCTTGCTTGGTTCTCCTGAGCTTCATAATCAAGGCCTTCTTTATCTCCCGCTCTCGGACGATATCGATCAGCTTCCTCTGAAACTTCTCATCCAGGACCGAATAGGAACTGGAGGAGGGTGCGGGATTTTGCACCACACCGTGCTGGGTTTGGCAGTGAGTCCAGACCTTGAAGTTTGTGTGAAAGCGCTTATGGCAGATGTCGCAAGCGTACGGCTTCTCTGGGTTGTGGTACATGTTCACGTGGCGATACAGACCTGCGTTAGACCGGAAAACCTTCAGGCAGTTCCAGCACTTAAACATTTTGTTTGGCCGAAGTTCTCCAGGTTCCTCGTTACTATTGTCCATGTTGGAATTGTAAGGTACCTCATCAAACGTGCTTTCCTGATGCAACAGATGATGCTCATTAACAGGCCTAGATCTCTTAAAGGGCATGTAACCTCCATCTATCTTACTCTTCCTCTTCACCGAGGGAGTGAAATACCCTCTTGGACCTTCATTGTAATTTGCCTGAAAGTCTTTGAAATTTACCGGAAGGTTGTCTCCAACAGTAATGCGAACAATTTCAGAAGGGTCAGCAAGGGGGCTGCTGGGCTCGGTTTTAATTCTGAGTTGAGTGCCGTCCATCTCGTACGCATTACGTTGTCTCGACCTGAGAAGAAGTGGCATATCTTTTGACACTCGATCCTCACTTTCAGGGGATGGCGACCTTGCTGTTGCGGCCATTAACTTGACCACAGACTGTTCTCGACTTTGTGAGTCCTTTAGCTCCAGAGCTGGAGAAAAAACAGGAACTGGACTATCCATAGACAATGATCTGCGTAGCAGACTTTTAATAAGTGGCCCACTTCGGTCTACGGTTTGGTTGCGTGGACCTTGATGCTCACCCGCTGGTCTGGAATCATGCGATCCCTCCATTCTTCCATCGATGTCGGCGTCAGTTTGATCTGATTGTAGGCTAGCATGCTGTACAGACTCGCTGAATGACACTGAGGATGTTAGTTGTGGCCTTGTAGACGCCGAACGATATTCAGTTCGATGTCTCAGTATGGATGTCGGAGAGGAGATTATAGATCTGCAGTCGCCATCAACTGTATTTTTGTTTACATTTCTGCTGTTGGAGGTACTTGTCTCTTTTTCATTTGGTTTGATGTGTCCTGAGGATTGGCTCTGATCACTGAAGTTATGTGTGAGCGAGGGTTGCTCTGTGACCTGTTTAAACGGTTTTCCCTGAAGACTCGAACTTTTTCTTGGAAACACATCCATGCTAGGCTGCTCACCCTGACCTTGATGCACAATAACACTTCTCTTTTGATAAGTGCCATCCTCCTCCTCCTCCTCAGAGAGCAACATTCGTTTTCTCGACACACAGTATGACGCCTGAGGTCTTATAGACATGATGTTGGTTAGAAAGGGAATGCCGAGGCTATAGCCCAGCTCCTGTATTGCTGCCAGACTGCATTTCTCCACGAACAGAGATGATGAGTAGATGTAGTTTAGCACAATCTCAAAAGCATCAGGCTCACAGAAGTCAAGCTGAACAATGGGGCGGTTCTCCGAGTCCCTTCTGGAAAACAGAGACTGGAAATACTCACTGCAGGCTGCAAGGATGCTTTTATGAGCCTGGTACTGTTGATCGCCTACTAACAGCACGACATCACAGAGCTGACCCTTCAACCGCTGCTCATTGAGGGCACCCAGCAGGGAAATACCATGGGCAGGGTTACAGTAGTGCCCCAGGCTCTCCATTTTGGCTTTGAAGGGGAGTAAAAGAAAAAACAAATTTAGTGTCATTACAACAGTGACTTAAAATAAGTTACATTAATATAATATTAGTAACACTTTACAATATTGTCAATTCATTGGCATTACTAAATGCACAATATATCAAACTACAAATAAATTTTTTTTTATGTCATATATTTATCTATTTATATGTTAATTTATAAATACAGTGTCCATTGTTCATTTATGTTCACTTATAATACATTAAAGTGCCCCTATTATGGTTTTTCGAATATTCCCTTTTATGCAGTGTGTAATATCAGTTTGTGAATGTAAACGTTTGTCAAAGTTGTAAAGTCGAAAGTGCACGATAAATAAAGTTATTGTCTCCCAAAAGAAAGAATCGACTCTGAACCGCCTAAACGAGTCATTTGTAATTCGAATCCCACTGCGTTGTGGTTCTACGTCACTAGAAAAGACATTTGCATAATGCCCACCTATGTTGTACATCGTCCGCCCGCGAACAACTTGACCCGCCGTCAAAAGTAATTTTACTGTTGACTGCTTCTTAAATCCAAAGTTCAACGCAGGCCACTATTACCTAAAACTGTGTGTATTAATGCAGATTGTCTGTCGTTTTTACTACTGTGAGTAAAGATAAAAGATTTGTTTACAAACGTTTGTTCCATCAGTCATTCACGTTAGCGCTGGGCTAACGCATGCGCTGTTATTGATACAGTTCCCGCATGTGCACCGCAATAAATCAGAAATACACACATGGGTTTGTTGATGGACTTAATGCTGATGGTGAGGAATTACAGCTGCAACATCTCATAATGAACCTCAAGATGAGTAGCGTATCGTCCTTGGGATGGAGGTTCGGGTTGAATAACTAGTTCTTCCAATGTTTCATCATCGGACTCGTGCTCGGATTGATATGGTAAAATCAATGCCATCGTTACGGTCTTTACAGTGTGTGCAATCGCTGATCGTTAGGAAGCCTCCGGAGCTGATGTTCAGTTATGGTAATGAGCTGTACGCGGTAGACCAATCACAACAGACTGGGCCGTCTGGCCAATCAGAGCAGAGTAGCTCACGGAAAGGAGGGATTTAGAGAGACTGATTCATCCGTCGAGTCGTTTGAGAATCATTTAACAATGTGGGGATGGGCAATGTATATTATGAGAAAATTTGTGTTTTTTGACCTTTGATGCATGTAAACCTGTTGTAGGAGACACCAAAACACAATCAGGAGCCTTTAAAAGAGCATAATACAGGCACTTTACCTAATGTTAATTTATAAAACTTGAAATGTTAAAAACACATTTAACCTCAGAGTAGATAAATAAATGCTTTGATCATGATACGCAATGCATTAACAATTGCTAAAATTGAATCTAATTGTAAAGTATTACCATAATCTTATATATAAACAATAAACATGACACCAAATTTGTCACTCACAGAATACACATTTCCAAATGTGTCCCCTCAACAACTTTGTTTAATTGAAAAACAGTTATTGAAACATCTGGAATCACAAAATCAACTGCAGTTTTTTTCCCTTTTAATATTTAGCCTTCAAATATTGTCTTGAATAATAAAGTCAAAAAGGTTGAGAATCACTGCATTACAGTATCCTGGGTTTAGCCCAAAATGGCTAATCACTAAGCTTTATAATGGTCTTAACAACAAATTATTGGTCAGGGAATTGGCAAAATTTAAGCAAATGCACTACCTAAATAGCCCATTGCTGTCTCAGAAAAACATCAAAGACAGAATTAAGTTTTTGGCAGAATACAGAAAGTTTGATTCAGAGTGATGAATCACAATGAAACACGAGTCTCCGAAGATCAGCTGAGAAATATAATAATAAATGCATCTCTACCACAGTGAAGCATGGAGGAAGAGCTGTCATTTTAGCTGCTGGTATTGGTGAGCAACTTCACTGTGAAAAGTCATTTAAAAAGGCACAATATGTAAGACATTTGTATTAAAATATCCAAAATCACTAGAACAGTGTTATGTATTTTGTTGACTTGTGTACTTACAAGAATGTTTAAATCCAGAGAAATAAGCCTTTTCTACCAGGACACGGACCACTGCATCCAATCAGACCAATCATACCCGTTTTATTTTGTAGAAACCATGGAAACACCAAAAACACTTTAATATATGATGTGTTTTATTAGACAGGTGAGCAACTGTTTGGATCATTCATCGACAGAAAACTAATCATTGTTATACAGCTCAACACAGTAAGGGCGTGTTCACACTTGACGTCTTTTTTGAAGCTGCCAGCGTCTGTTTTACATTATAATCCTATGGAGTAAACCGTGTTTTCAAAAAAGTCGTGAGCGCTTTGTTAAAACTCCAACGCAGATGTCTTTTACAAGTTGAAAAAAGTTAAACTTTTCTGATAAAAACGCCCTACGTCACGCGTCTTTTTGACAGCTGACCAATGACAAGTGAGTAGCAAGACCTGACTCGTTTCCATAACAACAAGAAAAATGGAGATGGTGCCGGTAGATCGACTAATTGTGCTAGTGTCGGAGCACAAAGATATATATGATATGAGCACAAAACTGTACCATAACATCAAACCAACATCATCCGGAGCTCCTGGATTGAATTATTGTAAGCACCATACACTGTTTTCTTCCCCGTATAATGTCGTGCATCCACAAACGTCCTCCCCGTTAACTTCTAAAGCCAATGCAAGAGCCAACTTTTTCTTTTTCTACATTTTGTATCTCAGCACCACCATTCCAGATTTGAAGCCTATAGTGAATATTTGCTCTCACATTAAACTCAGACTGGGAGACATTTTTCAACTACTCATGAACCGATTGAAGCCATTAACACTGACTCTTCTTCCTGTAAAAAGCTGTCTGCAAGGTGGAGAAGGCTATTCCGTGCTAAGTTACTTTATTTTCAGTATTTCTGCAATTCTTGCTAATTTCCTGACCAGTGATTTGTGATCAAAATGGTTAAGACCAGTAAATATGTTGCCATTTTTGGCTCTTGTTTTGCACAGGAGTGTATAACAGTGGCCAAAAGTGATGCCCTCAGGGGGATATTTCTTTTTAATGACCCTACAAGTTCAAAATATAAGGAAAATATTTTTTAAATATGTTAAATATGAGGGAAGAACAAAACACTAAACTTGATTGAACTATTTTAGCTACAGGTTCTAAAATAAGAATGCATGGAAAAACAAAAAATCATACATTACATTGACTACAACATCAGTTATTCATATTTCACTGGTTCTCTCGTGTTTTTGCATGTGTTCATAATTTCTCTGTATGACAGCCTGGCCAAAAATTATGCATAATTTGGTGTGTTTCACTGCATTATCACAAATAAAACAATTTACTTCAATTAAGCACAACTACGCAATATACTTACAAAATCTTTAATAATATTTGAATGAAGGGTGAAGATGACAAAAATGCCAGACATCACTTTTGGCCACTACTGTACAAAAAAAAAAAAAAAAAACATATATATACATATACACAATTTGCCTGATTGGGAATATTACTTTATTAATAAATTTTTCAAATAAAAGACAGTTTATGTACATTTATATTTATGTAAACAACAAATAATGGCTGCAAACACAACCAGAGGGGGAAAAAAATATTTATCAAATTTATTACAGGATTTTTTTTTTATTGAAAAAATGTTAATCTGTTAAAAAACATGTCTTTGCAGGATTAGCTAATAAAAGTCATAAAATGCAGTAATGGAGCCTGCCCAGAGTCTACGCATGCGCACAACGACCGCTGATTACATCATGTCTAACGTTAGTTACAGTTGGTTTTACGCTGCCTAGACTATTCGCTCATGAAAACGAGGAGCGAGTATGTTTACATTTAATTATTTCGCTAGATAAACGGTCCTCTTAACATCTCGAGTTCAGTTTCAAATAAAATCATTTGTTGATTCAAACTGTGACCATATTTACTGAACACGTTCCAAAATACAGGAAACTGGTTGCGTTTCTTCACTTTACTATTCACAAGATATGAAATGAAAGGATTAGAACACACACACACACACACACACACACACACACACACACACACACACACACACACACCCTCTCCTGTCACCGACTGCGCAGACGTCGCATCCTCCACAACAGCCGCTTATGTCAGGAAAGAGCGAGCGCGAGAAAATCTCCTCGGCGTTACGTCAGGAAAGACTGGTTTTACCAAAACAACATCCAACTACTCCAGTTAGTTGTTCAGGATTTCAACTCACCCTAGTTCGGTGGCTTTGAATGCCGCGGTGCTCCGACACGGGACTTTGTTTCAGAGTTGCGTTGAGCGTGAAGCAGTCGTGATTCCATCCATCTTGTATTTGACGTCATCCCACTCTAGGGATGAGGTCATCGCTGAGAACGCTCGTCACGTGTGCTGCTCTCTGATTGGCCGCCGTGTGAGCTGTGGGCGTTCACGGAGGAAATGAGCGGAGGATGACGGATTGATAAACAGTTGAGATGAGTTCGCACGTATGCACGCGCTTATTAAAGAAACAGGCAGCATTTTGTCATCAAAGTGTTTGTCATTCTCCTGAAAGTGATCATTTAAAGGCACAATATGTAAGATTTTTGGATTAAAATATTGTTAAATAGCTTGTGTACTTACATTATCCCAAATGTTTCCAAGAATGTTTAAATCCAGAGAAATAAGCAATTTTAAACAAAATTTTGTAGAAACCATGGAAACACTAAAGCCGCTTTAATATATGATGAGCAACTGTTTGGATCATTCATGAACAGAAACTAATGATTGTTCTCCAGCTCAACACAGTTAGTCTTATTGTTTAGATCTGGTGTTCTTTATTTTCCCGCGAGTACCGTGTTTTACCATGCCTAATATGATCTCGCTCACTGCAGTGTGAACAAGTGTCTCATAGTAGCGGCGAGCGAACGCACTGAGTAGCATTATAACACCACTTTAACACACTCAAATGTGTGTAATATGATAAAACAGCACTGCGTTACCCCACATACACATGAGCGGAAGAAGCGGAAGAAGCGGAAGCGCTCGACTGACAGAATTAAAGAAAGCTCCGCCCAATCAAGTCATCATCAAGACACGCCTTTGTTTTGAATAAGCTTTTTTTTGTGTTGTGTACATTTTATTTGTAAAATTGAGAGCTTTAATCTGCTTAATATAAATTATCAAAATATATTATTACAATTATTTATCATATTAATAATTTTAAGTTGCAGCATCTAACTAAACAAACTGCATTGCTCTGAAAGATTTTTTAATTATGCTTAAGTTGCTTATGATCTATTCTTGTGCAACAAAATTCTGTATATGTTGCGCACACATGCACTTATCATACATTATTCTAGAAGATCTGGGTTCTTTTCCCTCTGCTACTAATTAAAATGACATGAATAGTAAAGTCTGTCAAAGACTCACGGACGTTGTACTAATTATATCTCCCTATGGGAGAGTTAAATTGTGTTTACCTGTGCAAGACAAGTTAACTCATATGAAAGTGAAACTGCATTCAGTTCAACACTATCACATGGGTTTATATGACATGGCATATATCCAGGGTTCTCATCGTTATGGAAAACCTGGAACTATCAAGGATATTTAGTGGTTTAAGCGAGTAGCACTGAAACCCTATTGTAATTTCCAAGCCTCAGCATTCTCCCCTAAAAGTGATCGGGCAGACCAAACCGTAAGACTTAGAGACTTGAAACTTTGAGGGCTGGTAGTTCTCACACCGTCTACAACGTCACCAAGGTTTGCTTCGATCGGGCTAAACTCAGTGGGCATGTTCGACTCATGGCTCTAGAGGTCTGTAAGAATTTTGAAAGAAATCAGCCACTAGGTGGCGCTAACGAGTTTCACACCTCTGTAGTAGTGTTTCACACATACACACAATATTCATATCATTTAATAGATCTCCTGATACCGAACAACTTTGCCTTGAGAACCACTTCTGTCAATCAAATCGTTCATTAAATATTCACGATTATGTAAACAAATTACTTTTGCCAACTATTCTTAGGTTTTTCGTTCAATCTGAATAAAACCAATGCAGTGCAATTCTCTGGACGCTCTAGATCAATAATTATTAAAAGTTGAACTTACCCTTTTGGGTAGCAATAACAGGGTCATTTAGAAAATGGGCATGGCCAAGTGCACGCAAAAGCCTATAACTCCTAAACGAAAACTCGGAAAATAGATGTGCACATGCGACTTATAATTCTAAACAAGCATGCAAACATTTTTGGAGATCGGACCATAGGTGGCGCTATAACTGTTAAAAAGCTGTAAATTCCTTATTAAATTGCTTGTATTGGCTGTAGATGATCTATAATCTAAGTGGTTACATGCTTGCTAAATAAAACATTATACCTTTTTATGCATTGGCTCAAAGGCCTTAAAGTGAACCCCGATAATTACTGCTTGCAGCTACATTTACAATTACGATTAATTATGGGAAGTTTAAAATATCTTTATCTTAAAAGTGATGGAAATGTCTTCAGTGAATATATGCTGTGCATGGGGGTGTCAGGTATCGTTGCAGGCAGGAAGATGATGACAGGCAGATTCACAATTAAAAGAGTATTTAATGAATAAGGTCCTCAGGTGAGCAAATAACAGCAGGAGCAACTTACACTTACACTGTCCATGGAACAAAACAGAACATAACTGTGTCGGGGGTTTAGGAAGCTGTTTAGAAAGCATTCAAATATCAAGATGCTTTTTGTTTAAAAAAAAAAATTGTCAAATAGTTTAAATCCATTAATTCATGCAAATGTAAATTCTCAAACCTCTATCATTTGAATTAACAACTGGAAAATTCTCATAGAAATTCATTGGTCAAAATGTTTCAAAATTGGGTAACCATACTTTACCTTCACATGTCACTTTCACTTAAATCAGGATTTGAAATCAGTGCGTTTTACGACACCATATGATTTCTGCCTCAACACAGCAGGAACAGAAACTGCAGAAATGCTAATGTTACATTATGTAATTTGATATGTTTAAAGGGTTAGTTCACCCAAAATTTCTGTCATTAATTCCTCACCCTCATGTCGTTCCAAACCCGTAAGACCTTTGTTCATCTACAGAACACAAATGAAGATATTTTTTTGAAATCCGAGAGCTTTCTGACCCGATTTCTGAGCGATTTAATTAACACTTTCAAGAAAGGCAGTAAAGACATCGTTAAAATAGTCCATGTGACTCCAGTGGTTCAACCTTAATGTTATGAAGCGATGAGAATACTGCAAAAAACTGACAAAAATAACGACTTTATTCAACGATTTCTTTCTAGCCTGTGTCAGACTATGCAGTTTTTTGTTTTTGCACACAACAAGTATTCTCATGGCTTCATAACATTAAGGGAGTCACATGGACTATTTTAATGATGTCTTTACTGCCTTTCTGGGCCTTGAAAGTGTTAATTAAATAGCTGAAAGCATGCTAACAATGTTAAATCATGCTAGCAAACATTCTAATTCATGTTAACAACATGCTGAATCATGTTAGCAACATGTTAAATCATGCTAGAAATGTGGTAAAACGCTGACAATTGTTAAACGTTATCAAAATGCTAATTCATGGTAACAAAATGCTAAAACATGCTAACAACATGATATTTAATGCTAAAACTTGCTAGCAACATACTAAATCGTGCTAGCAACATGCTAATGCATGCTAACAATGTTAAAACGTGTTAGCGTCACGTTAATTAATGCTAACAACATGTTAAAACATGCTGACAAATGCTACATGTTAGTAACATGCTAATTCATGATAAAACATGCTAATTAATACTAACAACATGTTAAAACATGTCCCTGTCCTTTGATTCAATTCAAGCACTGCTTAGAGGTTTGCAAAGGGGTGTAAATGGCCCCATGGTGACACTTTTAAAAACATGAAGGGCATCATAAGGGACTTTTCTCACCGTTAACTGAAATAAAGCCTATTGCCATGACTACAATGTCTGATAAGACACAAAATCAAACCACATTTAGTCACTCTTGTTTATAATAAGCAGCATTTTACTCTATCTTTTATTCTCAAAACCTTTCAAAATTCAAATTAAATTGCTGTCTATGGAGGGGTCAGAAAGCTCTCGGATTTCATCAGAAATATCTTCATTTGTGTTCTGAAGATGAACGAAGGTCTTACGGGTTTGGAACGACATGAGGGTGAGGAATTAATGACAGAATTTTCATTTTTGGGTGAACTAACCCTTTAAGCTTGATTTCTTTTCCTCAGTCTATTTGACAAATAACGTGTTGAATTATGATCAGTAGTTTCTCTCTGGCTCTGCATGAGAACACATTAGTCACTCAGTGAGCGCATAACACTGACATTCTTTAATTAGGCTATTTTTCACACCACATTAATTCGCTGCTAGAGTTATCCAAACGGCAGGCTGGCTGCTGATAATCTGCTGTCCGTATGTGTGTGTGTGTGTGTGTGTGTGTGTCTTAATTTATGACTTGTAGTATGTTCTCATAGGCTCAGCATTATGTGCACTCACTGCTAATTATATCTAAGCTGGTTCAGTCACAGCACAGTTTTCACAAACAGAAGCTTCTTAGGCCACTGACATTTCTGAGGGGTCATTTCTTCAGGGCTTTTGTATTCCTCACCTACACATTGGAAACATGCACTTCATTATTAGAGTACATTTGACTTTATTCTCTTTTTAACCACTAGATGGCACAAACAATCAGTTCAGCACTTTTCTTATCAACCGCTTTTGATGATATACGTAGAAATTTGGCTGATCCATCGCAAACAGCAACGCAAAGTTCATTTGCTCACTTATGCTGCGCTAATTTGGTAATGCTAGCAAAATGTTAAAACATGCTAGCACAATGCAAAATAATGCCAGCAACATGTTAATGCATGCTAGCAAAACATGCTAATTAATGCTAACGAAATGGTAATGCATTTTAACATGTTTAAACATGCTAGCAACATGCTAATTAATGTTAACAAAATGTTAAATCATGCTAGCAAAATGCTAATACATGTTAACAACATGCTAATGCATGACAACGTTAAAAAAATGTTAACAAAATGCTAAATCATGCTAGCAAAATGCTAATTCATGTTAACAATATGTTAAATTGTGTTAACAAAATGTTAAACAACATGTTAAAACGTTAGATCATGCTAGTAATGTGATAAAACATGTTAGCAAACATGTTAATTAATGTTAACAACATGTTAAAGCATGTTAACAACATGTTAAAGCATGTTAACAAACATGTTAAATCGTGTTAACAATGTGTTACAAAATGCTAGCAAATCCTAAACATGTTATCAAACATGCTAATTCAATGCTAACAACATGGTAAGATGCTAGCAACATGTTAATTAATGTTAACAACATGTTAAACCATGTTAACAACATGGTAAGATGCTAGCAACATGTTAAATAATGCTAACAATGTTAAAACATGACAGCAACATACTTCAAGCTAAAGTTAGCAAACATGCTAATTCATGTTAACAACATGTTGCATCATGTTAGCAATGTGTTAAAACATGCTGACGAATGTTAAACATGTTATCAAAATGTTAATTCATGCAAAGAATGCAAGAAACATGATAATTTAATGCTAAAACATGTTAACAACATGTTAAAGTATGCTAGCAAAATGCTAATAAATGCTAACAACATGTAAAAACATGTAACAACATGATAATTTATGCTAAAAAATGCTAGCAACATACTAAATTGTGCTAGCAACATGCTAATGAATGCTAGCAACATGGTAAAACATGTTAACATCATGTTAATTAATGTTAACAACGTGTTAAAACATGTTAACAAACATATTAAATAATGCTAGCAATGTGTTACAACATGCTAGCAAATCATAAACATGTTGTCAAAATGCTAATTCAATGCAAACAACATGGTAAGATGCTACCAACATGTTAATTAATGGTAACAATGTTAAAACATGACAGCAACACGCTGATTCATGCTAAAGAATGCTAACAATGTTAAATAATGATAGCAAACATTCTAATTTATGTTAACAACATGTTGAATCATGTTAGCAACATGTTAAATCATGTTAACAATTGTTAAACGTTATCAAAATGCTAATTCATGGTAACAAAATGCAAAAAAATTTTAACAACATGATATTTAATGTTAAAACATGCTAGCAACATACTAAATCATGCTAGCAACATGCTAATGCATGATAACAACGTGTTAGCGTCATGTTAATTAATGCTAACAACATGTTAAAACATGTTAGCAACATGTTAAATAATACTAGCAATGTGTTAAAACATGCTAACAAATGCTACATGTTAGAACATGCTAATTCATGATAAAACATGCTAATTAATACTAACAACATGTTAAAACATGTCCCTGTCCTTTGATTCAATTCAAGCACTGCTTAGAGGTTTGCAAAGGGGTGTAAATGGCACCATGTTGACACTTTTAAAAACATGAAGGGCATCATAAGGGTCTTTTCTTACCGTTAACTGAAATAAAGCCTATTGTGACTACAATGTCTGATAAGACACAAAATCAAATCACATTTAGTCACTCTTGTTTATAATAAGCAGCATTTTACTCTATCTTTTATTCTCAAAACCCTTTCAAAAATAATTTTTAATTTCCACTACCAGCCCAACACTGGCTTAAAGGTAAATTGTCATTATCACATATTACGCAATACAGTACCTGAAAGTGAAGTGCTTTTAAAAATGCCATTGATTTTCCACTGTTGTTACAGTAGTCACCTGTGCAGACTCCAGGGAGCTGATGGGCACCTGAGGAGAGTGGTGGGAGAGGGGAAAGGAGCAGGGTTTGCTTCCAACAGTGTACATGGAGCTCATAGAGTAACCTGTTCCATTCACAATGACTTATGGTTTTTAAAAACGAGAAGCAAGTATTCGGCAAATCAATATTCAGAATGCATTGGGTTGTTGGTACCTGGTTAATCACATCTCTCCTTGGCCTTGGAACGGGGCATAACACTTTATTTGAAGGTAGGAAAACTCTACTTATGTTATCCAAATATGTCTTATTTCAGTATCAAAACTGTGTGAGATTAGAAATAATCATAAAAAAATTAGACATACAGGAAAACATATAAAATGATTGTGGATAGTAGAAATGTTGATGACTAATTCAAGTTCATATTGAAATCTTGGACATTTCATTTCATACTTTGATATCTTGGTGAACCTGAGCAATAGTTTCATCTCTGAACCTCTTAAGGAGATTTCTTTTTCCAAAAAAAGCAAAAAAAAAAGCAAAGAATCAGCTGAAACTAAATCTCATTGATTTTTGATGAATCTCTTTTTTTTATATGTTATATAATTTTTAGTGCTGTAGTTTCTGTAATTTTTCACACAATTTTTCTGTAATTAATTGTGATTAAAAACATTGGAGTTTTAATATTTTTATATTGTAATAATTTCACAGTTACTCTCCAAATTAATGCAGAAACAAATTAAGGACCGTACATTTTAAGTATTTGTTGTAATGGCATGTTTTTATGAATGAAGGCCAGTATCACTGACACTAATACTGATACTGATGTCTCTATGAAACATTAATGATATTCAACATTACAGTATCATTGAAAGATATCAATTTCAACATTTATTAGGCTTTAAAAAATAAAATTGAACTTAAAACAATCTTCACATAAACCCATTATAATAAATGTCATATTTACCTTTTCATATATAATCAATATACAGAAATTGGATAAAGTTATCAAACAGTCTGCACTGCATAAATAATAAATTAAATATAGATTAATTCTTATTAAAGCTACAGTTTCCTCTGTTCTCTGATGAACATTAATGACAGAATCACAGCGACTGGTTTATTAGGCTGCTGTCACTTTAAGATCTGCCGCTGCCGAACATGACGCGGATCTGACGCGCATCTCATTTTCTCACAACTCTTTAAGTTTAAGACGTTATTTAACTCATTTAAGACTCTCTTATGAGAATATGAGACAAAACGGGCATATGTGTGTCATAGTCAGGACATTCACAGTCAGCGCGTTCTCTTCTGTCTCTCTGAGTGTCGTGTGTGTCATAGTCAGGATATTCACAGTCAGCGCGTTCTCTTCTGTCTTTCTGAGCGTTGTGTGTGTGTGTGTGTGTGTGTCATAGTCAGGACATTCACAGCCAGCGTGTTCTCTTCTGTCTTTCTGAGTGTCGTGTGTGTGTGTCATAGTCAGGACATTCACAGACAGCGTGTTCTCTTCTGTCTTTCTGAGCGTTGTGTGTGTGTGTGTGTGTGTGTGTGTGTGTCATAGTCAGGACATTCACAGTCAATGCGTTCTCTTCTGTCTTTCTGAGCGTCGTGTGTGTGTCATAGTCAGGATATTCACAGACAGCGCGTTCTCTTCTGTCTTTCTGAGCATTGTGTGTGTGTCATAGTCAGGACATTCACAGACAGCGCGTTCTCTTCTGTCTTTCTGAGTGTCGTGTGTGTGTGTGTGTCATAGTCAGGACATTCACAGACAGCGCGTTCTCTTCTGTCTTTCTGAGTGTCGTGTGTGTGTCATAGTCAGGACATTCACAGACAGCGCGTTCTCTTCTGTCTTTCTGAGCGTTGTGTGTGTGTCATAGTCAGGACATTCACAGACAGCGCGTTCTCTTCTGTCTTTCTGAGTGTCGTGTGTGTGTGTGTGTGTCATAGTCAGGACATTCACAGACAGCGCGTTCTCTTCTGTCTTTCTGAGCGTCGTGTGTGTGTGTGTGTCATAGTCAGGACATTCACAGACAGCGCGTTCTCTTCTGTCTTTCTGAGTGTCGTGTGTGTGTCATAGTCAGGACATTCACAGACAGCGCGTTCTCTTCTGTCTTTCTGAGAGTCGTGTGTGTGTCATAGTCAGGACATTCACAGTCAATGCGTTCTCTTCTGTCTTTCTGAGCGTCGTGTGTGTGTGTGTGTCATAGTCAGGACATTCACAGTCAATGCGTTCTCTTCTGTCTTTCTGAGCGTCGTGTGTGTGTCATAGTCAGGACATTCACAGACAGCGCGTTCTCTTCTGTCTTTCTGAGTGTTGTGTGTGTGTCATAGTCAGGACATTCACAGTCAGCGCGTTCTCTTCTGTCTTTCTGAGTGTCGTGTGTGTGTGTGTGTCATAGTCAGGACTTTCACAGTCAGCGCGTTCTCTTCTGTCTTTCTGAGTGTCGTGTGTGTGTGTGTGTCATAGTGAGGACATTCACAGTCAGCGCGTTCTCTTCTGTCTTTCTGAGTGTCGTGTGTGTGTGTCATAGTCAGGACATTCACAGTCAGCGCGTTCTCTTCTGTCTTTCTGAGTGTCGTGTGTGTGTGTCATAGTCAGGACATTCACAGTCAGTGCGTTCTCTTCTGTCTTTCTGAGTGTCGTGTGTGTGTGTGTGTCATAGTCAGGACATTCACAGTCAGCGCGTTCTCTTCTGTCTTTCTGAGTGTCGTGTGTGTGTGTCATAGTCAGGACATTCACAGTCAGTGCGTTCTCTTCTGTCTTTCTGAGCGCCGTGTGTGTGTGTGTCATAGTCAGGACATTCACAGTCAGCGCGTTCTCTTCTGTCTTTCTGAGTGTCGTGTGTGTGTGTGTCATAGTCAGGACATTCACAGTCAGCGCATTCTCGTCTGTCTTTCTGAGTGTCGTGTGTGTGTCATAGTCAGGACATTCACAGACAGCGCGTTCTCTTCTGTCTTTCTGAGTGTCGTGTGTGTGTCATAGTCAGGACATTCACAGTCAGCGCGTTCTCTTCTGTCTTTCTAAACGTTGTGTGTGTGTGTCATAGTCAAGACATTCACAGACAGCGCGTTCTCTTCGGTCTTTCTGAGCGTTGTGTGTGTGTGTCATAGTCAGGACATTCATAGACAGCGTGTTCTCTTCTGTCTTTCTGAGTGTCGTGTGTGTGTGTCATAGTCAGGACATTCACAGTCAGCGCGTTCTCTTCTGTCTTTCTGAGTGTCGTGTGTGTGTGTCATAGTCAGGACATTCACAGTCAGCGCGTTCTCTTCTGTCTTTCTGAGCGTCGTGTGTGTGTGTCATAGTCAGGACATTCACAGTCAGCGCGTTCTCTTCTGTCTTTCTGAGTGTCGTGTGTGTGTGTCATAGTCAGGACATTCACAGTCAGCGCGTTCTCTTCTGTCTTTCTGAGCGCCGTGTGTGTGTGTGTGTCATAGTCAGGACATTCACAGTCAGCGCGTTCTCTTCTGTCTTTCTGAGTGTCGTGTGTGTGTGTGTCATAGTCAGGACATTCACAGTCAGCGCATTCTCTTCTGTCTTTCTGAGTGTCGTGTGTGTGTCATAGTCAGGACATTCACAGACAGCGCGTTCTCTTCTGTCTTTCTGAGTGTCGTGTGTGTGTCATAGTCAGGACATTCACAGTCAGCGCGTTCTCTTCTGTCTTTCTAAACGTTGTGTGTGTGTGTCATAGTCAAGACATTCACAGACAGCGCGTTCTCTTCGGTCTTTCTGAGTGTCGTGTGTGTGTGTCATAGTCAGGACATTCATAGTCAGCGCGTTCTCTTCTGTCTTTCTGAGTGTCGTGTGTGTGTGTCATAGTCAGGACATTCACAGTCAGCGCGTTCTCTTCTGTCTTTCTGAGTGTCGTGTGTGTGTGTCATAGTCAGGACATTCACAGTCAGCGCGTTCTCTTCTGTCTTTCTGAGTGTCGTGTGTGTGTGTCATAGTCAGGACATTCACAGTCAGCGCGTTCTCTTCTGTCTTTCTGAGCGTCGTGTGTGTGTCATAGTCAGGACATTCACAGTCAGCGCGTTCTCTTCTGTCTTTCTGAGCGTTCTGTGTGTGTGTGTCATAGTCAGGACATTCACAGTCAGCGCGTTCTCTTCTGTCTTTCTGAGCGTCGTGTGTGTGTGTCATAGTCAGGACATTCACAGTCAGTGCGTTCTCTTCTGTCTTGTCGCTCTTGAATGGTTTAAAAGCATTTGCATGAATAAGAAAGTGATCATATAATGTAACGCTAGCCAAAGGATGACAGAAAAACGGGATCAGTGTTCAATATTTGTTAAATTGAAAAAAATTAATCGCTTGTGTTAACGTGCTAATTTTGACAGCACTAATCATGTAGCAAACAAGTAAGAAATAGTATTAAAATTGTAAAATCTTATTTAAAAAATTTAAATAAATGCTGTTCTTTTGAAATTTCTATACATCAAGAATCCCGAAAAAATGTATTATGGTTTCCACAAAAAACATTATTAATAAAAATAAATGTCTGTTGAGCGCCAAATCAGCATATTAGAGGATCATAATGGCTATAAGATTGAAGAATATGTCTATTCCAGACCATTTAGAATTTCTTTCATTTTCCAGGATATGGGACTCTGTCAGGGTATCATCTGTGTAATGTGACTGCGCTTGTTTCGGTGACCAATGTGATCTCCTATCCAAGCTCGTACACCCAGAGGAGGCCGTGTGGTGGGTGGCTGCCATGGAGAATGTGTGATGTCACGGTTTATAAAACAGAATACCAAACACAGGTGTATAACATGTCCAAACAGGTCATGAAATGTTGCCATGGCTATGAACAAGTTGGGAGTTACTGTGCCGTGTGTGAGTATTTTCAAACAAATTAATTTGAAATAGATACTTGCCAGGAAAGATATGAGATGCTGTGGATTGTCTTAATATATTGTCATTATCTCAGCCTTGAACAGAAGTGCAGAATTCACATCTAAGCCAGGACTGTGTCCCTCAGCGAATGTGACGGGGTCTCTGTGGAATCATTCAACTTCTGGCTCCATGTGCAAGTGGGACATAGATTGTCCTCAGTGGCAAAAATGCTGTCAGACAGAAAACATCTCCAACATCTATCAGTGCTCAGACCCAGTACCAGGTACACACAATCCCTTACACTGCATCCCAGAATTCTTATAGGCACATTGTTAAATAACATTCAATGAGTTTAAAATGTCCATTTGTCCTCAAGCCAACAGAACCTGCTTCAATGTGACAATAACAGTTAAGACAAGCTTTCAGCTAGTAACTATGGACAAAGGACTCTTCAACCACACCAGACTACTGTACTCCATGGTTTGTAATCATCGGTCTATCATTCAACTACATCATGTACTGTGTTTTAAAACAAAGTAAGCTCCCTCACTGTAAAATCCAACAGTGAATATAACTAACACTTTTTAGTTAACTTTATGTAATGTCTTAACTTAATTGTAAAAATCTAGTTATCTGTACTATTTACATACTATGCCATTTTACTCAGAAAACCCAAGTTAAGATTAATTGATTGGTTTGAGTGCCATTTTGTCAAGCAAAAAGAAAAGAAAAAAAAAGGTTTTTGAGGCGGGGCAGAGACTTTTCACTCATTTCCTCTACTTATTTTTCTCTTTTTGCATTCACTGATTTTCCAAAGTCATCTTAAATGTTAAATTGTCAATACAACTGAAGAATTTGAGAGAACATCACATAAGCTAACTTCATAAAATTATGTTGATTTTCCTAAAATGTTTTTGTTTTAACTCACCATTATGGTGATCAGTGTTCCCTTTGGTTTGGCACCTGGAACTTAATTTATATTATTGTAACTCTCTTTCTATTGATGAAGCGATGCAACAAGAAATCACAGTTATTTGATTTCAAAGCCCATATATGCTCTGTTTCTGTAGTGGCTATGTTGATCTGCAGAGATGTAACTGTTGGTTCTTTCCGTAGGTAACTGGCGCTCTGGGAACTGCTGAAGTTTCTGTGCATCATGTCCGGTCATGGTTAGCAGGGCGCTTCACAACCTCTTCGTCACTGCTGGTTTGTTCTTCTAATGTCTTCTTTCTAGATGACATCTCTACAAGTCTGAATCGCTTGGAAAACATTGAGGAGGTGACTAATGTGGTGGTGCAAGGTACGACAACTAGAGGCATCTTTCATTAAAAAAACTAGCAAAAATCTAAACTTTCTTTGAAGTAAAACAATTGAAAGTGGGGGGAAATCACATTATGAAATAAATGTTTTTCTCTAGCCACAATTATTGGCACCCAATTACTGCAACGTCTTTCCCCAAGATAGCAGCTCTTCTTCTGTAATGCCTGATGAGTTTGGAGATCAGAGCCCATTCCTTCACACAGAATCTCTCCAGATCCTTCAGATTCCCAGCTCTTCTCTTCACTTCATCACTCATTCTCTATAGGGTTCAGGAACTGGGACGGCCTTCATTTTGTGTTCAGTGACACATTTTTGTGTTGATTTTGATGTTTGTTTTTGATCATTGTCCTGATGGAAGATCCAACCACGGCCCATTATAAGATTTCTAGCAGGTTTTGATGTTTTATCTGCTGGTATTTGCTAGAATCCATGATGCCATGTGTCTGAACAAGAAGTCCAGGACCTCCAGCAATAAAACAGGCCACAACATTATAGATCCAGCGGTGTATTTAACCGTGGGCATGGGGTGCTTTTTATTTCCATCTGGTGGGTTTGCTCTCAAAAGCTCTTGTTTTAGTGTCATGTGACCCCAGAACCAGGTCCCGTCTGAAGCTCCAGTCGTGTCTGACCACTGAATATGCTGGAGTTTGTTTCTGGATGAGTGAGGAGGATTTTCCCAAACATCTTGTGCTGATGTAGGAGCTGTTTCAGAGTTTTTAGTCTTTCTGAGCCCAAGACTCAACTAATCTCTGCAATTCTCCATCTGTGATCTTGGAGAGTCTTTGTCCACTCAAACGCTCCTCCTCTCGTGCATTAGGACGATATACACACACGTCCTCTTCCAGATTCATAACATCTTTAGCTGATTGAACTTCTTAATTATTGCCCTGATGGTGTAAATGGGGATTTTCAATGCTTTAGCTCTTTTCTTGTTTTGTGAAGCTCAACAATCTTTTGCTGCACATCAGAACTATATTCTGGGGTTTTACTCATTGTGATGAATTATTCATGCTCTGTCACCCTGGTGTGCTAAAAACTTAAATATTAATGGGAATATACTTCAGAGATATTTTACCAATAAATTGCCAATAATTGTGTCCAACGTGTTTTGGAGATTTTCCCCCCACTTTCAAATTGTTTGACTTCAATGAAAGGTTAGACTTTTGTGAATTTGTTGAATGAAAGATCAAAAGGATAAACAATGCAGGTTTATTTTCACAGCCGCCTTTGCTCATATTTACCAGGGGTGCCAATAATTCTTTATGCAACTGACCCACATGAAGCTAAACCAATTTGGAACCACTGATCTATATTAACTTTTATGTAATAATTACAGCCTATCCATTATCTTGATGAATCCACATCTAACAAACACACTCATGCATACATTATCATTTCCTTCACAGATGTGGATGAATGTGCAGTTCCGGATTTAAACAGTTGTTCTCCAAATGCAGACTGCATGAATACAGTAGGATCTTATTCATGTGCCTGTCATAATGGGTATCAAGACCTCAATCATTCACAGCAAGGAACAGTTTGCATGGGTAAGAAAGGACAATCATTTCAATCAACCATATGAAACTACCTGATGAAGACTGACATTTGTCTAATATTAAAGGGTTAGTTCACCAAAAAAATGAAAATTCTGTCATTAATTTCTCTCCCTCATGTCGTTCCAAACCCGTAAGTCCTTCGTTCATCTTCAGAACACAAATGAAGATATTTTTGATGAAATCCGAGAGCTTTCTGAACACATTGACTGCAACATTATTATCACTTTCAAGCTCCAGAACGGTACTAAAGACATCGTTAAAATAGTCCATGTGACTCCAGTGGTTCAACCTTAATGTTATGAAGCCACGAGAATACTTTTTGTGCGCAAAAACAAACAAAAATAATTACGTTATTCAACAATTTCTTCTCTTGCATGTCATTCTCCTACGATGCTCACATAGTAAACACAGTGCAGCGCCTCCGGGTTCTATGTCAGAACGCCGGCTCATTATTGGCCACTGATTGGCCAGCTCACACACATGAACAGCGTCAGGCATTCTGACGTAGAACCCGGAAATGCTTTTTTTGGGTGAACTAACTTTAAAATAGTTTGAGAGCTCTGTGTCCTTCTTTTGCTCTTTTTTTAAGGCCTTCTTAGATGTTTTTGATCACACACATGCTATTAGGCGTTATTTTGTTTTGTTTATGAAACCCCATAATTCTGAAAGGACCAAAAAAGTGTTGTGTTTTTTTTGTTTGTTTCTAATGCAGCCCCCAGTGTTACTACACATCCCTTCACAAACAACACCACCACTCCATCCGGGATTACTCTCCCCCCGACAGGTAAATTGGAATAACCCCTGCTTATCTCCATTCTTACTCACTAGTTTGTGCTGTTTTCCGATCTTGTTTAAGAGGCACAGTATATGTGATTCTTGGATCAAGTAAATAATGCTGAAAAAACAGAAAAAAGGCTTTGTGGTTTAGTCCCTTTTGCCCTGTTTCCAGCATGCACGTGAATAATTAACATGGTTGCATTGTTTTACTATGTGCAAGTTTCATATTCAGTGGTGTTGCTGATTTTTGTTGTCATGTTTCATAACAATTTCAACCAAATCTCCTTAAAGAGGTAATCTCTCTCTAAATATCTATATCTAAATTGATTAAGAAAAACTGTGTTTAGAATTGGTCTGAATCAGTTATTCAAAAATCATTTTTGTTGCACTCTTTAACCCTTTAACCACCCGCGCTTTCATTTGCATGTCTCTGTTTAAGAGCCAATAGAAACTAAAACCAAATGGGTAGCACAATAATTCTTTTTTTGACAAAATCAGACACGTTACATGTTCAGATCAAGCTCCAACATGCTCCTGTTGCGTTGTGTTCACCCTCTAATGAGTCTGCACAAATTGCGTAATATGCGCACATGCACTAACTAAAAACAAATATATAGATTTCACGTGGCATTTTTCACTCATAACTTCATGAAACATGCGCAGCATGTGGCACAGCTTTATTTACAGCAGATTCTTATGATTAAAATGAGCCCAAAATCAACATAATCCATTGCATTGATCACAAGATATTCCTCATGGAGGAACAATTTTAAAAATGCCAATTAGGGGGCGTCAAGGGCTAAACAAAAAAGGCTACCTTGGTTCCAAATGCTGTAAATTTTGATTACTTTATGCTATCACCACACAATTTGATCCAGATACAACACATTTTGGAGTTATGAGTCTTTACTTTCGTGTATGTCATGCGAAAAAAACAACTCTAAAAATGCCATCAGGTCTTAAAGGGTGAAACGATTTTGATCTGCTGTGTTTATGTTATTTATTTACCTTTGTTCTATGAACCCCTGTTGTGACTTGTATAGCCAGATATATCTATCTTCTTTTTGTTTCTTTGTTAAGACTGCATACCTGAGATCACCAGTCTGTTCTCGTATGACGTCAATGCATCAGCCTTTCACGTGGCATGGACCACCGACAACCAAACCGGGGTCACTTTCCACCTGGTTCTGCTACACGGGACCACTGAGCTGGAAAACATGCCACACGTGGAGAACTTTAACTGGACGTTCATGGACCTGAATCCTGCCGTTCTTTATACTGTACGTGTGACTCCATTTGCCTGTGGTAACCAGGGAAACTCCAATGAGATTAAAGTGAGAACAGGCAAGTATAGCACTGGGTTAATTAATTCGTAATGTATAATTTTAGACATTTACAAATGATAGTTTATGCTGTATACTACAGTGTGTCAGCATGATCAAATGTGTTCACATTAAGGTAACTAAACACTGTGCTTTCTTTAGATGGACAGACGCTTCTAGTTACGACCCGTTTCACAAACATGAATTATACAGAGGCCTTGAGTGACCCAACCAGTGATGCATATAAGAAGTTCTGTGAAGGTGTCATGGATGAGGTTTGATGGATTCCATATTGATCTAAACACATGATTGATAAAATGTATCAACATTTAAGCCTGACATAAAATACATCCAATCATCTAGTACACAACATCCACCTTGGTTTACTAAAAGCTTGATGTTATTAGAACTATTGGCCATACTATTGGATATATTATTATTATTTAACCTCATCCTACACATTTAGACATTCACAGTCAGCGCATTCTCTTCTGTTTTCTGAGCATCGTGTGTGTGTGTGTGTGCGTGTGTGTCATAGTCAGGACATTCACAGTCAGCGCGTTCTCTTCTGTCTTTCTGAGCGTCGTGTGTGTGTGTGTGTCATAGTCAGGACATTCACAGTCAGCGCGTTCTCTTCTGTCTTTCTGAGCGTTGTGTGTGTGTGTGTGTCACAGTCAGGACATTCACAGTCAGCGCTTTCAATTCTGTCTTTCTGAGCGTTGTGTGTGTGTGTCATAGTCAGGACATTCACAGTCAGCGCTTTCAATTCTGTCTTTCTGAGCGTCGTGTGTGTGTGTCATAGTCAGGACATTCACAGTCAGCGCGTTCTCTTCTGTCTTTCTGAGTGTGTGTGTGTGTGTGTGTCATAGTCAGGACATTCACAGTCAGCGCGTTCTCTTCTGTCTTTCTGAGCGTTGTGTGTGTGTGTCACAGTCAGGACATTCACAGTCAGCGCTTTCAATTCTGTCTTTCTGAGCGTCGTGTGTGTGTGTGTCATAGTCAGGACATTCACAGTCAGCGCGTTCTCTTCTGTCTTTCTGAGCGTCGTGTGTGTGTGTCATAGTCAGGACATTCACAGTCAGCGCGTTCTCTTCTGTCTTTCTGAGCGTCGTGTGTGTGAGTGTGTCATAGTCAGGACATTCACAGTCAGCGCGTTCTCTTCTGTCTTTCTGAGCGTCGTGTGTGTGTGTGTGTCACAGTCAGGACATTCACAGTCAGCGCGTTCTCTTCTGTCTTTCTGAGCGTCGTGTGTGTGTGTGTCATAGTCAGGACATTCACAGTCAGCGCGTTCTCTTCTGTCTTTCTGAGCGTTGTGTGTGTGTGTGTGTCATAGTCAGGACATTCACAGTCAGCGCGTTCTCTTCTGTCTTTCTGAGCGTCGTGTGTGTGAGTGTGTCATAGTCAGGACATTCACAGTCAGCGCGTTCTCTTCTGTCTTTCTGAGCGTCGTGTGTGTGTGTGTGTCACAGTCAGGACATTCACAGTCTGCGCGTTCTCTTCTGTCTTTCTGAGCGTTGTGTGTGTGTGTGTGTCATAGTCAGGACATTCATAGTCAGCGCGTTCTCTTCTGTCTTTCTGAGCGTCGTGTGTGTGTGTGTGTCATAGTCAGGACATTCACAGTCAGCGCGTTCTCTTCTGTCTTTCTGAGCGTCGTGTGTGTGTGTGTGTCATAGTCAGGACATTCACAGTCAGCGCGTTCTCTTCTGTCTTTCTGAGCGTCGTGTGTGTGAGTGTGTCATAGTCAGGACATTCACAGTCAGCGCGTTCTCTTCTGTCTTTCTGAGCGTCGTGTGTGTGTGTGTGTCACAGTCAGGACATTCACAGTCAGCGCGTTCTCTTCTGTCTTTCTGAGCGTCGTGTGTGTGTGTGTGTCATAGTCAGGACATTCACAGTCAGCGCTTTCAATTCTGTCTTTCTGAGCGTTGTGTGTGTGTGTGTGTCATAGTCAGGACATTCATAGTCAGCGCGTTCTCTTCTGTCTTTCTGAGCGTTGTGTGTGTGTGTGTGTCATAGTCAGGACATTCACAGTCAGCGCGTTCTCTTCTGTCTTTCTGAGCGTTGTGTGTGTGTGTGTGTCACAGTCAGGACATTCACAGTCAGCGCTTTCAATTCTGTCTTTCTGAGCGTTGTGTGTGTGTGTCATAGTCAGGACATTCACAGTCAGCGCTTTCAATTCTTTCTTTCTGAGCGTCGTGTGTGTGTGTGTCATAGTCAGGACATTCACAGTCAGCGCGTTCTCTTCTGTCTTTCTGAGTGTGTGTGTGTGTGTGTGTCATAGTCAGGACATTCACAGTCAGCGCGTTCTCTTCTGTCTTTCTAAGCGTTGTGTGTGTGTGTCACAGTCAGGACATTCACAGTCAGCGCGTTCTCTTCTGTCTTTCTGAGCGTCGTGTGTGTGTGTGTCATAGTCAGGACATTCACAGTCAGCGCGTTCTCTTCTGTCTTTCTGAGCGTCGTGTGTGTGTGTCATAGTCAGGACATTCACAGTCAGCGCGTTCTCTTCTGTCTTTCTGAGCGTCGTGTGTGTGTGTGTGTCACAGTCAGGACATTCACAGTCAGCGCGTTCTCTTCTGTCTTTCTGAGCGTCGTGTGTGTGTGTGTGTCATAGTCAGGACATTCACAGTCAGCGCTTTCAATTCTGTCTTTCTGAGCGTTGTGTGTGTGTGTGTGTCATAGTCAGGACATTCACAGTCAGCGCGTTCTCTTCTGTCTTTCTGAGCGTCGTGTGTGTGTGTCATAGTCAGGACATTCACAGTCAGCGCGTTCTCTTCTGTCTTTCTGAGTGTGTGTGTGTCATAGTCAGGACATTCACAGACAGTGCCTTCTCTTCTGTCTTGTTGCGCTTGAATGGTTTAAAAACATTTGCATGAATAAGAGCGTGATCACATAATGTAACGCTAGCCAAAGGATGACAGAAAAAACGGATGCTGCATTAAATATTTTTAACGTGTTAAAAAAAACATTGCATGCGTTAACGCACTAATTTGACTGCACTAATTCTATTGCCTCAAAGGTTTCTACAGATTAGCACATAAAATCAATGGACAGAGGCATGGAAGAAATAGGCTAATTAATGCTCTAATTATATTGAAAAATGTGTAAATACGGTGTAAATAATACTTCTGTACTTTACAATAGGTGGAGCTTCACTGTAAAAACATATATGATCAATAAATTATGACAACATATGTTTTTACATTGCTTTAACGCATCAAAATAAGTTAAGCAATTTTCAAGGCAGCAACTTTCTTACAGTGTATAGCAACCACCTTAAACACCAAAGCAACACACTAAAACCCATTCAAACACCTTAGCAACTGCATAGCAACACCCTGGCAACCACTCACAGCACCCTAGTGTTTTGCATGGGCAATCACTCACATTTTCTTAAGAAAATGCAAATCTTTATCTGATTCATAACAAACCAGATCACTTTTCAAAAATGTGTTGATTCTCTTCAAATGTGTCCCCAGATCCTTTTGTCCTCGCCTCCAGATATCCGTGCACTACTCATCTCTAAACAGGTCACCATCCAGATAACATCCCTCTCAGCTGGCAGTGTAATCGTGAACTTCTCCATCACGTTTCAAAACAGCAGCAACCTGAACATGTCTAGCGTGGCCACAGATCTTGTGTCTCTACGGAACAGCTCCAAATACACAGTAGACAATAGCAGTATACACATAGAAGGTACTGGTTATTCTTTCATGCATTATTTGATGATTTATTACTGAACATTAAATGGAGTTTGAACTGTTTCCACACTTGCTAATGATGTGACATGTTGACTTGAGATGTGATTGGTCTCTTGTTATTTATAGTTTTAAATGAGTGTTTGGCGGCTGAGGCGGACTGCTCTCCATGGGCTTCCTGTGAAAAAACTGTTGGCTCATACACCTGTGCCTGTTGGTCTGGATACACAGATCTGAGCCTCAGTAGACCAGGACGCAGCTGTGCAGGTACATGCTGTAGATAATGCTACTGTTGAGAGCTTTCATTAGAATGTCACACACCTTTAATTAAGTCCATCATGCACAGACAATTGTGACTAAAACTGCAGGAATACAGTGCCAGAGTGACGACGTATTTTTGTAAGCCGACTCAGAATTTAGCATCACCCTGGTTCCCTTGACAAAAACTTGCATTATTGCATAAAAACAAGCTCTTTGACCAATTCTTACACGTTTTATTCATCATGATAACATTCATAAAGACAAAACGTATGAATTTTAAAGCATAATTACAATTGCCACAATTAACAGCTAAATGTAGGCTTTAAACAGCAATTAAGCAATTTCCTTTTTCAAGACAAGCTTTAAAAAAGTTTAATGCGTAAAAAATATTTAACACAATAAACGCAGCATTTGTTTTTTTCTGTCATCCTTTGGCTAGCGTTACATTATATGATCACGCTCTTATTCATGCAAATGCTTTTAAACCATTCAAGCGCGACAAGACAGAAGAGAACGCACTGACTGTGAATGTCCTGACTATGACACACACACACACACGACGCTCAGAAAGACAGAAGAGAACGCGCTGACTGTGAATGTCCTGACTATGACACACACACACGACTCTCAGAAAGACAGAAGAGAACGCGCTGACTGTGAATGTCCTGACTATGACACACACACACAATGCTCAGAAAGACAGAAGAGAACGGGCTGACTGTGAATGTCCTGACTATGACACACACACACACACACACACGACACTCAGAAAGACAGAAGAGAACGCGCTGACTGTGACTGTCCTGACTATGACACACACACGACACTCAGAAAGACAGAAAAGAACGTGCTGACTGTGAATGTCCTGACTATGACACACACACACACGACGCTCAGAAAGACAGAAGAGAACGCGCTGACTGTGACTGTCCTGACTATGACACACACACACGACACTCAGAAAGACAGAAAAGAACGTGCTGACTGTGAATGTCCTGACTATGACACACACACACACGACGCTCAGAAAGACAGAAGAGAACGCGCTGACTGTGACTGTCCTGACTATGACACACACACACGACACTCAGAAAGACAGAAGAGAACGTGCTGACTGTGAATGTCCTGACTATGACACACACACGACGCTCAGAAAGACAGAAGAAAACGCGCTGACTGTGACTGTCCTGACTATGACACACACACACGACACTCAGAAAGACAGAAAAGAACGTGCTGACTGTGAATGTCCTGACTATGACACACACACACACGACGCTCAGAAAGACAGAAGAGAACGCGCTGACTGTGACTGTCCTGACTATGACACACACACACGACACTCAGAAAGACAGAAGAGAACGTGCTGACTGTGAATGTCCTGACTATGACACACACACACGACGCTCGGAAAGACAGAAGAAAACGCGCTGACTGTGACTGTCCTGACTATGACACACACACACGACACTCAGAAAGACAGAAAAGAACGTGCTGACTGTGAATGTCCTGACTATGACACACACACACACGACGCTCAGAAAGACAGAAGAGAACGCGCTGACTGTGACTGTCCTGACTATGACACACACACACGACACTCAGAAAGACAGAAGAGAACGTGCTGACTGTGAATGTCCTGACTATGACACACACACGACGCTCAGAAAGACAGAAGAGAACTTGCTGACTGTGAATGTCCTGACTATGACACACACACGACGCTCAGAAAGACAAAAGAGAACGTGCTGACTGTGAATGTCCTGACTATGACACACACACACACGACGCTCAGAAAGACAGAAGAGAACGTGCTGACTGTGAATGTCCTGACTATGACACACACACGACGCTCAGAAAGACAGAAGAGAACGCGCTGACTGTAAATGTCCTGACTATGACACACACGACGCTCAGAAAGACAGAAGAGAACGTGCTGACTGTGAATGTCCTGACTATGACACACACACGACGCTCAGAAAGACAGAAGAGAACGTGCTGACTGTGAATGTCCTGACTATGACACACACACGACGCTCAGAAAGACAGAAGAGAACGTGCTGACTGTGAATGTCCTGACTATGACACACACACGACGCTCAGAAAGACAGAAGAGAACGTGCTGACTGTGAATGTCCTGACTATGACACACACACGACGCTCAGAAAGACAGAAGAGAACGCGCTGACTGTAAATGTCCTGACTATGACACACACGACGCTCAGAAAGACAGAAGAGAACGTGCTGACTGTGAATGTCCTGACTATGACACACACACACACACGACACTCAGAAAGACAGAAGAGAACGCGCTGACTGTGAATGTCCTGACTATGACACACACACACGACGCTCAGAAAGACAGAAGAGAACGCGCTGACTGTGAATGTCCTGACTATGACACACACACTCAATGCTCAGAAAGACAGAAGAGAACACGCTGACTGTGAATGTCCTGACTATGACACACACATATAGACACACTATAGACTATGACACACACATATAGACACACACATATAGTATATAGGCATATAGTTCATCATAACATCGTAATATACATCATAAACATAATTCACCCACTATATTGATAAATGTACCGAATTTTCATATCAACAGAAAAATATCCCGGGATAACCTGCTTTTCTTGAGACTCTCCTGCTTCAGAGAATAGCTAATGATATGCTAAAGCCCCGCCCACACATGACGTGATTGGTTACAAGGTAGTTTGTGACATCAGAAACACCAGCAACTTCAAACCGTGTTGACTTATGAATTTGCTCATGTTTTGTCTGAAAGCATATTAAAAACTCCACATAGACATATAAACATTAAAAACTTGATTTTCACCACAGGGTGGAAATGCTAAAATGCTAACTTGTTTCGGGCAACAAAATATGTCATCCCTGAAGCACTCTATTAACAAGCGACAATCCAATCAATTCTCAGTGGATAAAATCAAGTCCATCCTACATTTTTTCTATTTCAAAAAGCAGTTTCAATTAAAAAGCATATCTTCTCATCTGTGTTTCTTCCTGTTCATGACATAGCTTCACTGAACGCCACAACGACCATTAATCCCAGCACAAACTATCCTGGAGTGTCTTCCACTGCCTCGAGCACTACAACATCTTCTATTACAACAACTATGTTTGGAAACCCATCTATGAGCAGTACAGTGAGCACAACTCATGTTGAGAGCAACACCAACACAACAGTGTCTTCAACTGCCATGACTAACAGACTCACAACAAACATTTCTACAACAATACTCACACCCACGACACAGAACCCTGTTGGAAATCCAGCTTTCGGTCAACAGACATCAAATATTACTGGCCCTTTGGTTTCATATGTAACTGTTGATTGCGGCATATGGTATACATCAGTCTTCATAAGGAAAGACGCCTTGCTGGCCTATAGCATCCCATTGCATGCCCTGTACCTCGGTAAACCACAATGTGTTGCCAACGAAAGAAATGAATCCCATGTGTGGCTCACTGCAGCTTGGAATAAGTGCAATACTACACTAGAGTATGTAAGTCCTCAAGTATCATTTAACTCTATACATTGAGTTTATTTTTGAGTTTTAAAGGGGTCATGAACTGCATTGTTTTATAATGTTTCCTGTGGTGCACTTATAATGTTAGTATGATTTGTACATCAAAAATTGTCATAATTTAGAAATAAAAGGCATTTTTTCTACCCTGATTTGAACGCTGTTTGAAGGGGCGTGTCCCTTCAGCAGTAAACGCCCACTGCTGTGATTGGCTGCTGTGAGACTTCAGTGTAAACGCCCACTGCTGTGATTGGCTGCTGTGAGACTTCAGTGTAAACGCCCACTGCTGTGATTGGCTGCTATGAGACTTTAGTTTAAACGCCCACTGCTGTGATTGGCTGCTGTGAAATTTCAGTGTAAATGCCCACTGCTGTGATTGGCTGCTGTGAAACTTCAGTGTAAACGCCTACTGCTGTGATTGGCTGCTGTGAAACTTCAGTTTAAACGCTCACTGCTGTGATTGGCTGCTGTGAGACTTCAGTATAAATGCCCACTGCTGTGATTGGCTGCTGTGAAACTTCAGTGTAAATGCCCACTGCTGTGATTGGCTGCTGTGAAACTTCAGTTTAAACGCCCACTGCTGTGATTGGCTGCTGTGAAACTTCAGTGTAAACGCCCACTGCTGTGATTGGCTGCTGTGAAACTTCAGTTTAAACGCTCACTGCTGTGATTGGCTGCTGTGAGACTTCAGTGTAAATGCCCACTGCTGTGATTGGCTGCTGTGAAACTTCAGTGTAAATGCCCACTGCTGTGATTGGCTGCTGTGAAACTTCAGTTTAAACGCCCACTGCTGTGATTGGCTGCTGTGAAACTTCAGTGTAAACGCCCACTGCTGTGATTGGCTGCTGTGAAACTTCAGTTTAAACGCTCACTGCTGTGATTGGCTGCTGTGAGACGTTAGTGTAAATGCCCACTGCTGTGATTGGCTGCTGTGAAACTTCAGTGTCAACGCTCACTGCTGTGATTGGCTGCTGTGAGACTTCAGTGGAAATGCCCACTGCTGTGATTGGCTGCTGTGAAACTTCAGTGTAAACGCCCACTGCTGTGATTGGCTGCTGTGAGACTTCAGTGGAAACGCCCACTGCTGTGATTGGCTGACATCTTTGCAAATGAAATAGCTAGTATTACATGTGGAACCCTCTCGAAAACTTTAAGCACCTTTTTACTATTACAGCTCCAGCGATTGTAAAGGCAGTGTTCTTTGATCGCTTTCTACTGTATATATAATTTAATCACAGTTTAAAGAACAGATTATTTTCATCTACTAAGAGAAACAATGTGAAGTTGAGCGTTTAGTCACTTGTTTGATTTACTGACACACAGACAAAGAACATCTGACTGTACATGAATCATTACATATCAGAAATCACTGGTCTCAGATCAGGCATTAGAATGAACACGGTTACTCACATGTTGTGGCATTACTGTCGAGTCCATATCGTAAAAGTCTGTTTGTGACCGAAATTGCGACTGATTTCCTAAAGAATCCACAGTGAAATGTAGCGAACACAAATAAATAATGCTCAACTGAGACATTCACATTGTTGAAAATAAATAAGCACATTCCCAGCATTAGGATCCTTTGGAAGGTAATGTTAATTTTAGTCCAGTGATCCTGTATCGCTCTTCTCTCCTCGTCATCTCACTAATACACCAGTGGGCGGGGCCAAAGTTATGATGATGAAGTGGGCGTTGATCTTCTTCTGCAGAGGCGGTCTTTCACCATCTATTATAGGCTCATTCACAATGAGTCGTTCTCTGGGCTTGGGTACAATAAAAGCTGTTTTTGGACTAACAAGGACGTTTTCAGGATATTCCACCTCTTATGTGTCAAAAGCTCAAAGAAAATTAGATTTCTCACTTCATGACCCCTTTTTATTTTGATTACTTTTTAGTTATTTTAATACATAAAGTTAAGCTAGTTAAAGTTTAAAAAAATATATTTTATTTAATTTCAGTTAATGTTTATTTCAAGTAATGAAAAAGTATTGAACTGTTGGGTTAGGGTTGACATGCACTTGCACTCTGTATCTGCCAACACTTCATTTTGATGATCCCCCAACAGACATTCTTCAGACTACAAGTACCCTAACTTTGCAAGTGCATGTCAACCTAAAGTCTTAAAACTTCAAGTACATCAAAATAAAGTATAACCAAGTTGTGTTATGTTTTAAGTTAACTATAAAAAATGGTTTATGCAGTATTTAGTATGATAACATAACCAATTATATTTTTTTGTCTTTCAGAACAGCACCCATACTTCATTTAATGTGATTCTATACAACAATTTATCTGTGGCTTCTAATGCGCATCTAGAAGTTCCCATCATCTGCATTTACCCCAGTAACATCAGCCTCTCCATGGGATACGGTGCCTCCACAGGGTACAGTGCTTCCATAGCAACCGTCTCTATGGAGCTTGTTTTTCTCGCTTTTCAGGCTCAGTACCCCATCTCTTGTCACATCAAGAACATCTAGACGCAATTTAAGGTGTTAATTATGTCAGCGCATTAAACAACACATATTTTTCCTAAACTCAGAGATCAAACTGAGACCAGATACCTAAATTAGGAGTGGAAACTCAAGTAATTTAGCATCTGTTGTTTTCAGATGGGTCCAGGACACATTTTACACCAAAATCAAAAGACAAAGGAAGAAATTATATTTTAAAAAAGAAAATGAAGATCCATTAAAACTTTTTTTTTTTAATTTTTGCATTGTGACATTATTTTCATGCCAGTTTCCCAGAGGTTTTACTTACTATTTTATTATTTTAGTCATTGTTCTGAATGGTTATTTTTATTAAAATCCAAATGCTATAATACAGTATTTTTTTATTAGTATTTTTAAAAATGACAATAAATGAAACAATAAAAATGTTAATATATATATATATATATATATATACACACACACACACATACATTATTACATTACAATATTAATAATGAGAATTCATGAAAATGAATCAAAGAAGGGTACATTTTCTTTAAGAAAAAACATACCTTTTGATTTCTTTCATTTGATTTCTGGATGAAACTCATTTTGTCACCCTGTCTTTTAAAGGTATGATATGATCAACGATCCAGTGGCAGGATTGGGAAGCTTCCAGGTCACTGTGCGGCTGCTGAATGGGACGTCTCCATTGCCTGCGAATTACGCCTTCTCCCAGGATGAGGAGGTCGTTGTGGAGGTTGGGGTCAACACTACTATCCCCGAAATCAAAGTCGTCATCAACATGTGCTGGGTCACTTCAGGCAGCGACTCAATGTTACTCGGCCCTGTCTTTCTGAAGGATGGGTGGGTGTCTTTCAATATGGGAATGCAAATTTTGCAATGGCTAGAACTTGTGACTTTTAAATGTACACTATGTAGCTAACATTCGGTAAAAAAAAACAAACTGCATGAATTTAGTGGAAAAACATTGTTTTGGTTGTGCTTCGGCTCTGCGTGACTGTGCGGATGAATATGGTTATCCTGCAGCTCATAAAACATTCACTACTAGGCTAAAGAGATATAACCAGTTTAAATGGAAAGGATCTCGAACTGACTAGCTTTACCCTTGAAAATAAATTCCAGCACAGCGCTACAACAACCATAATGAAACAATAGATAATGCTTTAGAATTAACTCTGGGTATGTTTACATGACAAAGATGTACTAAAAACAGATGACAAAACGATCCCCGTTCACACAAATCTGCGAAAATTACTAAAATGGCTGTATTATGCATGCCAGTCCAGTAGTTGGAGATGTGGCTTTGTCACGAAACACATAATAGAGGGTATGCATCGCCGTCACTTTCGATGCATACCCTCGCTGAGTGGCAGAAGAGCTGCTGCCTGACTGGAGTTAAAGGGTTAGTTCACCCAAAAATTAATGATTTACTCTCCTTCAAGTCATCCTAGGTGTATATGACAGTTCATGACCCCTGGCTAATCCAAGTGTTATAATGGCAGTGAATTGTTGTCTCGTTTATGAAGTCCATAAAGGTGCATCTATCCATCATATAACTGCTCCGGTCAGCGGTATGCAAGTCGACTTGCGCTAAAAGAGTAACCCCTGACGCGATGTATAGAAGCATCGCAAGCTTTCGCTGATAAAAAGCGAAATTTCCCTTTAAAATTAAAATTCTCGTTTTAGACTCTAATTCACGACCGGTGTTTTGTTTTGCTCTATCCTCTGCACTTCTGCGTACGTCAATACGCATGCGTCAAGGGTTCAAGGGTCAAGGGTTACTCTTTCGGTGTAAATCGATGCGTACCGCTGACTGCCGGAAGCTAGTTATTTTATTCTATACAGTTTTAAATATGGATGTTTTTCTTACACAAACGCATGGCTTCATGTACATAATAACATATTCTGCTACTGGTAGATACCTAAAAAACAAGTCCAACCATATATAAAAATGAATGAATACGTAAATATATATGTATATATAAATAAATGTGTGCAATTGAAAATGTATGTTTAAAAAAAAAAAAAAAAAAAAAAAAAAAAAAAAAATATATATATATATATATATATATATATATATATATATATATATAAATAAATCACTGCATGACTGCATGATGCCTGTGATTGGCTACATTACTCACCGAAGCGTAAACATTTATTTAATCATTTGTCGAGCGCAAATACAGATACGCACTGGATCTTTTGCCAACTCTTTTTCGCTAATAATATGCTATTATTAGGAAGAAATCCTAGACCAGCAGTTATGGGCAGAAGCAGCAGCGGCAGTGGTTTGAGTGAGAAAATAACACGCTATTATCAAGTCCGTCACCCTCGGCCTGGCCTTTTGTGTGTGTTTTTGCTGCATTCACGCTGAAAACCAATGCTGCCTCTCAGTCTTTTTGCCACTCAGTGGGGCGTAACCGCAGACGCTCCAGCTGACGGTGACGTCACGTGCATACCCTCTATAGAGACATAATCATAATCTGAAAACCATGCCCACCAGGGGGAAAACAATCCAACGGTCTCCATTGACTTTGTATTGCGTGAGGCTGCCTCCTTGTCATTTCTGACTAATAACAAATGTGACAAGGTGTACAGCAAACAAGCTTGTTATATTACTCTGAGAACTACGCCCACTGGAGGGGAACGTAATCCGCGACAGGAAATATAATATATAAAACTGGCATTTGGATATTTGATTTAACAGTGACAAAATGTTTACTGCACACATAGGCATACTGAGTTTCAGGATCCCAAAATGTACCCATTCTGGCTTTTACGGTTTTTAAGTTCTGTTAGTTAAGTTTACTTAGTTACACATTGTCACATAACAGGTTTTAGACATTGTTCTGTTTTCTTGTCAGACATGACAAGGAGACCGCCTCACGCAATACAAAGTCAATGGAGACGGCTGGACGCCCGGTGTAGGCGTGGCCTAAAAACCATTTTCAGGCCCCCAAAACGGCGTTGTCGTATAAATGAACCACCAAAAACCATAAAATGTTTTTCAGTTGTAAACGGTGTCGTGTAAACATACTTTAAGGGACCGTTTACCATCACTGTTTTCAGCTAGAAACTTAGAAGTTTTTATGTTTTTGGCCATTCATTTACAATAAACTTTTGAAAACGGGGTTCAACGTGCAAGTTTTGGAAAACAATACCGTTTCGCGTACAATTGTGTGCGGAAAAAATGCAGAGGAAAAATTTTTCCGTTTTTAGTACATCGTTGTCGCGTAAACGTACCCTAAAATATAAACACTTATAGGCTTACCGTAGTGAATCAGGGAACATTGGAAGAACACATTTTGGAAGAAGGATTGATGACTTGTTGACTCATAATTTAAATGTTGTTCATTTTGAACCAAAAAGTTACATAGTGTACCTTTAACGTTCAACTGTGCTGTTATTAGAAACGCACCGTGTAATGCCAGTGTTCACACATCTCTCTCTGCTCCTCAGATGTGCCGTGGCAAACATGTACACAACTGTTCTACAGAACGGAAACGACACTGTGTCTTTGCTGTCAGTGCGGATCTTCTCACTGATGGATCAGGACGTCATCTACCTGCACTGCCAGATCCAGATCTGTGTCGAAATTCAGGACAAAACCTGCAAACCTGTGAGTAGAGAGCGTAACTTTTCATGCAATTCATACACACATTTGGACACTTAGGTCTCATTTAAAAATGTATGAATTTCATTACATAGACAACAAAGAATTAACCTGCAAACAATTATTTTATTTTATACTATACATATTATTTTATTTATTTTAAGAGTCCAAATACATCTTGGTACCACTGTAGTTGATGCTAAATAAATAAATATTTAGTGGTTGTGGTAATACAATTATTTTACAAATTATTTCTTTAACATTTTGTTGTTTATTTTTACTCTTTTGCATAAATTGTATGCATTGTAAGAAAGTTTAATATATATAATCTATTTGCTATTCATTAGGACTGTTTGGGGAGGGCATACAGGTCTTCCAACTTAATTGGAGCGACGAAGGCTTCCATTGGACCCTTAAACAGATTACATAAAGGTAAATACTTCTTATCTAATAAGTATGAATTCTCATGTAATATACACCGATCAGGCATAACATTATGATCATGATCATTAAGTGAATAACACTGATTATCTCTTCATCACCTGTTAGTGGGTGGGATATATTAGGCAGCAAGTGAACATTTTGTCTTTAAAGTTGATGTGTTAGAAGCAGGAAAAATGGGCAAGCGTAAGGATTTGAGCGAGTTTGACAAGGGCCAAATTGTGATGGCTAGACGACTGGGTCAGAGCATCTCCAAAACTGCAGCTCTTGTGGGGTGTTCCCGGTCTGCAGTGGTCAGGATCTATCAAAAGTGCTCCAAGGAAGGAACAGTGGAGAACCGGCGACAGGGTCATGGGCGGCCAAGGCTCATTGATGCACGTGGGGAGCGAAGGCTGGCCCGTGTGGTCCGATCAAACAGACGAGCTACTGGAGCTCAAATTGCTCAAGAAGTTAATGCTGGTTCTGATAGAAAGGTGTCAGAATACACAGTGCATCTCAGTTTGTTGTGTATGGGGCTGCATAGCCGCTGACCAGTCAGGGTGCCCATGCTGACCCCTGTCCACCGCCGAAAGCACCAACAGTGGCACGTGAGCATCAGAACTGGACCACGGAGCAATGGAAGAAGGTGGCCTGGTCTGATGGATCACGTTTTTTTTACATCACGTGGATGGCCGGGTGTGTGTGCGTCGCTTACCTGGGGAACACATGGCACCAGGATGCACTATGGGAAGAAGACAAGCCGGTGGAGGCAGTGTGATGCTTTGGGCAATGTTCTGCTGGGAAACCTTGGGTCCTGCCATCCATGTGGATGTTACTTTGACACGTACCACCTACCTAAGCATTGTTGCAGACCATGTACACCCTTTCATGGAAACGGTATTCCCTGGTGGCTGTGGCTCTTTCAGCAGGATAATGCTCCTGCCACAAAGCAAAAAATGGTTCAGGAATGGTTTGAGGAGCACAATGAGTTTGAGGTGTTGACTTGGCCTCCAAATTCCCCAGATCTCAATCCAGTCGAGCATCTGTGGGATGTGCTGAACAAACAAGTCCGATCCATGGACGCCCCACCTCGCAACTTACAGGACTTAAAGGATCAGCTGCTAACATCTTGGTGCCAGATACCACAGCACACCTTCAGGGGTCTAGTGGAGCCCATGCCTCGATGGGTCAGGGCTGTTTTGGCAGCAAAATGTTGGGTGGTCATAATTTTATGCCTGATCGGTGTATATTTCCTGTATATAAGGACAAAATATCATTGACAAAATCACTAAATCTTTCTCTTTCTTAAAGCACTACCCCAAAATGATACATCAAATACTCTGCAGACTGTTGGATTTGTTCTACTTGGCGTTGGTGTGTTTCTGCTTTCCCTGGCTGCCATCGCAGGATTGCTGTATCACAAAAGGAAAATTGGGAACTACAACTTTAATTTCAATCCACAGCAGGAGAACTTCAGCTATCATGTTTTTAGCACGTAACTGATCTGATAGTTAACTGTACCCATAAACTGAGGTATAATTTTATGATTGGATATTACTAATATAGGCCTAATACTAAATATTACCCTTTAGCCTACGACTAATATCACTAATATTGGATATTTTTCCATAGAACATTGAAATTAAAGGTTTAATTTAACTATATTTTTGTACTAAAACATTCTACTATAAAAGTCATTCTGATTTTAATTTTGTCAGCACTTTAAAACTTAAACTACCAAATACACAGCTTGGTCAGTGATGACACGCTCTTAAACACGCCACTAGAGGACGCTGTTGTATTAGCGGTGCAATTTCATACCAGCTTTGGTCTGTTGTCTGTCTGTGCTGTACATTTAGTGTTTTATTAGTCATATTTTAAATAAATGTATACTGTAACTGTCGAATAAATGGTCTATTAAATTAGTGTTTCATGCTGTTCATTTCTTTATATATATATAGTGCATGTAATATGAGTAGGCCATACAAAAGCCTCTGTCATCAGAATATGTTCCAATCGGTCATTATACATTAAATTACATTTTAATTTTGTACACCACCAGAACTCTTGGAATATATGACATATACAGTGGCAAGAAAGAAAGTTTGCGAACCCCTTGCAGAATCTGTGAAAATGTGAATAATTTTAACTAAATAAGAGGGATCATACAAAATGCATGTTCATTTTTTAGTCCTGTCCTGAATAAGATATTTTACATAAAAGATGATCCTCGGCTGTGTGTGTGTGTGTGTGTGTGTGTGTCGTTACCTGATGATCCACGGCTGTGTGTGTGTGTGTGTGTGTGTGTGGTTCCCTGATGATCCACGGCTGTGTGTGTGTTTTGTGATGATGTTCTTGAGTCTCTTGTTTGTCCTGAGCAGTTAAACTGACCAGCATTCTTCAGAAAAATCCTCCAGGTCCTGAAAGCATCTTCTGCATATTTGAGCCCTTTCCAGCAGTGACTGTGTGACTCTGAGATCTGAGGACGATTGAGGGACTCACACACAACTATTAAAAAAGGTTGACACATTCACTGATGCTCCAGAAGGAAACACCGGGGGTGAACACTTTTGAACGAGGAAGATGTCCAAATTTTTCTTATTTTGTTTAAATATATATATATTTTTAGATTTAGTCCTGCCCTTCAGAAGCAACATAAGATACTTACATATTTCCCGGAAGACAAATTAAGTTCAATTTACCTTGATCTTCAAATTCAAAAGTTTTCACCCCCGGCTCTTAATGCGTCGTGTTTCCTTCTGGAGCATCAATGAATGTGTTTCAATCAGTGAATGTTGGAGGATTTTTCTGAAGAACATAGAATAGGTTTTTTCTATTATTTGTATTGTTATATTCTGCTTCTGTGGTCTGAAAAAGAAAGAAGGGCATACACCATTAGAACAACGCCAGGGTGAGTAAACAATGAATTCATTTTTATTTTAGGGTGAACTAACTCTCTAATATTTCCTAAATATGAATGTGAGTATCCAAGACTTTGAGTACATGGAGCCTGTGTGAGAGAACAAAACCTCCTCGATCTTAGGGTTTGTGAATTCTCCAGAGACCTGGAGTGCAAGTACATTTCAGAGATGGGGGTCACACATCTTCAACTCACCAAATAGTATTATTAATCCACATGCTAAAAGTAAGGCATCTCCGTGGCAACATGCCTCCGAGCTGTATGTGTGTATTTGTGTGTTTTCATGAATATATGAGTGTGGGTGGATCTGTGAGCATGTTTATGTTTGCGTGTGAATTCATACATGTTGAAGAAAACAAGCATGTCATATCATCTTGCACACTGGATTTCACTGCAAACATTCAGTTCTTTAAAATATGGATTAGTAAATTGTGTCAGGATAAAGATGTGCACCAACAGATTCGAAATATACAAAAATATATATGTGTTATTTTAATTACTTCTTCCTTCTGCTTCTGTTAATTAGTGCTAAAAGCCCTCTAGCAATTAAGCTCATGTTAAAAAATCACATGGAAGAAATTAGCTCGTTTGGGCCAATTAAAAATGGTTAAATACAGTAATAAACAAATAATAAACACGTGATATAATGGAAAATATTTTTAAACTATATATTTTTATTTTTAAAGAGGATATGTGTAATGTAATAAGCCCAGGTCGTGATACACTAATCAGTGTTTATTAGAAAGAGCAATGGGCTGTAAAGAGGAAGTTAATGTCCTTTATTCCAGTAAATGCAATTATACAAGGATGCAGCTGAAGCATTAGTGTTGTAATTTAAATAAAAGTCCATGTTCAATTCCTTCTATTCTGCATCCTTGAGTCTCTGAAGATGAGACCAAGTGTTCATCTCATCTAGAATTTCAAGAGTCTCTTTAATAACAAGAGTTGTTGTTCTTGATGCATCCCTGCGGAAATGGCCAGTGTAGATTAGTTGGTTTGGTTCTGGTTCGCTAATGGTGGATAGCAGTTAAACCAGCTAGTGACCATCATCTAGAATATGTACATATAGAAGTGTGGTCATGGTCTCTCACTTTCTACCTGTCTGCCTTGTCAAACCATAAAAATACCCTCAGTGTATATGCGTAACCCATTATAATCAGCAATGTTGTTAACAAAGTCCAGCTAGCAAAGTAGGACCAGTTGGGGCTGCACAGAACACGGGCAGTGGAATGGGGAAAACCGAAAGGTCTCAAGACATGTCTTTTAAAGGGGTCATGAACTGAGAAATCCAATTTTCCTTGAGCTTTTGACATATAAGTGCTCATCATACTATAAGAATATCCTGAAAACTTCCTTGTTAGTCCAAAAACAGCTTTTATTGTACCCAAGCCCAGAGAACGACTCATTGTGAATGAGCCTATAATAGATGGTGAAAGACCGCCTCTGCAGAAGAAGATCAACGCCCACTTCATCATCACAACTTTGGCCCCACCCACTGGTGTGTTAGTGAGATGACGAGGAGAGAAGCGCGATACAGGATCACTGGACTAAAAATAACATTACCTTCCAAAGGATCCTAATGCTGGGAATGTGCTTATTGTTGAATGTCTCAGTTGAGCATTATTTATCGCAATTTATAAAGTAAAATATCTAGCCTCCGCTGGACCGCTTTCTGTATTCAACTTACGAAGAAAGTGTAACGCCTCTTGCAGTTCAAAAAGCTTATGCTACGTCCGTCATATGTCAAGCCTGTTACGCTTTTTATGTAAGTTGAGTACGGAAGGTGGTCTGGTGGAAGCTAGATATTTAATTTACAATGTGTTAAATATTCAGAAGACCTTTATTAACCTCTGGAGCCGTGTTTATGGACTTCAAAACAGAAACAGCCATTCACTCCCATTATAAAGCTGGGAAGAGCCAGGACATTTTTTTTAATATAACTCTGATTGTATTCGTCTGAAAGAAGAATTATTCAGAGGATTTGGTATAAAGACAGCTGACTTGGAAAATGGGAAATGACAGCTCACCCATTATGATGGGCACTTTCTGTTGACTTCTTTTGTTTTCATAATGAGCTGAAGTCAAATGGAGGGAGGGTATTATTAAATCTAAATAAATAAAAAAAATACATGCAGGGTACCATGTAGGGAATGAATGTTATACGTGTAATTTTCCAATAATATTTCTTGGCTATGATATAATGAGTGAGGTACAGATTTCTTCATGGATATTGCAATGAATACAAAGAAAAATCACATTTCATATCACATTTATTAGACTCAAACAGGGTTATACTATATAAGGAAGCACTTATTGACATGATATTTGCTACACTAAATGCTCATCATGGCAACATTGTATGTTTTGAGAAAGAGCATGAAACAAAATACATTTATAGCACCATTTCGGTTGTTGCAAACAGTTTGGGAGCACAGGTACTATTTGTTCATGTTTTCTCATTGGGAAGCTCATAATTTATTCTTAATCTATAACATACAATATATACATACAGTACTTTAATTCCACATCTCTCTGTCTGCAAAAATACGTCCTAAAATGTTTCTCATGACTTCATTGCTCTGTCTATAGCTGCCTGCCTTCCTCTCGCTCGTGTGCTTTGTGTCAGTACTTGACGTCCGGAGCGAACCGGACTACTCCCCGACTTCGTGGTTCTGGTCGTTCCACCAGTGGTTCTCCTCCAGAGGTACCCGCGGAATAATAATCGCTGACTCGTCCGAGGCCAGACTCAGATTCTCTAGGAAGCAGCACAGTGTTATTGCCAAAGGAGGAGCGGAAGGGCGACAGAGGGAGAGAAAGAAAGAGAGACACAGAGACACAACATGAGGTGTTTTATCTGGAAGATAGCACTCTAGAAGAAACGAGTCTTTGAGCATCCTGAGACCACTTTTTACTCATTATTTCTATTTATGGAGATTCTATTTGTAGCGAGACCAATGCAAGTGACAATAGATCAAGCAAATGTTTGAATGAATATGTCTAATATTCAATAACATATGCTAAAGATATTGTTTACGGCCTTCCGTTCGGCCGCAAAGGATCCTGTTTGGTTTGAAATCTGACAACTGTCTCATAAATTTTGTTTCTAAATGCTCGAATCATGACAAAAAAATATTGACTGACTGTTTCTATAGCAACAGGAGCTTCTAAGGGCAGCTGCAGTGATGCGATGACTTTACTAATCAACGATTGGCTCTTTCATTTAGAAGGCGGGGCTTATTAGCCATATTGGGCGTTGCATTTTCTCCCATTCATAAGTAATCGGAGTGCTCCGTCTTCCTATGTATAAGTCTTTGATATAGTCCCTGATATAACAGAACGTTATACAACAAAAAATATAGGCTATACACTGTCAGGCCCTGTTTACACCTGGTGTTAAGATGCGTTTTGGTCGATCAGATCACAAGTGGACGATGCTAAATACAGGTGTAAACGGGGTCTAAAACACTTTGAGCTTGTCCACTTTCGACCACTTCCAGAGGTAGTTGAAAACGCTTTCGACTGGATTGCTTTCGAAGTGTAAACTCTCATGTGGTCAAATAAGTTACGACTTGAAACCACGACTCACGACTTTGTAGCGTTCCAGGCAAAGTCACGCCAAACTGCCTGAGCGCAAGGAATTGTGGTAGCTAGATGTAAACAAAGCATAGCAGACCGTACGGGGCTTATATATGCTCATTTACAATAATTTCTATCGCCAAAGGTGCTTACTCCTTGCTTATTTGAGGGAAACAGAGGAGAAAAAAACAGCGCATAAGGCAAGAGAAGCTGTTATACCTCTTATTTTACGTTATTTGTATATTTGGAAATGTATTTGGTATTAATTTATTCTTGCACTCAATGGACTAAAAACTAGCTAATGCTAGAAAAGCTGCTGATAATGCATAACATTTGCGGATAAATAACGTTAAAGCAATACCTTATTTTAATAAACGATTTGGTTTTTAATGTACCACTTTCATAAACACCGCATCCGTAGGGGCTGCCATTGTTGTTTCACGGGCCATGTGACGTCAGAGCGCGTAACTGGTAGTACATCGATCTAGTACGAGTTCATGGGTGGGAAGTCACAGTTTTGACTGCCGTTCCAGTGCACTTGCACGGGTAGAAGGTTGGAAAAACACGGGTAACGGGTTGCCTGGTAACGTATCAAATACTGTCTGTATGTAACGTGCACTCGTCTTCTGTGAATGGTAAGCCCCGCCTTCTTTTATCTGATTGGTCTTTACAATAATTTTGACATTGACAAGCGCTGTGTAAGACTGAAGGTCATGCATATGGGCGGCATCCACTATGGGTGCTGTGCAGTGACTCTCATATCTGCCGGTGTTGTGCCGAATTCAGACCCCCCAAGTCCCCATTATAGGTAGGTTTAGGATTGGGGGTGGGGTTAGGATTAGGGGCGGGGTTAGGATTAGGCAATCAGGTAGCTACAGAGCCCCTAAAGCAGGGGTGGGCACTTCCAGTCCTGGAGGGCCACTGTCCTGCAGAGTTTAGCTCCAACCCTAATCAAACGCACCTGAACCAGCTAATCAATGTCTTCAGGATTACTAGAAGGCTACAGGCAGGTGAGTTTGATCAGGGTTGGAGCTAAACTCTGCAGGACAGTGGCCCTCCAGGACTGGAAGTGCCCACCCCTGCTCTAAAGGGACATGATGGTGGAAAAATAATGGAGGAAAAACAAGTCAATGCTTTTGCATTCTCTCACAGTTGTTTTGCGTTCCCCTGAGAAACTTTGCATTCGTTTGCAAATAGCTCAAAAGGTTTTGCGAGCGAACGCAAAGTTTCTCGGGGGAACGCAAAACATTTGCGAGACAATGCAAAAACATTGACAAATATTTTTTCCTCCATCTCATATTTTTTTTCCTTCACCATGTCCCTTTAGGAGCTCCGTAGGTAGCTGCTTCAAAGATGGGGATAATAATTTGGCAGGGAAAATAAACAAAACCATTTTCACTAGTGGACTCATATGTTTGGACCCCACTGTATATAGATAAATAGATGAATAGGTGAATTATGACTGTGATCTCAGGTTTTTCAAAGGAAAAGTCCAGAAATAAAAACCAGCATGAAAACAACAATACACACACCACTAAACATGAATACAATGTGCTGTGTTTCTAAAACTAAAGAAGATTTAAATATCAAGTTCAATTTCATTAATCTTTTGAATAAAAAAAAAGAAAATAAATTAATCTATGAGTGACATTTAAAGTTCACTGTAAATGGATTGTTCAAGCGTTAAGGAGAAGAGATTGATGGTACATCAAAATACAAGTACCACAAAAAGATGTTACACTTCAAACTCTTCTAACAATGCCTTAGATTAAAAATTAAAGGGACAGTTCACCCAAAAATTCTGTCATTAATTCCTCACCCTCTTGTCATTGCAAACTCGTAAGACTTTCGTTCATCTTCAGAACACAAATTAAGGTCTTTCTGATGAAATCTGAGAGATTTTTGTCCCTCCATAGACAGCAACGCAACTACCACTCTCACAACTCAGAGATTTCTGAAGAGATTTGATCGCTTTACATGATGAACAGATTCACATGAACATTCTCATGTTACGCAGCACGTTTGAGCTTCCTCAAGAACCAATGAGGTTCATTCTCGTGTTACGCAGCACGTTTGAGCTTCCTCAAAAACCGATGAGGTTCATTCTCGTGTTACGCAGCACGTTTGAGCTTCCTCAAGAACCAATGAGGTTCATTCTCGTGTTACGCAGCACGTTTGAGCTTCCTCAAAAACCGATGAGGTTCATTCTCGTGTTACGCAGCACGTTTAAGCTTCCTCAAGAACCAATGAGGTTCATTCTCATGTTACGCAGCACGTTTGAGCTTCAGCAAGAACCAATGAGGTTCATTCTCGTGTTACGCAGCACGTTTGAGCTTCCTCAAAAACCGATGAGGTTCATTCTCGTGTTACGAAGCACGTTTGAGCTTCAACAAGAGCCAATGAGGTTCATTCTCGTGTTACGCAGCACGTTTGAGATTCAGCGAGAACCAATGAGGTTCATTCTTGTGTTACGCAACATGTTTGAGCTTCAGCAAGAGCCAATGAGGTTCATTCTCGTGTTACGCAGCACGTTTGAGCTTCTGCAAGAACCAATGAGGTTCATTCTTATATTACGCAGCACATTTGAGCTTCAGCGAGTACCAATGAAGTTCATTCTTGTGTTACGCAACATGTTTGAGCTTCAGCAAGAACCGATGAGGTTCATTCTCGTGTTACACAGCACATTTGAACTTCCTCAAGAACCAATGAGGTTCATTCTCGTGTTACACAACACGTTTGAGCTTCTGCAAGAACCAATGAGGTTCATTCTCGTGTTACGCAGCACGTTTGAGCTTCCTCAAAAACCGATGAGGTTCATTCTCGTGTTACGAAGCACGTTTGAGCTTCAACAAGAGCCAATGAGGTTCATTCTCGTGTTACGCAGCACGTTTGAGCTTCTGCAAGAACCAATGAGGTTCATTCTTATATTACACAGCACGTTTGAGCTTCAGCGAGAACCAATGAGGTTATTTCTTGTGTTACGCAACATGTTTGAGCTTCAGCAAGAACCGATGAGGTTCATTCTCGTGTTACACAGCACGTTTGAGCTTCTGCAAGAACCGATGAGGTTCATTCTCGTGTTACACAGCACATTTGAACTTCCTCAAGAACCAATGAGGTTCATTCTCGTGTTACACAACACGTTTGAGCTTCTGCAAGAACCAATGAGGTTCATTCTCGTGTTACGCAACATGTTTGAGCTTCAGCAAGAGCCAATGAGGTTCATTCTCGTGTTACACAGCACATTTGAGCTTCCTCAAGAACCAATGAGGTTCATTCTCGTGTTACACAGCACGTTTGAGCTTCTGCAAGAACCAATGAGGTTCATTCTTGTGTTACGCAACATGTTTGAGCTTCAGCAAGAACCGATGAGGTTCATTCTCGTGTTACACAGCACGTTTGAGCTTCCTCAAGAACCAATGAGGTTCATTCTCGTGTTACGCAGCACGTTTGAGCTTCAGCGAGAACCAATGAGGTTCATTCTTGTGTCACGCAACATGTTTGAGCTTCAGCAAGAACCGATGAGGTTCATTCTCGTGTTACACAGCACGTTTGAGCTTCTGCAAGAACCGATGAGGTTCATTCTCGTGTTACACAGCACATTTGAACTTCCTCAAGAACCAATGAGGTTCATTCTCGTGTTACACAACACGTTTGAGCTTCTGCAAGAACCAATGAGGTTCATTCTTGTGTTACGCAACATGTTTGAGCTTCAGCAAGAGCCAATAAGGTTCATTCTCGTGTTACACAGCACATTTGAGCTTCCTCAAGAAGCAATGAGGTTCATTCTCGTGTTACGCAGCACGTTTGAGCTTCCTCAAGAACCATTGAGGTTCATTCTCGTGTTACACAGCACGTTTGAGCTTCAGTGAGAACCAATTAGGTTCATTCTTGTGTTACGCAACATGTTTGAGCTTCAGCAAGAACCGATGAGGTTCATTCTCGTGTTACACAGCACGTTTGAGCTTCAGCAAGAGCCAATGAGGTTCATTCTCATGTTACACAGCACATTTAAGCTTCCTCAAGAACCAATGAGGTTCATTCTCGTGTTACGCAGCACGTTTGAGCTTCCTCAAAAACGGATGTGGTTCATTCTCGTGTTACGCAGCACGTTTGAGCTTCCTCAAGAACCATTGAGGTTCATTCTTGTGTTACACAGCACGTTTGAGCTTCAGTGAGAACCAATGAGGTTCATTCTTGTGTTACGCAACATGTTTGAGCTTCAGCAAGAACCGATGAGGTTCATTCTCGTGTTACACAGCACGTTTGAGCTTCAGTGAGAACCAATGAGGTTCATTCTCGTGTTACGCAGCACGTTTGAGCTTCAGCAAGAACCAGTGAGGTTCATTCTCGTGTTACACAGCACATTTGAGCTTCCTCAAGAACCAATGAGGTTCATTCTCATGTTACGCAGCACGTTTGAGCTTCCTCAAGAACCGATGAGGTTCATTCTCGTGTTACGCAGCACGTTTGAGCTTCCTCAAGAACCTCAAGAACCGATGAGGTTCATTCTCGTGTTACGCAGCACGTTTGAGCTTCCTCAAGAACCGATGAGGTTCATTCTCGTATTACGCAGCACGTTTGAGCTTCCTCAAGAACCGATGAGGTTCATTCTCATATTACGCAGCACGTTTGAGCTTCAGCAAGAACCAATGAGGTTCATTCTCGCGTTACGCAGCACGTTTGAGCTTCAAGCAAGAACCAATGAGGTTCATTCTCGTGTTACGCAGCACGTTTGAGCTTCCTCAAAAACCGATGAGGTTCATTCTCGTGTTACGCAGCACGTTTAAGCTTCCTCAAGAACCAATGAGGTTCATTCTCATGTTACGCAGCACGTTTGAGCTTCAGCAAGAACCAATGAGGTTCATTCTTGTGTTACGCAGCACGTTTGAGCTTCCTCAAAAACCGATGAGGTTCATTCTTGTGTTACACAACACGTTTGAGCTTCAGCGAGAACCAATGAGGTTCATTCTTGTGTTACGCAACATGTTTGAGCTTCAGCAAGAGCCAATGAGGTTCATTCTCGTGTTACGCAGCACGTTTGAGCTTCTGCAAGAACCAATGAGGTTCATTCTTATATTACGCAGCACGTTTGAGCTTCAGCGAGTACCAATGAAGTTCATTCTTGTGTTACGCAACATGTTTGAGCTTCAGCAAGAACCGATGAGGTTCATTCTCGTGTTACACAGCACATTTGAACTTCCTCAAGAACCAATGAGGTTCATTCTCGTGTTACACAACACATTTGAGCTTCTGCAAGAACCAATGAGGTTCATTCTCGTGTTACGCAGCACGTTTGAGCTTTAGCAAGAACCAATGAGGTTCATTCTCGTGTTACGCAACACGTTTGAGCTTCAGCAAGAACCAGTGAGGTTCATTCTCGTGTTACGCAGCACGTTTGAGCTTCCTCAAAAACCAATGAGGTTCATTCTCGTGTTACGCAGCACGTTTGAGCTTCCTCAAAAACCGATGAGGTTCATTCTCGTGTTACGCAGCACGTTTGAGCTTCCTCAAGAACCAATGAGGTTCATTCTCGTGTTACGCAGCACGTTTGAGCTTCCTCAAAAACCGATGAGGTTCATTCTCGTGTTATGCAGCTTCCTCAAGAACCAATGAGGTTCATTCTCATGTTACGCAGCACGTTTGAGCTTCAGCAAGAACCAATGAGGTTCATTCTCGTGTTACGCAGCACGTTTGAGCTTCCTCAAAAACCGATGAGGTTCATTCTCGTGTTACGAAGCACGTTTGAGCTTCAACAAGAGCCAATGAGGTTCATTCTCGTGTTACGCAACACGTTTGAGATTCAGCGAGAACCAATGAGGTTCATTCTTGTGTTACGCAACATGTTTGAGCTTCAGCAAGAGCCAATGAGGTTCATTCTCGTGTTACGCAGCACGTTTGAGCTTCTGCAAGAACCAATGAGGTTCATTCTTATATTACGCAGCACATTTGAGCTTCAGCGAGTACCAATGAAGTTCATTCTTGTGTTACGCAACATGTTTGAGCTTCAGCAAGAACCGATGAGGTTCATTCTCGTGTTACACAGCACATTTGAACTTCCTCAAGAACCAATGAGGTTCATTCTCGTGTTACACAACACATTTGAGCTTCTGCAAGAACCAATGAGGTTCATTCTCGTGTTACACAGCACATTTGAACTTCCTCAAGAACCAATGAGGTTCATTCTCGTGTTACACAACACATTTGAGCTTCTGCAAGAACCAATGAGGTTCATTCTCGTGTTACGCAGCACGTTTGAGCTTCCTCAAAAACCGATGAGGTTCATTCTCGTGTTACGAAGCACGTTTGAGCTTCAACAAGAGCCAATGAGGTTCATTCTCGTGTTACGCAACACGTTTGAGATTCAGCGAGAACCAATGAGGTTCATTCTTGTGTTACGCAACATGTTTGAGCTTCAGCAAGAGCCAATGAGGTTCATTCTCGTGTTACGCAGCACGTTTGAGCTTCTGCAAGAACCAATGAGGTTCATTCTTATATTACGCAGCACATTTGAGCTTCAGCGAGTACCAATGAAGTTCATTCTTGTGTTACGCAACATGTTTGAGCTTCAGCAAGAACCGATGAGGTTCATTCTCGTGTTACACAGCACATTTGAACTTCCTCAAGAACCAATGAGGTTCATTCTCGTGTTACACAACACATTTGAGCTTCTGCAAGAACCAATGAGGTTCATTCTCGTGTTACACAGCACATTTGAACTTCCTCAAGAACCAATGAGGTTCATTCTCGTGTTACACAACACATTTGAGCTTCTGCAAGAACCAATGAGGTTCATTCTCGTGTTACGCAGCACGTTTGAGCTTCCTCAAAAACCGATGAGGTTCATTCTCGTGTTACGAAGCACGTTTGAGCTTCAACAAGAGCCAATGAGGTTCATTCTCGTGTTACGCAGCACGTTTGAGCTTCAGCAGGAACCAATGAGGTTCATTCTTGTGTTACACAACACGTTTGAGCTTCAGCGAGAACCAATGAGGTTCATTCTTGTGGTACGCAACATGTTTGAGCTTCAGCAAGAGCCAATGAGGTTCATTCTCGTGTTACGCAGCACGTTTGAGCTTCTGCAAGAACCAATGAAGTTCATTCTTGTGTTACGCAATATGTTTGAGCTTCAGCAAGAACCGATGAGGTTCATTCTCGTGTTACACAGCACGTTTGAGCTTCTGCAAGAGCCAATGAGGTTAATTCTCGTGTTACACAGCACATTTGAGCTTCCTCAAGAACCAATGAGGTTCATTCTCGTGTTACACAGCACGTTTGAGCTTCTGCAAGAACCAATGAGGTTCATTCTTGTGTTACGCAACATGTTTGAGCTTCAGCAAGAACCGATGAGGTTCATTCTCGTGTTACACAGCACGTTTGAGCTTCCTCAAGAACCAATGAGGTTCATTCTCGTGTTACGCAGCACGTTTGAGCTTCAGCGAGAACCAATGAGGTTCATTCTTGTGTCATGCAACATGTTTGAGCTTCAGCAAGAACCGATGAGGTTCATTCTCGTGTTACACAGCACATTTGAACTTCCTCAAGAACCAATGAGGTTCATTCTCGTGTTACACAACACGTTTGAGCTTCTGCAAGAACTAATGAGGTTCATTCTTGTGTTACGCAACATGTTTGAGCTTCAGCAAGAGCCAATGAGGTTCATTCTCATGTTACACAGCACATTTGAGCTTCCTCAAGAACCAATGAGGTTCATTCTCGTGTTAGGCAGCACGTTTGAGCTTCCTCAAAAACCGATGAGGTTCATTCTCGAGTTACGCAGCACGTTTGAGCTTCCTCAAAAACCGATGAGGTTCATTCTCGTGTTACGCAGCACGTTTGAGCTTTAGCAAGAACCAATGAGGTTCATTCTCGTGTTACGCAACACGTTTGAGCTTCAGCAAGAACCAGTGAGGTTCATTCTCGTGTTACGCAGCACGTTTGAGCTTCCTCAAAAATCAATGAGGTTCATTCTCGTGTTACGCAGCACGTTTGAGCTTCCTCAAAAACCGATGAGGTTCATTCTCGTGTTACGCAGCACGTTTGAGCTTCCTCAAGAACCAATGAGGTTCATTCTCGTGTTACGCAGCACGTTTGAGCTTCCTCAAAAACCGATGAGGTTCATTCTTGTGTTACGCAGCACGTTTAAGCTTCCTCAAGAACCAATGAGGTTCATTCTCATGTTACGCAGCACGTTTGAGCTTCAGCAAGAACCAATGAGGTTCATTCTCGTGTTACGCAGCACGTTTGAGCTTCCTCAAAAACCGATGAGGTTCATTCTCGTGTTACGAAGCACGTTTGAGCTTCAACAAGAGCCAATGAGGTTCATTCTCGTGTTACGCAGCACGTTTGAGATTCAGCGAGAACCAATGAGGTTCATTCTTGTGTTACGCAACATGTTTGAGCTTCAGCAAGAGCCAATGAGGTTCATTCTCGTGTTACGCAGCACGTTTGAGCTTCTGCAAGAACCAATGAGGTTCATTCTTATATTACGCAGCACATTTGAGCTTCAGCGAGTACCAATGAAGTTCATTCTTGTGTTACGCAACATGTTTGAGCTTCAGCAAGAACCGATGAGGTTCATTCTCGTGTTACACAGCACATTTGAACTTCCTCAAGAACCAATGAGGTTCATTCTCGTGTTACACAACACGTTTGAGCTTCTGCAAGAACCAATGAGGTTCATTCTCGTGTTACGCAGCACGTTTGAGCTTCCTCAAAAACCGATGAGGTTCATTCTCGTGTTACGAAGCACGTTTGAGCTTCAACAAGAGCCAATGAGGTTCATTCTCGTGTTACGCAGCACGTTTGAGCTTCAGCAGGAACCAATGAGGTTCATTCTCGTGGTACGCAACATGTTTGAGCTTCAGCAAGAGCCAATGAGGTTCATTCTCGTGTTACGCAGCACGTTTGAGCTTCTGCAAGAACCAATGAGGTTCATTCTTATATTACACAGCACGTTTGAGCTTCAGCGAGAACCAATGAGGTTCATTCTTGTGTTACGCAACATGTTTGAGCTTCAGCAAGAACCGATGAGGTTCATTCTCGTGTTACACAGCACGTTTGAGCTTCTGCAAGAACCGATGAGGTTCATTCTCGTGTTACACAGCACATTTGAACTTCCTCAAGAACCAATGAGGTTCATTCTCGTGTTACACAACACGTTTGAGCTTCTGCAAGAACCAATGAGGTTCATTCTCGTGTTACGCAACATGTTTGAGCTTCAGCAAGAGCCAATGAGGTTCATTCTCGTGTTACACAGCACATTTGAGCTTCCTCAAGAACCAATGAGGTTCATTCTCGTGTTACACAGCACGTTTGCGCTTCTGCAAGAACCAATGAGGTTCATTCTTGTGTTACGCAACATGTTTGAGCTTCAGCAAGAACCGATGAGGTTCATTCTCGTGTTACACAGCACGTTTGAGCTTCCTCAAGAACCAATGAGGTTCATTCTCGTGTTACGCAGCACGTTTGAGCTTCAGCGAGAACCAATGAGGTTCATTCTTGTGTCACGCAACATGTTTGAGCTTCAGCAAGAACCGATGAGGTTCATTCTCGTGTTACACAGCACGTTTGAGCTTCTGCAAGAACCGATGAGGTTCATTCTCGTGTTACACAGCACATTTGAACTTCCTCAAGAACCAATGAGGTTCATTCTCGTGTTACACAACACGTTTGAGCTTCTGCAAGAACCAATGAGGTTCATTCTTGTGTTACGCAACATGTTTGAGCTTCAGCAAGAGCCAATAAGGTTCATTCTCGTGTTACACAGCACATTTGAGCTTCCTCAAGAAGCAATGAGGTTCATTCTCGTGTTACGCAGCACGTTTGAGCTTCCTCAAGAACCATTGAGGTTCATTCTCGTGTTACACAGCACGTTTGAGCTTCAGTGAGAACCAATGAGGTTCATTCTTGTGTTACGCAACATGTTTGAGCTTCAGCAAGAACCGATGAGGTTCATTCTCGTGTTACACAGCACGTTTGAGCTTCAGCAAGAGCCAATGAGGTTCATTCTCATGTTACACAGCACATTTAAGCTTCCTCAAGAACCAATGAGGTTCATTCTCGTGTTACGCAGCACGTTTGAGCTTCCTCAAAAACGGATGAGGTTCATTCTCGTGTTACGCAGCACGTTTGAGCTTCCTCAAGAACCATTGAGGTTCATTCTTGTGTTACACAGCACGTTTGAGCTTCAGTGAGAACCAATGAGGTTCATTCTCGTGTTACACAGCACGTTTGAGCTTCAGTGAGAACCAATGAGGTTCATTCTCGTGTTACGCAGCACGTTTGAGCTTCAGCAAGAACCAGTGAGGTTCATTCTCGTGTTACACAGCACATTTGAGCTTCCTCAAGAACCAATGAGGTTCATTCTCATGTTACGCAGCACGTTTGAGCTTCCTCAAGAACCGATGAGGTTCATTCTCGTGTTACGCAGCACGTTTGAGCTTCCTCAAGAACCTCAAGAACCGATGAGGTTCATTCTCGTGTTACGCAGCACGTTTGAGCTTCCTCAAGAACCGATGAGGTTCATTCTCGTATTACGCAGCACGTTTGAGCTTCCTCAAGAACCGATGAGGTTCATTCTCATATTACGCAGCACGTTTGAGCTTCAGCAAGAACCAATGAGGTTCATTCTCGCGTTACGCAGCACGTTTGAGCTTCAAGCAAGAACCAATGAGGTTCATTCTCGTGTTACGCAGCACGTTTGAGCTTCCTCAAAAACCGATGAGGTTCATTCTCGTGTTACGCAGCACGTTTAAGCTTCCTCAAGAACCAATGAGGTTCATTCTCATGTTACGCAGCACGTTTGAGCTTCAGCAAGAACCAATGAGGTTCATTCTCGTGTTACGCAGCACGTTTGAGCTTCCTCAAAAACCGATGAGGTTCATTCTTGTGTTACACAACACGTTTGAGCTTCAGCGAGAACCAATGAGGTTCATTCTTGTGTTACGCAACATGTTTGAGCTTCAGCAAGAGCCAATGAGGTTCATTCTCGTGTTACGCAGCACGTTTGAGCTTCTGCAAGAACCAATGAGGTTCATTCTTATATTACGCAGCACGTTTGAGCTTCAGCGAGTACCAATGAAGTTCATTCTTGTGTTACGCAACATGTTTGAGCTTCAGCAAGAACCGATGAGGTTCATTCTCGTGTTACACAGCACATTTGAACTTCCTCAAGAACCAATGAGGTTCATTCTCGTGTTACACAACACATTTGAGCTTCTGCAAGAACCAATGAGGTTCATTCTCGTGTTACGCAGCACGTTTGAGCTTCCTCAAAAACCGATGAGGTTCATTCTCGTGTTACGAAGCACGTTTGAGCTTCAACAAGAGCCAATGAGGTTCATTCTCGTGTTACGCAGCACGTTTGAGCTTCAGCAGGAACCAATGAGGTTCATTCTTGTGTTACACAACACGTTTGAGCTTCAGCGAGAACCAATGAGGTTCATTCTTGTGGTACGCAACATGTTTGAGCTTCAGCAAGAGCCAATGAGGTTCATTCTCGTGTTACGCAGCACGTTTGAGCTTCTGCAAGAACCAATGAGGTTCATTCTTATATTACGCAGCACGTTTGAGCTTCAGCGAGTACCAATGAAGTTCATTCTTGTGTTACGCAATATGTTTGAGCTTCAGCAAGAACCGATGAGGTTCATTCTCGTGTTACACAGCACGTTTGAGCTTCTGCAAGAGCCAATGAGGTTAATTCTCGTGTTACACAGCACATTTGAGCTTCCTCAAGAACCAATGAGGTTCATTCTCGTGTTACACAGCACGTTTGAGCTTCTGCAAGAACCAATGAGGTTCATTCTTGTGTTACGCAACATGTTTGAGCTTCAGCAAGAACCGATGAGGTTCATTCTCGTGTTACACAGCACGTTTGAGCTTCCTCAAGAACCAATGAGGTTCATTCTCGTGTTACGCAGCACGTTTGAGCTTCAGCGAGAACCAATGAGGTTCATTCTTGTGTCACGCAACATGTTTGAGCTTCAGCAAGAACCGATGAGGTTCATTCTCGTGTTACACAGCACTTTTGAACTTCCTCAAGAACCAATGAGGTTCATTCTCGTGTTACACAACACGTTTGAGCTTCTGCAAGAACCAATGAGGTTCATTCTTGTGTTACGCAACATGTTTGAGCTTCAGCAAGAGCCAATGAGGTTCATTCTCATGTTACACAGCACATTTGAGCTTCCTCAAGAACCAATGAGGTTCATTCTCGTGTTACGCAGCACGTTTGAGCTTCCTCAAGAACCATTGAGGTTCATTCTCGTGTTACACAGCACGTTTGAGCTTCAGTGAGAACCAATGAGGTTCATTCTTGTGTTACGCAACATGTTTGAGCTTCAGCAAGAACCGATGAGGTTCATTCTCGTGTTACACAGCACGTTTGAGCTTCAGCAAGAGCCAATGAGGTTCATTCTCGTGTTACACAGCACATTTAAGCTTCCTCAAGAACCAATGAGGTTCATTCTCGTGTTACGCAGCACGTTTGAGCTTCCTCAAAAACCGATGAGGTTCATTCTCGTGTTACGCAGCACGTTTGAGCTTCCTCAAGAACCATTGAGGTTCATTCTTGTGTTACACAGCACGTTTGAGCTTCCGTGAGAACCAATGAGGTTCATTCTTGTGTTACGCAACATGTTTGAGCTTCAGCAAGAACCGATGAGGTTCATTCTCGTGTTACACAGCACGTTTGAGCTTCAGCAAGAACCGATGAGGTTCATTCTCGTGTTACACAGCACGTTTGAGCTTCAGCAAGAGCCAATGAGGTTCATTCTTGTGTTACACAGCACATTTAAGCTTCCTCAAGAACCAATGAGGTTCATTCTCGTGTTACACAGCACGTTTGAGCTTCAGTGAGAACCAATGAGGTTCATTCTCGTGTTACGCAGCACGTTTGAGCTTCAGCAGGAACCAATGAGGTTCATTCTTGTGTTACGCAACATGTTTGAGCTTCAGCAAGAACCGATGAGGTTCATTCTCGTGTTACACAGCACGTTTGAGCTTCCTCAAGAACCAATGAGGTTCATTCTCGTGTTACGCAGCACGTTTGAGTTTCAGTGAGAACCAATGAGGTTCATTCTCGTGTTACGCAGCACGTTTGAGCTTCCTCAAAAACTGATGAGGTTCATTCTCGTGTTACGCAGCAAGTTTGAGCTTCCTCAAAAACCGATGAGGTTCATTCTCGTGTTACGCAGCACGTTTGAGCTTCCTCAAGAACCATTGAGGTTCATTCTCGTGTTATACAGCACGTTTGAGCTTCAGTGAGAACCAATGAGGTTCATTCTTGTGTTACGCAACATGTTTGAGCTTCAGCAAGAACCGATGAGGTTCCTTCTCGTGTTACACAGCACGTTTGAGCTTCAGCAAGAGCCAATGAGGTTCATTCTCGTGTTACACAGCACATTTAAGCTTCCTCAAGAACCAATGAGGTTCATTCTCGTGTTACACAGCACGTTTGAGCTTCAGTGAGAACCAATGAGGTTCATTCTCGTGTTACGCAGCACGTTTGAGCTTCAGCAGGAACCAATGAGGTTCATTCTTGTGTTACACAACACGTTTGAGCTTCAGCGAGCACCAATGAGGTTCATTCTTGTGTTACGCAACATGTTTGAGCTTCTGCAAGAACCAATGAGGTTCATTCTCGTGTTACACAGCACATTTAAACTTCCTCAAGAACCAATGAGGTTCATTCTCGTGTTACACAGCACATTTGAACTTCCTCAAGAACCAATGAGGTTCATTCTCGTGTTACACAGCAGGTTTGAGCTTCTGCAAGAGCCAATGAGGTTCATTTCTTGTGTTACACAACACGTTTGAGCTTCCTCAAGAACCAATGAGGTTCATTCTCGTGTTACACAGCACGTTTGAGCTTCCTCAAGAACCAGTGAGGTTCATTATCGTGTTACGCAGCACGTTTGAGCTTCCTCAAGAACCAATGAGGTTCATTCTCATGTTACACAGCACGTTTGAGCTTCCTCAAGAACCAATGAGGTTCATTCTCGTGTTACGCAGCACGTTTGAGTTTCAGTGAGAACCAATGAGGTTCATTCTCGTGTTACGCAGCGCGTTTGAGCTTCAAGCCAGAACCAATGAGGTTCATTCTCGTGTTACGCAGCACGTTTGAGCTTCCTCAAAAAACGATGAGGTTCATTCTCGTGTTACGCAGCACGTTTAAGCTTCCTCAAGAACCAATGAGGTTCATTCTCATGTTACGCAGCACGTTTGAGCTTCCTCAAAAACCGATGAGGTTCATTCTCGTGTTACGCAGCACGTTTGAGCTTCAGCAAGAGCCAATGAGGTTCATTTTTATGTTACGCAGCACGTTTGAGCTTCAGCAGGAACCAATGAGGTTCATTCTTGTGTTACACAACACGTTTGAGCTTCAGCGAGAACCAATGAGGTTCATTCTTGTGTTACGCAACATGTTTGAGCTTCAGCAAGAGCCAGTGAGGTTCATTCTCGTGTTACGCAGCACGTTTGAGCTTCTGCAAGAACCAATGAGGTTCATTCTTGTATTACGCAGCACGTTTGAGCTTCGGCGAGAACCAATGAGGTTCATTCTTGTGTTACGCAACACGTTTGAGCTTCAGCAAGAACCGATGAGGTTCATTCTCGTGTTACACAGCACGTTTGAGCTTCAGCAAGAACCAATGAGGTTCATTCTTGTATTACGCAGCACGTTTGAGCTTCAGCGAGAACCAATGAGGTTCATTCTTGTGTTACGCAACATGTTTGAGCTTCAGCAAGAACCAGTGAGGTTCATTCTTGTGCTACGCAACATGTTTGAGCTTCAGCAAGAGCCAATGAGGTTCATTCTTGTGTTACGCAGCACGTTTGAGCTTCTGCAAGAACCAATGAGGTTCATTCTTGTATTACGCAGCACGTTTGAGCTTCAGCGAGAACCAATGAGGTTCATTCTTGTGTTACGCAACATGTTTGAGCTTCTGCAAGAACCGATGAGGTTCATTCTCGTGTTACGCAGCACGTTTGAGCTTCGTAAAAAACCGATGAGGTTCATTCTCGTGTTTACGCAGCACGTTTGAGCTTCCTCAAAAAACGATGAGGTTCATTCTCGTGTTACACAGCACGTTTGAGCTTCCTCAAGAACCAATGAGGTTTATTCACGTGTTACACAGCACGTTTAAGCTTCAGTGAGAACCAATGAGGTTCATTCTTGTGTTACGCAACATGTTTGAGCTTCAGCAAGAACCGATGAGGTTCATTCTTGTGTTACACAGCACGGTTGAGCTTCTGCAAGAACCAATGAGGTTTATTCTTGTGTTACGCAACATGTTTGAGCTTCAGCAAGAGCCAATGAGGTTCATTCTCGTGTTACACAGCACGTTTGAGCTTCTGCAAGAACCGATGAGGTTCATTCTCGTGTTACACAGCACATTTGAGCTTTCTCAAGAACCAATGAGGTTCATTCTCGTGTTACACAGCACGTTTGAGCTTCAGTGAGAACCAATGAGGTTCATTCTCGTGTTACGCAGCACGTTTGAGCTTCTGCAAGAACCAATGAGGTTCATTCTTGTGTTACGCAACATGTTTGAGCTTCTGCAAGAGCCAATGAGGTTCATTCTCGTGTTACACAACACGTTTGAGCTTCTGCAAGAACCAATGAAGTTCATTCTTGTGTTATGCAACTTGTTTGAGCTTCAGCAAGAGCCAATGAGGTTCATTCTCGTGTTACACAGCACATTCGAGCTTCCTCAAGAACCAATGAGGTTCATTATCGTGTTACACAGCACGTTTGAGCTTCTGCAAGAACCAATGAGGTTCATTCTTGTGTTACGCAACATGTTTGAGCTTCAGCAAGAACCGATGAGGTTCATTCTCGTGTTACACAGCACGTTTGGGCTTCCTCAAGAACCAATGAGGTTCATTCTCATGTTACAGAGCACGTTTGAGCTTCCTCAAGAACCAATGAGGTTCATTATCGTGTTATGCAGCACGTTTGAGCTTCCTCAAGAACCAATGAGGTTCATTCTCATGTTACACAGCACGTTTGAGCTTCCTCAAGAACCAATGAGGTTCATTCTCGTGTTACGCAGCACGTTTGAGTTTCAGTGAGAACCAATGAGGTTCATTCTCGTGTTACGCAGCACATTTGAGCTTCAAGCCAGAACCAATGAGGTTCATTTTCGTGTTACGCAGCACGTTTGAGCTTCCTCAAAAACCGATGAGGTTAATTCTCGTGTTACGCAGCATGTTTAAGCTTCCTCAAAAAACGATGAGGTTCATTCTCGTGTTACACAGCACGTTTGAGCTTCCTCAAGAACCAATGAGGTTCATTCACGTGTTACACAGCACGTTTAAGCTTCAGTGAGAACCAATGAGGTTCATTCTTGTGTTACGCAACATGTTTGAGCTTCAGCAAGAACCGATGAGGTTCATTCTTGTGTTACACAGCACGGTTGAGCTTCTGCAAGAACCAATGAGGTTTATTCTTGTGTTACGCAACATGTTTGAGCTTCAGCAAGAGCCAATGAGGTTCATTCTCGTGTTACACAGCACGTTTGAGCTTCTGCAAGAACCGATGAGGTTCATTCTCGTGTTACACAGCACATTTGAGCTTTCTCAAGAACCAATGAGGTTCATTCTCGTGTTACACAGCACGTTTGAGCTTCTGCAAGAACCGATGAGGTTCATTCTCGTGTTACACAGCACATTTGAGCTTTCTCAAGAACCAATGAGGTTCATTCTCGTGTTACACAGCACGTTTGAGCTTCAGTGAGAACCAATGAGGTTCATTCTTGTGTTACGCAGCACGTTTGAGCTTCTGCAAGAACCAATGAGGTTCATTCTTGTGTTACGCAACATGTTTGAGCTTCTGCAAGAGCCAATGAAGTTCATTCTTGTGTTATGCAACTTGTTTGAGCTTCAGCAAGAGCCAATGAGGTTCATTTTCGTGTTACGCAGCACGTTTGAGCTTCCTCAAAAACCGATGAGGTTCATTCTCGTGTTACGCAGCATGTTTAAGCTTCCTCAAAAAACGATGAGGTTCATTCTCGTGTTACACAGCACGTTTGAGCTTCCTCAAGAACCAATGAGGTTCATTCTCGTGTTACACAACACGTTTGAGCTTCTGCAAGAACCAATGAAGTTCATTCTTGTGTTATGCAACTTGTTTGAGCTTCAGCAAGAGCCAATGAGGTTCATTTTCGTGTTACGCAGCACGTTTGAGCTTCCTCAAAAACCGATGAGGTTCATTCTCGTGTTACGCAGCATGTTTAAGCTTCCTCAAAAAACGATGAGGTTCATTCTCGTGTTACACAGCACGTTTGAGCTTCCTCAAGAACCAATGAGGTTCATTCACGTGTTACACAGCACGTTTAAGCTTCAGTGAGAACCAATGAGGTTCATTCTTGTGTTACGCAACATGTTTGAGCTTCAGCAAGAACCGATGAGGTTCATTCTTGTGTTACACAGCACGGTTGAGCTTCTGCAAGAACCAATGAGGTTTATTCTTGTGTTACGCAACATGTTTGAGCTTCAGCAAGAGCCAATGAGGTTCATTCTCGTGTTACACAACACGTTTGAGCTTCTGCAAGAACCAATGAAGTTCATTCTTGTGTTATGCAACTTGTTTGAGCTTCAAGCCAGAACCAATGAGGTTTATTTTCGTGTTACGCAGCACGTTTGAGCTTCCTCAAAAACCGATGAGGTTCATTCTCGTGTTACGCAGCATGTTTAAGCTTCCTCAAAAAACTATGAGGTTCATTCTCGTGTTACACAGCACGTTTGAGCTTCCTCAAGAACCAATGAGGTTCATTCACGTGTTACACAGCACGTTTAAGCTTCAGTGAGAACCAATGAGGTTCATTCTTGTGTTACGCAACATGTTTGAGCTTCAGCAAGAACCGATGAGGTTCATTCTTGTGTTACACAGCACGGTTGAGCTTCTGCAAGAACCAATGAGGTTTATCCTTGTGTTACGCAACATGTTTGAGCTTCAGCAAGAGCCAATGAGGTTCATTCTCGTGTTACACAGCACGTTTGAGCTTCTGCAAGAACCGATGAGGTTCATTCTCGTGTTACACAGCACATTTGAGCTTTCTCAAGAACCAATGAGGTTCATTTTCGTGTTACGCAGCACGTTTGAGCTTCCTCAAAAATCGATGAGGTTCATTCTCGTGTTACGCAGCATGTTTAAGCTTCCTCAAAAAACGATGAGGTTCATTCTCGTGTTACACAGCACGTTTGAGCTTCCTCAAGAACCAATGAGGTTCATTCACGTGTTACACAGCACGTTTAAGCTTCAGTGAGAACCAATGAGGTTCATTCTTGTGTTACGCAACATGTTTGAGCTTCAGCAAGAACCGATGAGGTTCATTCTTGTGTTACACAGCACGGTTGAGCTTCTGCAAGAACCAATGAGGTTTATTCTTGTGTTACGCAACATGTTTGAGCTTCAGCAAGAGCCAATGAGGTTCATTCTCGTGTTACACAGCACGTTTGAGCTTCTGCAAGAACCGATGAGGTTCATTCTCGTGTTACACAGCACATTTGAGCTTTCTCAAGAACCAATGAGGTTCATTCTCGTGTTACACAGCACGTTTGAGCTTCAGTGAGAACCAATGAGGTTCATTCTCGTGTTACGCAGCACGTTTGAGCTTCTGCAAGAACCAATGAGGTTCATTCTTGTGTTACGCAACATGTTTGAGCTTCTGCAAGAGCCAATGAGGTTCATTCTCGTGTTACACAACACGTTTGAGCTTCTGCAAGAACCAATGAAGTTCATTCTTGTGTTATGCAACTTGTTTGAGCTTCAGCAAGAGCCAATGAGGTTCATTCTCGTGTTACACAGCACATTTGAGCTTCCTCAAGAACCAATGAGGTTCATTCTCGTGTTACGCAGCACGTTTGAGCTTCTGCAAGAACCAATGAGGTTCATTCTTGTGTTACGCAACATGTTTGAGCTTCAGCAAGAACCGATGAGGTTCATTCTCGTGTTACACAGCACGTTTGGGCTTCCTCAAGAACCAATGAGGTTCATTCTCATGTTACACAGCACGTTTGAGCTTCCTCAAGAACCAGTGAGGTTCATTATCGTGTTATGCAGCACGTTTAAACTTCCTCAAGAACCAATGAGGTTCATTCTCATGTTACACAGCACGTTTGAGCTTCCTCAAGAACCAATGAGGTTCATTCTCGTGTTACGCAGCACGTTTGAGTTTCAGTGACAACCAATGAGGTTCATTCTCGTGTTACGCAGCACATTTGAGCTTCAAGCCAGAACCAATGAGGTTCATTTTCGTGTTACGCAGCACGTTTGAGCTTCCTCAAAAACCGATGAGGTTCATTCTCGTGTTACGCAGCATGTTTAAGCTTCCTCAAGAACCGATGAGGTTCATTCTCGTGTTACGCAGCACGTTTGAGTTTCAGTGAGAACCAATGAGGTTCATTCTCGTGTTACGCAGCACGTTTGAGCTTCCTCAAAAACCGATGAGGTTCATTCTCGTGTTACGCAGCACGTTTAAGCTTCCTCAAGAACCAATGAGGTTCATTCTCATGTTACGCAGCACGTTTGAGCTTCAGTGAGAACCAATGAGGTTCATTCTCGTGTTACGCAGCACGTTTGAGCTTCCTCAAAAACCGATGAGGTTCATTCTCGTGTTACGCAGCACGTTTGAGCTTCAGCAAGAGCCAATGAGGTTCATTCTCGTGTTACGCAGCACGTTTGAGCTTCAGCAGGAACCAATGAGGTTCATTCTTGTGTTACACAACACGTTTGAGCTTCAGCGAGAACCAATGAGGTTTATTCTTGTGTTACGCAACATGTTTGAGCTTCAGCAAGAGCCAATGAGGTTCATTCTCGTGTTACGCAGCACGTTTGAGCTTCTGCAAGAACCAATGAGGTTCATTCTCGTGTTACGCAGCACGTTTGAGCTTCAGTGAGAACCAATGAGGTTCATTCTCGTGTTACACAGCACGTTTGAGCTTCTGCAAGAACCAATGAGGTTCATTCTTGTGTTACGCAACATGTTTGAGCTTCTGCAAGAGCCAATGAGGTTCATTCTCGTGTTACACAACACGTTTGAGCTTCTGCAAGAACCAATGAAGTTCATTCTTGTGTTATGCAACTTGTTTGAGCTTCAGCAAGAGCCAATGAGGTTCATTTTCGTGTTACGCAGCACGTTTGAGCTTCAGCAAGAGCCAATGAGGTTCATTCTCGTGTTACACAACACGTTTGAGCTTCAGTGAGAACCGATGAGGTTCATTCTCGTGTTACGCAGCACGTTTGAGCTTCAGCAAGAACCGATGAGGTTCATTCTCGTGTTACTCAGAACGTTTGAGCTTCATTGAGAACCAATGAGGTTCATTCTCGTTTTACACAGCACGTTTGAGCTTCTGCAGGAACCGATGAGGTTCATTCTCGTGTTACACAGCACGTTTGAGCTTCAGTGAGAACCAATGAGGTTCATTCTCGTGTTACGCAGCACGTTTGAGCTTCAGCGAGAACCAATGAGGTTCATTCTCGTTTTACACAGCACGTTTGAGCTTCTGCAGGAACCGATGAGGTTCATTCTCGTGTTACACAGCACGTTTGAGCTTCAGTGAGAACCAATGAGGTTCATTCTCGTGTTACGCAGCACGTTTGAGCTTTAGCGAGAACCGATGAGGATCATTCTCGTGTTACGCAGCACGTTTGAGCTTCAGCGAGAGCCAATGAGGTTCATTCTCGTGTTACGCAGCACGTTTGAGCTTCCTCAAGAACCAATGAGGTTCATTCTCATGTTACGCAGCACGTTTGAGCTTCCTCAAGAACCAATGAGGTTCATTCTCGTGTTACGCAGCACGTTTGAGCTTCAGTGAGAACCAGTGAGGTTCATTCTCGTGTTACGCAGCACGTTTGAGCTTCCTCAAGAACCAATGAGGTTCATTCTCGTGATACGCAGCACGTTTGAGCTTCAGCGAGAACGAAGGAGGTTCATTCTCATGTTACGCAGCACGTTTGAGCTTCAGCAAGAACCAATGAGGTTCATTCTCGTGTTACGCAGCACGTTTGAGCTTCAGTGAGAACCAATGAGGTTCATTCTCGTGTTACGCAGCACGTTTGAGCTTCCTCAAGAACCAATGAGGTTCATTCTCGTGATACGCAGCACGTTTGAGCTTCAGCGAGAACGAAGGAGGTTCATTCTCATGTTACGCAGCACGTTTGAGCTTCCTCAAGAACCAATGAGGTTCATTCTCGTGTTACGCAGCACGTTTGAGCTTCAGCAAGAACCAATGAGGTTCATTCTCGTGTTACGCAGCACGTTTGAGCTTCAGTGAGAACCAATGAGGTTCATTCTCGTGTTACGCAGCACGTTTGAGCTTCCTCAAGAACCAATGAGGTTCATTCTCGTGATACGCAGCACGTTTGAGCTTCAGCGAGAACGAAGGAGGTTCATTCTCATGTTACGCAGCACGTTTGAGCCTCCTCAAGAACCAATGAGGTTCATTCTCGGGTTACGCAGCACGTTTGAGCTTCAGCGAGAACCAATGAGGTTCATTCTCGTGTTATGCAGCACGTTTGATCTTCAGCAAGAATCAATGAGGTTCAATTTATATGGATTAGTTTGACGAACTCTTTATGAACTTTTTGACCGAAAGCTCTCAGATTTCATCAAAAAGATCTTCACTTGTGTTCCGAAGATGAATGAAGGTCTTACGGGTTTGGAACGACATGAGGGTGAGGAATCAATTTTTGGGTGAAGTAACCCATTAAGAAATAAATGCCTTTTCCTTGACCTTTTTTCCTACAAGAACACAGTAACAAGCTAGTATGTGATGTTAGTCCACACTGAAACAAAACATGCATGTATAAAAAAACAGTTTTCAACGTCCTCCAAAAACAACATACAGTAAAACTCTCCTATTCAACCTCCTTTGGCCCAACACTTTCCATATGGAAGAGAATACGCATGAGAGCAAATCAAAAGATGAAGAACATCGAGCAGTTATGGTGTACTCAATTCTCAATGGAAACACGAGAGCACGAGTAACTAGCAACATTACAGTTTCCCTCAGTGAGTAATAATTGTGCTGCTGAAGTACGGATGGAAGACGGAAGAAGCTTTCTATTCTCAGGCGAGGATTACCTTGGGTCGGGCAGTGCACAGCGCCACAGGTGTTGCTTTAGTGTCTGCACCCAACCAATATCTCGGATGGGCTGACAGAGCTGAATGTAGTGGTACTGTTTTAGCATAACCCTTCAAACGAACGACAAGATCACTCGTTAGCTGAACATTAAAGTAATTAAAGGGATGGTTCACCCCAAAATAAAAATTCTGTCAGAATAGCAGAGTCCACACCAAAATAATAACAATTACGGCACAGAGTAACAATATTGTTAAAATCACTTTCCGAACGATCCCCCCCCCCCCCCCCCCCCCCCCCCCCAGCGGATGTACGATAAAAAGACAGCCAATCAGAACACATCCTGCTTTAGGGCTTGAGCATTTAAAGCAAAAGACGACAAAATGCGCGTTTAGAATGAACAGAACGATATTGTGTTTGCTAATGTGGACGCTAATATAGTTATTATAGTTATCGTTCTTTGTGTGAACGGGCCTTTACCCACTCTCATGTCATTCCAAACCTGTATGACCTTCTCTTTTCCATACAACTATGTGTCAAACTTTGTCAACAAATGTTTGTATTCAATAGAAGAAAGAAAGTCATGCAGGTTTGGAACGACACAAGGATGAGTAAATTATAACTTAATTTTTGTTTTAGGGTGATCTATTCTTTTAACTCCCAATAAAGCACAAAATCATTATATAGAATCAACCAAATTTCAATCAATCAATAAATCACATCATCAAAGCCAATCATTATAGACTGACACATATTGATCTTTCAAGGACTAGTTCAGTCTATTCAGGATGGGATATCAATAGTTTCTCTCTATGATACTTGGTCCTGGAATAGGAGGCTGCATCTTTTATTACTTTGCACATATCAGACACTGAAAGCTGCAATATATCAGATTCACTCAAGATGCAAACATATATTTCTCAACTCTCAGCTGACAGCAATATGCACAACCATAAAGATGCCAGAGCCTATTCCAGAGCCTGTCACACACAAAAAGTCGCAAAACCATAAACATCGGAATAGTTCTCTTCCATGTGGATTCGATGACAGCGACAGAGAGACAGGCAGAAGGACAGGGCAGAAACGATACAGATGCACCCCAAACCCTCCCACATCTCAACAAAATGAACCACGACACCTCTGTTTCTGCGTTTGCATTTATTAATTTCAATAAATATGAGCAAGCAAGAGAGAAATCACAATTCACATCATCACAGTTAAATCTGAGGCCTTTTCATATAACATTGTTTTTTTTCTCTCTCCTTTTTAAGTATGCGTGGACTATAGATAGCACCTGTGCTAAGCACACACACACACACACACACACACATATTGGACATGTACAACCCCGCTAGCTCTTCCTCCTCTGTCTCCCCAGGACACCTTCCCTTAATTCCCACATTATATAAGCACAGTAATAGTCACCAAAGGCTGCAAAACACAAGAAAAGGCCCTCACCCTGTGGCGTATTGTATTCTAAAGCCAGACTGAAGAAATTAATTCTGAAACAGTGAAGGATTTGAAGCCTGTATATAATATATTTAAGGTATTCATAATGCCTTAATGGTTTATATATTCCCATAAATAACAGTAACAGTTTACCTGCCTTTAAACGCAATTTAACTGCCTTTATTTGGCATTTTACATGGTGTGTGGCAACCGTGAGTTCACAGTTCATTTTCAATTGCATCAAGCTTTACTTCCCTATTGTGATGAATATCCAAGTAAAACAGCGCCTCGAACAAGAACAAATGCAGGGAGGGACTTGATTTTGTCCATCCGGTATTGATTGGATGGTTGTTGTTCGCTATTGCTGTGATGTCATGTGAGTGACAGGTGGCCCCGCCCTCGTGCCAGTAAACGCGTCATCAGAGAAGAGAAGAGATGAGATGACGCTGCAGGAGGGAGGGGAAGTTTGGATTAAAGATTATAAGGTCACATGAATTTTTAAAAAATAATTACGCACCGCTTTGTTATGCACGACTGACACGGCAAAAGATAAAAAAATCCTGGCTGCCGAATTTACAATTTTACTATACTCTTACTCTTCCTGTCATATAAAGATAATTACTCTTGAGAAAAATTGTTTGATAGCTTTATTGTTGTATATGTTTTGTGGTTGCCCCTGTCATTGAGCAATCTGCATTTTTCATATTCCACAAATGGAAACACGTCCAATTTATGGGGAAATAAATGCAATTACCTTTAATAAACCACAATAAATGCATGTCAATTTATTTAATCAATTTTGTTAGATGTTTATTTAGACCTTTATTTATACAGGCTTCAAGTACATTTCTTCAATCTGGCAATAGATCCCAGACTTACTGTGCCCTGATTGGGCAAACAGGACAATGACATCACATACTTGACATACTGAAAATGAAGACCTTAACGGATGAAACCAGAGACAGAGAGAGGATTTGCAGAGGGGAGGTCCATGATAAAAAAAAAAAAAAGCATGATCTTAAACAATGCTTTTCAATTATTCCAGCAAATTAAGACATTAAAGGATTAGTTCACTTCAGAATTCAAATTTCCTGATAATTTACTCACCCCCATCTCATCCAAGATGTCCATGTCTTTCTTTCTTCAGTCGAAAAGAAATTACGTTTTTTGAGGAAAACATTCCAAGATTTTTCTCCATATAGTGGACTTCAACGGGAACCAATTAAGGTCCAAATTGCAGTCTCAATGCAGCTTTAAAGAGCTCTGCTCGATCCCAGCCGAGGAATAGGGTCTTATCTAGTGAAACCATCAGCCATTTTCCCCCCCAAAATAAAAAAGATATACCTTTTAACCACAAAGGCTCGTGTTGCACTGCGCAATGCATTAATCACGTTGAAAAGCTCACGCCCAGACCGACCCAGTTGGTTGCCATTGAAGTCCATTATGTGGAGAAAAATCCTGTAATTTTTCCTAAAAAAAAACGTAATTTTTTTCGACTGAAGAAAGAACGTCATGAACATCTTGGATGACATAGGGATGAGTAAATTATCAGGACATTTTAATTCTGAAGTGAACTAATCCTTTAAGGGCCAGATTTACTAAAATGGGCAAATTAGATAGAAAGTTCAGCGCGTGATCTACCGACGACGTGCAAATGAAAGAACACAGACGCAGCCGGATCATTTCCATAATGACCAACACAATCTACCCGTTAGCGTCTGGTTTAAGACGTGCTTTTTTGGGGCGGTAAATGATGGCCAAACATCAGTAAATTGACGAGCGCAAACCTTAGTAAATCACAATGCGTGATTCATTGAAATACTCTACAAATGCATATGCAATAAGGTCAGCCCACGCCGACTGTCTTTAGTAAATCCTGTCAGTAGTTTTTAACGCCAAAAGAAGGTTTGCGCTGGTGCAAGCTGTTAGTAAATCTGGCCCTACGATACCAAAATGAATGTCATTCAGTCCCATCTTTAGTTCTTCCATCACAAGCTGACATGTCACATGCAAGGGAAATGAAAGCCATGATTATGTGCTGTTACATCAGGCCTGATCAGATTATATATAACAAGGTTTCACTGCCAACACAAAATCATCTATGTGAATGGATCAGCATTGGAATTTAAAGGGATAGTTCACCCAAAAATGAAAATTCAGTCATCATTTACTCACCCTCATGTCATTCCAATCTCGTATACATTTCTTGTAAATGTTTTTCTCCAGGTTTGGAACAACATTATGCTGATTAAATGATGACAGAATCTTTTTCCCTTTAAGTTTGCATGAAATGTCCTCTTATACATGTGCATCTTCGGAAAAGGCCAACATTTGTATAAAACAAACAAACATAAAGAAATGTGACAATGATCATGCAGTCGAGAGTAAACAAACAGCATTCCCAACAGACTGCATTCGACTTACCAATACATCAGGGGACACGTGATAATAAACAGAACAATTAGTCAAGAATACAGCTCATGTCAGTCTTTGAACAAGAGGGGATGCAGGAGCAAACAAAGCAGGAGACACTCTGGGAAAAAAGTCATTAATAATTAATACATTGAATCTGCATTCACATGCTTTGATTTTAAAGCTGGCTAATCTATTGACCTTTTGAGTTTGGGATCCCCCATCTGTCTACCTCGGGGGCTTCCTTAGGGGGGATGGGGGTGAAGTGTGCATGTGTGAGCGGAGGATAGTGTTGTGGTCCTATAGAAGCTCACTAACACCTCAAAACCAAACAATACAAAAACATGTTTTAGTTTATCTTAGATTTTCTACAGCTTTGTTTTGCACATAAAAATCACAGTGAACATCCTATTCTATCCAAAGACAAATATACAGTACATCCCATAATGCAATATCATGTTACAGTAATCCATTTGGCTGTCCAGGCGAATTTTTATATGACCTTGACAGATACTGATGTTCCCATAAAGCTATTTGGAGATATTCGGTTCCTGTAATGATTCAACAACATTTTCATGATGGAATGGTTCTAAAAAATTAGCAAGAAAACAAACAAAACAATTAAAATAAGATCATAACATATCACTGGGGTGTTCGATCAATAAAACGATTACATAAAACAGGCAAAGCAAGACCAATATAGTTGTAAAACCAAAGATGCACATTTATCAAAGATTTTTTTGACTGAGAAATTGGCCTGATTTAAATAAACATGATTTCAAATTTACAAATCAGCTTGATTGTAAAACCCTTGATAAATGAAACCCACCAGTCTGTGCATCTGATGGGGAATAAAACACATAGAGCTTTAGCCAATGGCTCCATGCAAGATAAGAGCATCCACTAGCCAACCAGTAGGGCGGTTGCCATGGAAACCGTGTCATGGAGATGAGGAAAGTGGGTGGAGCTATAGTAAATGCAAACGCTTTGATATTACTGGCGAGACTGTGAGGCAAAACAGGTGAAAAACATCAAATTCAAGCCCTGAACATTGTTTTCAGCCCACTGACCTCTCAAAGAGAAAGAGAGAGCAAGAGAGAGAGGTGGCGTGTATTGGAAATATACAGTGAGGAATAAAACGAGAGGTGCATCAGATAGATAGAAAGAGAGAGAGAGAGAGAGAGAGAGAGAGAGAGAGGGAGGGGGAAGCAATGGACAGAATAGTAAAGGAATGAGAACCTCTTGTTAAATAATTTTGCAGCCTTCGTTCTGCTTTCAGGAAGAGATTAAATGAGAGAAGAAGTGCAATGGTTTTTACTCTTTCGCCTCAGCCAGTTTGTTGTTGATCTCTTTACTTTTCTCCTTGTCGCCCTGCGCCGCTCTGCTCCCCGGCTGGTTCTCGGAGCTCTTCTTCTTCGAGCCGCGCACCGACGTCGCCTGCTTCTCCTTGGACTTCTTCAGCGGTTTGCCAGGTGTGGCAGATGTGGTGCTCTTTTTTGGTTTGGAGCGAGGAAGACTGGTTTTCTCTACCTGTACAACACATGAAATAACACACAAACAATGTTTTACTACCTTGTAACGTATTTCGTTATCCAATGGGAAATGTAGGACAGGGCTTGGATTGAATGGAAATGTTATTACCAGCTAACATTAATTGTCCCACCCATTCAGCCCTGGGTATTTTAGAGCCAAAGAAAGTAAATACACTTGAACTTTGAATTTACGTCAGTTTTTTTCCCCGTATTGTAACGTACATTACATTATTGAGAAATAACACTTGGTTTTATCAATTGATTGTTAATTGGATTGAGGCAGACCTGAATGTGAGCTTGAGGTCAATAATAAGAAAGGGGCGGGTTTAACCCCTTTACATACAAAGATCACAGACGGCCCCAGATTATTGTTGTTCAACATTCACTGCACGTTAAAACATTACATTTACATTTATGCATTTAGCAGACGCTTTTATCCAAAGCGACTTACAACATCACACTCTTACTCGATCAGGACAAACTGGGTATCATTAGAAAGATTAAAGACTAGGGCCCTATCATATCATACACAATGCGACGCCAGGCGTGTTTTGCTAGTTTCAGCCCAACGCAATTATTGTTTTCACGTCCAGCTCCACGTTGTTTAAATATCAAATGCACTGGCGCATCTGTTCACCCATGGGCGTCTGGTCTGAACACCAGGAGTTCAGGAGCTTTGTTGGTATTTTGAGGAACTGAAAACGACTGCGCCATTGACCAACACAAACCTGCTCTAAAGTCAATAGCGCAGTATTTTTTGTGTTATTTAAAGGGTGTGTTAGTAATATGAACCTATAGGCGGTGCACATAGATGCACTAGACAGCATCCGTTAGGGCTCTTAGTCCAAAAGTGCACATATTTGGAGAAATATTGATTTATTCTCAAATGTTCGCAAAATATTTAGTCATACAGAATATAATTTATATTCATTTCAATTCATATTATGTGATCTGAAGAGCTGAAAGAGCGTTCAGATCACGCTCTGTAATATGTGTGTGTTATGACTCATCGAGCGCTCATTCGATCTGGAGCTGTCAATCATCTTACGTGACCATAGCTCCTGCCTTTTGGATGACGCTGTCCTATACACTTCCCCGTTCTGAACTCCATGAAAAACAAACCCAAAGAAACATTTCTACACATGAAAGAAGAAGCTAATAAACACACGATTACAATAGTATATGGTTTGTGTGCGATTTGGTGTATTTTCATATCAATAAAGGATGTTTACATTATAAATGCTAAGCAGGTGTAGCGATTAGCTGCATACAAAAGGCTATACATAATATATTTCAATAACATTATATGACTTATAGATCAGAAGTTAATACAAACATTCAATGGTGGTTTAAAGTGAGTTTTTAGTAAAAGTGTAATATTGATCTTTTAAATTGTGTTATGTAGCTTGTAAGCTAGCATGCTAATTGTAGCTCTAATGCACCTGTCGTCAAACAAAAGAATAATGAAGATTAGGTCTCCTTCACGGCGGTGTGAAGGGTCTGTCGAGTGACAACAATAGAAACGTGAATGGAGCAGTTCTCTTCGCCAGACATTAGACAATAGACTGCAAATGGGTGTTTACAGGACAATAAAATATTTTATTAGCATCTTATCAGCCTTCTCTAAAAACTCACATGACATGGTCTTAGAAAATGTTTCATAAAATTCATAGTTTTAGAGATAACATCCTCAGATTTGAAATGAAATGAGCAGACTTTTGGTTTATACAACACAGACACATCATATTTGTATACAGTTCAAAAATATATTCTTAGAACAACTAATACACACAAAAAATTGACTGGATTTGAGGTGTTTTGTGGTTACAATTTAAAAAAATAACAAATCCTTCCCTCGCGGGTCAATTTGACCCCCTTAGGAATTAATGGAATGCGAGAAATGCTTCAGTACACATAGAAAAACCTAAAAATGATGTCTACATGTGTCTCTGAATGCATACTGAAGAGAAACTAACTTCAGGACCCAGAGGAACAGCTCATCTGCTCCATATAGAGCTATAAGGCCATCAAGACTCATGAAATATCATTTCAGTTATATTATTATTTTTCCACAAGAAGTCGGCAAAGACACCCAATATTTTGATATTTTGAGCTGATTTAAAAAGGGTTATGCATGAAATTGTGAGTTTTGAATTTAAGTTGAAAGAATGTGCTTAAATTATTATGTATTTATTATTTATTGATAAAATCTAGTAATTTAAAGGTAAATAAAATAAAAAATAACACAAGAAAATGCATTAAAAATAAAAAGAAATATTATCAAAATGAAATGAAATAAGCTTTCTGGGCACAAACAAATCATTTTAGGGCTTTAGGGAGGGATTTGATTTCACATGGTTAAGACTGCACACAGACAAATCACTTGTTTTGATCATACAGTTTTGGTCACACAAAGGCCACACAATATACTGAACTCAAAACACGCACTGTTAGTAAAGATACTAAATACCCAGAACTGCCTCTTCTGCTAATGTAAAGCAAGTCAGAACGGTTCAGCATAATGAAACAAAGAGCTGATGCTGATTCAGTGCTAAGGCACTCAACGCCTGAGGCCAAAGTTACGTCAAACTACTTTGAAAAAGTACTGCTGAGAAAAATAAAACTGTTGTTCAGTTATTTTCCAGCCACTGAGCACATAAATTGCTGACATAAAGACATGATTTCCAACCTTCTGCAACAAGAATGTACCCCATAGTGCTCAACCCCTAATCTGAGTATTGTGTAGTTTTTCTCAACTTCTACACACAGGCTCTTACCTTACTGCTCTCTCTGTAAGGTTCATGGTACAGTGTGCGTATCCTCCTCCGATCCAGGGCCTTGTTGTCATCTGGCTGCTGATTGGCCTGGCAGCCCCTGTAGGTGGCGCTGTAGCTGGTCTCCAGACCTGCCCTCTCATCCGGAGGCTTGTACTGAGTCTGGGCCCTGAAGACCTTCACAGATTTCACATCTGCGTAGGCTTTGAACTCATTCCTGACATTAGGAAACAGATAACATCACAATTATTGGAAAATTGAGTGTAGTGGGTGATTCATCCCACACATATTGAATTTCAAGACCACACTGTGAATCCAGAAAAGTATAACACTGAAATATTATACTGGAAGTGCAGTTAAAACTGAGGCGAGTAGTATACCAGCAAAAAATAATGACACCTAATAGCCAATAACCAGCAGGTTTGAGTTTCACAGCAGTGAATTCTGATTTAAAACTTGCTAATCCGCAGCAGTTGGGGGAGGGACATTCTCCTTTTAGAAAGGATTTGATTGGATAAGTCCAAGATGAGTCATCAATATTTTTGATGAATTTTTTTCCTGTAAAGAAATGCATATTTTAAAGTCCCCTTGTGGTGAAAAATCAGGTTTTTGAAGTTGTTTATATGTCTATGTGGTGTTTTTAATATACTTATGTCAACACCATTGCTGAGTATTATAAAAACACGGTTTGAAATCACTGGTGTTTCTCACATCACAAACTACCTTATAACCAATCACGTCACATGTGGGCGGGGCTTTAGCATATCATTAACTATTCTCTGAAGCAGGAGAGTCTCGAGAAGCAGGTTATCCCGGGATATTCTTCTGTTGATATGAAAAATCCAGTACTTTTATCAATATAGTGGGTGACTTATGTATATGATGTATATTACAATGTTATGATGAACTATATGCCTTTCTCCACTGATGTTCTATGATGCATTTCTAAGGATGCTGAGACGGCAAACGGGAACATGGTTTGTGTAACATTAACAACACTTTATTAGCTGTTTGAAAGTCTCAGCCTCAGACGTCACCGTTGGCTGAACGTCTGTTGCATATGGCACACTTATCTGGAAACACTTCAGGTGTTTCGAAGTCGTCGTCTGATTGGTTGTATTCTACAGGATGTTTGCGAGACGTGTGTGTGTTGTGTTCTTTAACGGTCCGCCTGGAAACAAATGCCGCGACTCCAAACTCCCTCGTAGAAGAAGAACGCCGTCGTGTTTACAACTGTGATAATGAGCGCTTACCAGGATCAACTAAACGCTGGATTTTCAAAAGTTTGCGGCTCCATTGTTACAGTAAACTTGCACAACGTTCTCAAATGAATATTTTATAGATGCACGCCGGTCTGTTATTGCAGGGACATCGACTTTACATTTTTATGCCCCTAAACATGACGCGGAACAAAATGAATTGTGATTGGATGCTTTACATGTCAGTCAAACGTCCTCTTGGGCGGTCCTTGGCCAATGAAAGCTGCAATGGAGTCCAGACCTTCTGCTGTCAGTCTGAAGGTCTGGCTACGCGAGACTAGCTGTTTGATAACGTAGTCAAGCAAAAGGCTAATCATATTAATGACCGTTATGTGTCTGACACCATTGTGCAGCGTTTACTACAGTAACTCGAGTAAAGTTGAGCGAGTGGATCTCTGAGCTGTGTGAGTGAGTGGAGGCGGGGCTCATTTGCATATTCATGAATCCACATATACTAAATGAAGCAAGGGTGTCGAGTTACAGTCAAACTATTATAAGGCATGAAGAAATTTGAAAAAAAAAGTTTAAATATATAATTTTGGTAATTAAAGATGAGTTTTAAGAGATAAAATGATTGAATACAGTTAATTATTAAAAGTTACATTAGTACACTAGCATATAGTAGACCTCAAATCTAATATTCAATTTTAATAGGGCCATAATTGCTATTCTTCAACCACAAAATATTGCCATTTTTACAAGTTTTGACTAATTAAGAGAGAAATTTTTCAGATCACAACAAGGCACTACACTGTATACAAGACACAAAAGATTGCATATAGAATAATTATCTGGTACGGCTATATATAGACACTGCAGTATAGATCTAGATTGATATTACACCCTCCATAATGCATCTCAGCAGAAGAGAGTTTTTCCTGAGGCAGTGGCCACTTCTTTTGGATGAGTAATGAGTCTTTATTCACTGAGATGACACAGACAAACGGGTATGTGCATTGCAGATTACCCAACATGCAACTTATCCGCAGTCCATCTAACACACATGCACACATACAGACAGAAATCACTGAGAGCAGCACAAAACAGAAGTCTTAGACAAACTCTGTTCACCTAAAAATCAATTTGTGAACTGGTTTTAACGATTCAGTCAAAAAAAATCACTGTCAAATCAGAATCACTGTCTTGCGAGCATGTTGCATTTTTATTATTTTATTATACATTTTGATTTGATTAATTTTCATGACTTTTTAAGGCCTGGAAAACAATAAAAAAAATTCCCAATTTTTCGACCAGTTGAGCCACGCCTCTCTCTTTCTTTTTGGTTCTGTAACATTACATCCTCAGAGGGGCAGACTGTATTGATCAGGACTGATAGGACAGGAAAGTGACTGGAATGTCAGGCAGGGTGAGCCATTATAACCATTAGAACAATTAGTTGCTTAGCTTGCATGAATAAGAATCAAATCAATACCTCTTTGTATAAAACAGAATCAACCATTCTGACATATTAAGATTATGCTTAAAAAAAGAACTGAGAACTAGGAGTTCCCCTAGGGCCATTTTCCTGGTTGCATTTGCACCGCCAGTAGGAACTCTGAAGTGACGTAAGCCGCATTTGTTGTTGTGACTTTTATTTTGACTTTGCGGCAGACCTTTATTTTGATGGCGCTGAGAACGCCAGAGCACACAGCTTTCATATCCTCCGTCTTCATTAGTTTACGATCTGTTTAAAAGTCCTCTCTAATACCTTATTAGATGGAACTGTTATACAAAGAAAGTAGACAGTATATGAAAAAGTATTAGCGTTTGCCATGTGGCTGATGTCTAATGTCGCTAGCTGAGCAGAAATACAGTTGTGGTCACAATTATTGGCACCCCTGGTAAATATGATCAAAGATGGCTGTAAAAATAAACCTGCATTGTTTATCCTTTTGATCTTTCATTCAAAAAATTCGCAATAATCTAACCTTTCATTGAAGTAAAATAATTGAAAGTGGAGGAAAAATCTCATTATGGCATAAATGGTTTTCTCCAAAACACGTTGGCCACAATTATTGGCTTTTTTATGAGTAAAATATCTCTGAAGTATATTCTCATTAATATTTACATTTTTTAGCACACCAGGGTGACTAGGAACATGAAATTGTCCAGCCATGACTTCCTGTCCCACAGGAGTATAAATATGAGGAAACACAAAGGCCAGATTCCCTTAATCCTCATCACAATGAGTAAAACCACAGAATATAGTTCTGATGTGCAGCAAAAGATTGTTGAGCTTCACAAAACAAGAAAAGAGCTAAAGCATTGAAAATCCACCATCAGGGCAATAATTAAGAAGTTCAATCAGCTAAAGATGTTATGAATCTGGACGTGTGTGTATATCGTCCTAATGCACGAGAGGAGGAGCGTTTGAGGGGACAAAGACTCTCCAAGATCACAGATGGAGAATCGCAGAGATTAGTTGAGTCTTGGGCTCAGAAAGACTAAAAACTGTCTCAAACAGCTCCTACATCAGCACAAGATGTTTGGGAAAATCCTCCTCGCTCATCCAGAAACAAACTCCAGCATATTCAGTGGTCAGACACGACTGGAGCTTCAGACGGGACCTGGTTCTGGGGTCACATGACACTAAAACAAGAGCTTTTTGGCAGCAAACCCACCAGATGGAAATATAAAGCACCCCATGCCCACGGTCAAATACACCGCTGGATCTTTAATGTTGTGGCCTGTTTTATTGCTGGAGGTCCTGGACTTCTTGTTCAGACACATGGCATCATGGATTCTAGCAAACACCAGCAGATAAAACATCAAAACCTGCTAGAAATCTTATAATGGGCCGTGGTTGAATCTTCCATCAGGACAACGATCCAAAACAAACATCAAAATCAACACAAAAATGTGTCACTGAACACAAAATGAAGCTTCTGCCATGACCATCCCAGTCCCCTGGCCTGAACCCTATAGAGAATGAGTGGGTTGAACTGAAGAAAAGAAGCACCAACATGGATCTGGGAATCTAAAGGATTTGGAGGGATTCTGTATGGAGCAATGGTCTCTGATCTCTTGTCAGGTGTTCCCCAAACTCATCAGGCATTATAGGAGAAGACTAAGCTGTTATCTTGGCAAAATGAGGTTGCAAAAAGTATTTAATAAAAGGGTGCCAATAATTGTGGCCAGCGTGTTTTGGAGAAAAGCATTTATTTCACAATATGATTTACCACCCACTTTCAATTCTTTTACTTCAATGAAAGGTTAGATTTTTGTGAATTTTTTTGAATAAAAGATAAACAATGCAGATTCATTTTTTACAGCCATATTTGATCATATCTACCAGGGGTGCCAATAATTCTGGATATAATCATGTTTCGCTTGCTCCACTCAAAGTTGCGTTGGATTTTCTCTTTAGCGTAAAGTTTGAGAAGTCCATCTATCACTGTTTTCCATGTTCATAAAGGTAAATATATAGGCTATAATCTGTGTGTGTAGACAGCTTTTTAACAAATGGCGGGTGCTGCTGTTTTGCGCGCGTTCAGCCAATGGAGTAAACTTACGTCACTAGCAGTTTCAATTGTGCTGGGTTAGACCCAATAGCTAAATTAGTTCCCCCAAAAGGAGTTCCTAGGACTAAAATCATTCTTATGTAAACGCAGTGCAACAGCGTAAGAGAATGACACAGACGTGAAGAAATTGTTGAATCATTATTTTTGTTTGTTTTTGCGCACAAAAAGTATTCTCGTGGCTTCATAACATTAAGGTTGAATCACTGGAGTCAAATGGACTATTTTAACGATGTCTTTACTTCCTTTCTTGAAAGTGTTCATTAAATCGCTGTCTATGGAGGGGTCAGAAAGCTCTCGGATTTCATCAAAATATCTTCATTTGTGTTCTGAAGATGAATGAAGGTGTAATGTACTGCTCCGAGACTCAAAGGCTGAGGATCCAAACGCAGCTTTATTAAAGGGTAATCCACAATCGTAGTCAAAACCAGGCAAAAGGTCATACACAGGCAAGCAGTCCAAACAGGCAAACAAGGCAGGAGAGACAGGCAAAAGGGTAATCCACGGAACAGGCAAGTAATCCAAGACCAAGAGACAAGAAACCAGGGCGAATGCTAAGAAATGCAGTATACACTTAACAATACTTCGCAGTGAATGACAGACATGACCAGGCTTATAAAGTGTGAGCTAACAAGGTAATGGGGTGCAGGTGGATGTAATCAGGAAGGAAGTCTAGGTAGTGAGTGATGTGGGAAATGTAGTCCTTAGATGAAGTGACAGTCCGGGATGGAGTGCCCTCTGGTGGTAACCAGAGGGCTTCTCTGGTGCTTCTCTGGTGGTAACCACGGGCACTCTCATTTGTGATTGTGACAGAAGGTCTTACGGGTTTGGAACGACATGAGGGTGAGGAATTAATGACAGAATTTTCATTTTTGGGTGAACTAACCCTTTAACATCAGAACAACTACTAGAATGGCCATAGCGGTCATTCTGACCATTCGTACTAGACTGCACTGAATGTCATTTTTGTCATATTTACATTTGAAGCTTCTATTGAAGTTTTAGAATGAAGCTTTATATGTCTGTCGTCATATTTAATGACGGCATCACCCTAAAAAGTGTCAAAATTCCTAAATTTGAATAAAATCGAACAATAGGAATTAAATGGAGCACCGAGCGCCAATCGAACGCAGATAGGTCTACATATTACGATCATTTTTGTAATAAATAATTGTGTAAGAGCTACTAGACCGCGGCCGAAGGTGTCTAATATCTAAATGTGTCAACAAATATGGATTGAAGAAGAATATTTTGTTAGATAAAAACATGTTGTGAATTTTGGAAATTATTAGATCTATCTTTTTTTCCAACACATTTTTACTCTTGGACTTTACAACGCTCTGGAGTTATTGGAAATGTTTGGATCACATGACCGTTATGACCATTCTAGGTAGAAATACTCAGAACTCTTTTGTGTTTTGTAATTGTAATAAAATAATATTAGAACAAAATATACACACACTTAGGAAAAGTCAGGGTACTATAGCTATATGGGTGTAATTTCAACAGTTATTACATTTCAACAAAGTTATTACATTGCAAAATGACAGCCTTGGTAGTTCTAGAGCTAACAGTGTTATTTTAGTATTATTTACATACTATTATAGTATTTATTCATACATTTTTTATTGCCGCTTATTTTTTTATTATATATATATATTTTTTATATTATTTTAATTTAGTTAGTTACAGCAATATTTTTTTATTATCAAGTATTTATATTTTATTTTATTTCAGATTTATTTTAATTGACATGCATAATTTGAGATGTGTTGGAATTGCTTTGATTTATTAGATGCATGCATTGAGAGTTTGAGGATAATACAGTGGCTCGTGTTTTGATTTAATGTGAGGCCTTCCTTCTTTTCCTGTTAAGAGCACAGGGGAGCCAAAAGAAAAAACTGAAAGTTGTTACATAAGACAAATGAAGTCCAGTCAGAATGCTTGAAACGGCAGTACAAAGGCACATAGAAGTCCAGGGCCACAGGCAGCAAACAACATGAAGGAAGAAGGGGGAGGAGTCAGAGTTTATACAGCATAAGATAAAGACACACACACATATAAAGACGGCAGAGAGAGACGGGTTTACACACAATTGGACTGCTAACAATGAGCTTACTGTGCTTATTGTAAATCAGTGCTTGGTACCAGCTGTCAAATCATTCATTTGATCAACACAATGTTGTTTTACACCTACTTATTTAACAGATTAATTTAATGCGAAATCACAATATTTATTTAAACGAGCTCACACATTTAATGAACTGTAAATTTGAGCATACAGTGAGGTTGATACCTCTTCTTCTCCCCAGGCATTGAGCTTTTGTGAACAGCCGTCACTATGGTGATATGCTGGCACTAGAGAATTGTGTGGTGGGGTGCCAGAGCAGTGCATCATGGGTAGGCTTGGCACATTGGTGTAACGTGGTGTTTAACAGAAGCATGTAAAGCTGTTTTGCTTTTCACAAAACAACATCCTGATTATTTTAATGTAGTCTAGACCTGTCAGATGACAACACACAGCACCTGACGCCACCAGAAATAGTGTATCTGAATGAATCAAAACCGATTCCTTCCATTAATCCACCAGCATTATAAGTCACTTCTTATTGTAGTAACAGACTTGCTCTCAGACGGGTCCGGATCAGTAGGTTTTCTCCACCATGTGCGTCCTCTTTCTGCTGTTCAGCATGACATATTCCTTTTGACATTCACTTTGGACTCCGAGTGAATCCCAATGAGATTAGGCCGTAATACTGCCCTGTAAGGAAAAACTCTCTCTTATTTCTCTCTCTCTCTCTTTGCTGTTTCTTCTGTTATTGATTCCAGTGTTTGAACGGTTACAGTGCCTCCAGTTAAAGGCATAACAAGTATGTTAATTTACTGCATTATTCTGAACGATGTGTGTTCAACGTATTGCGCAAATGTACTTTAATCGACTCGTCATCTAAGAAATCACTGATGGAATTCGAGAAAGGCAAATAAATGTAGTTTTTTCATTATTTCATGAATTTTTTTTTTCTTATTTTGCCCTACTACTAAATATGTCATTTTTTATTATTTCTATTTAGCTTTAATTTAGCTTTATTTTAATATTTCAACTTAATTCATGTCGGTTAGTTGCCAAGGCAGCATTTTAATCGTCAACTGGTCTCGATTACGATTATCATGTCAATGATTCGACTCGATATCATGTGATGCATTCTCAATTTTCAATATTACTGCACATGGCTACATTTTTGTCAATGAATATGAGCAGTCTGATATATAAACTCTCTTTTTATTTTATCTGCTCCAAGAAAGTACACTTCCTGATTGTAGCAAACATCAAACACAAATTCAGTCTGAACACACAGACGGCAGGAGCATTTAGAACTAACAAACACTAGTGAATACTAGAAGCGCATGAAACTGTTAAGTAGTGTACTTAAGTTACAAAACACACACTCGCACACACAGACACACACTTGCAGATACACGCATGCAGTCTCGCACACACACACTCGCACACATAAACATGCAGCCTCGCACACACACACTCGCGCGCACAAGTGTGTGTGTACGAGGCTGCATGCGTGTGCATGCGAGTGTGTGTGTGCGAGGCTGCATGTGCATGTTTATGTGATTTATGAGGACACAAATTTGTATAATGACATGGGTATTACACTGGTATTACAACGTAAACGTGGTTTATGAGGACATTTCCTGTGTCCTCATAATAAAAATAGCTTTAAAAACATACTAAACAATGTTTTATTAAAAATGCAGAATGTTTTCTGTGATGGGTAGGTTTAGAGGTAGGGGTAGTGTAGGGGGATAGAATGTACAGTTTGTACAGTATGAAAACCATTACGTCTAAGGAATGTCCTCATAATCCTTAAGGTGCACCAACATGTGTGCGTGTGCATGCAAGTGTGCGTGTGCAAGGCTGCATGCATGTGCGTGCGAGTGTGTGCGAGACTGCATGCGTGTGCGAGGCTGCATGCGTGTGCATGCAAGTGTATGTGTGCGAGGCTGCATGTGTGTATGTGCAAGTGTGTGTGTGCGCGAGGCTGCATGCGTGCGAGTGTATGTGTGCGAGGCTGCATGCGTGTATGTGCAAGTGTGTGTGTGCGCGAGGCTGCATGTGTGCGAGTGTATGTGTGTGCGAGGCTGCATGCGTGCGAGTGTATGTGTGCGAGGCTGCATGCGTGTATGTGCAAGTGTGTGTGTGCGAGGCTGCATGCGTGCGAGTGTATGTGTGCGAGGCTGCATGAGTGTATGTGCAAGTGTGTGTGTACGAGGCTGCATGCATGTATGTGCAAGTGTGTCTGTGCGAGGCTGCATGCGTGCGAGTGTGTGCGAGGCTGCATGTGTGTATGTGCAAGTGTGTGTGTGTGTGTGAGGCTGCATGCGTGTGCATACGTGTATGTGTGAGCGTTATTGTAACACTACTTGACAGTTTCATGCGCTTCTAGTATTCACTAGTGTTTGTTAGTTCTAAATGCTCCTGCCATCTGTGTGTTCAGACTGAAGTTGTGTTTGATGTTTGCTACAATCAGGAAGTGTACTTTCTTGGAGCACATAAAATAAAAAGCGAGTTCCTATATCTGACTGCTTGTATTATAGTTTTTTACAATAATTTTTGCACTAATATCAGAACATTTTCCATTTTCAAAACTCTAGACACATAATTCACAACGGATGATCAAAATGCACATTTTTTCAAAAGTCTTAACACTTTTTCCAAATGCTTGGATACAATACACATAAACCGAAGATCATTTGTTCATTGAACCAAAATCACCTGTTCAAAATGACACAACTTAACAAACATCACCATTTCAAAATGCAAAGCACACATTACATCTGAGATGACTGTCTATTCAATTCATTACAATGATCTAACTATCAATTGATACAACTGCTCAGAATGATAAGTAACTGTTGCATTACTCTTGATGCATAGTTTTTATGGAAACTGATAATATTCCATCATGAAATAACGGCATCATGAAAGTTTCAGGATGACTAGATCAACTGACACCACTTACCACAGAAAATGACCCAGGTGGACTACATTATCCATGGATGTCGTATTTCATCATCATTCTTTATCAGACATGGTTTCTATGGTCCCATGTACCACGTTTTCATATTTAACATTACAGTATGCAATGTGGCCCTTGTAATTGCTTTTGTGGTTTTAACGAGTTACTGGCAACTCATTACTGGTGATTAACTGGTATGTGTATATATAGTGAGATGAGTGGTATCCTACTCAACATAGTGAAGACATGGAGCCAGCAGTAAGAGGTGGTAAAGAAGGAAAACATGGTGGTCAAAGGAATAGAAGCTGAGCACCCCTTTTGAGAGGTGGTCGTGGGCTTCATCATAGAGGAGGGCTTAGGCCTCACCAGAGCGGTGGTCATGGGCCTCGTCTGAGAGGTGTGGTTGAACATAGTAGAGGAGAAGTCCACAGACCTGGACACCAGCAGCAACAGCAAAGGATGTCCAATGAAATCCGAGCTATGTCATAAATCATGGCATGACAATGAATGAGGCAGCTACAACGATTCAACCAAATCTCAGAAGATCAACTGTGGCCTCAATCATCAGAACTTTCCACAATGACTATGTTTACATGTGCACCAATAATGTGACTATTTATAATAATCAGAGTAAAACTCCAGTTTACATGCAATTTTCATTATTCTGATTATTCGCTAATAAGTATGGTTATACCACACTCAGATAGGCATACAGTATGCATGTTACCGGCCATTGTTTTAATCTACTCGCATCAAATTCATAATACATTTTTGTGGACGTAGCTTACTGGATATTATTCGGCGCCGTGATGAACAATCGTAATGCCGGGTTTGCCTGTTGCCGCCGTGTTCTTCGCGCCGTCTAGATGAAGAAACGGAGCAGAGACTGCGCAGCGAGTTGTGTTTGGATTTGGAGAAGAGAAAACTTCAGAATAATGTCAGGAAGTGAATTCATGAAGTTGTGTGAACAACACACGGTATCCGTGTACGTCCGCGCACATGCACACTTTGGTCAGAATGGTAATAATGCGATTAAGGTGTTTACATGCCTGTTTATTGCGATTAAAATCGGCGTATGCCACCTATTTTAATGCGACTATGGTTACTACGATTATGAGCTTAACCGCATTAGTTTGATCGAAGTATTGCGTTTACATGAGGTCAAAATTCCTATTATAATCGCATTATGAGGGAGCATGTAAACGTAGTCAATGAGAACCGGTAAGTCTTCAGAATGCACTCAACTTTAAGCTACTTGCAATTGTCAAATGACTGTATACAGCATGGAAATGTGCACAACAGATTGTGATGTGATTATTGTATATTTGTTCTTACTTTAACTTTTTTTCCCTGCAGAATAGAGACTAGGCCAAAGGCAGAAGAAGAATTCTGACTGACCAACAAGAGCAGGCTGTGGTCAATTTTGTTTGGGCCAGAAATTATATTCTCCTTACATCATACAATCATACAATGTGGAAGCCATAAGTTTGCTGACTATTGCACGTGTTCTGAAAAGGCATCAGGTGTCTTTAAAACGGCTATACTGTGTGCCTTTTGAAAGAATTGCAGATCAAGTGAAGCAACTGAGGATTGAGTATGTTCAGGTCTGATCCATTTCAAGATGCCTGTTGAAACTGATTACAATTCTATATCATTGTAATCAGCAATTGTTTTTCCTAAATGTCTTTTTAGAGCGTAATGGAGCTGGATGCTGATGAAAACCATCACAAATTCATATTTTTGGATGAAGCAGGCTTTAACCTGACCAAGACAAGGAGGAGAGGTCGGAATTTAATTGGCCAGCGGGCAACCATCCAAGTACCTGGACAACGTGGAGCCAATATCACCATGTGTGCGGCTATATCAGAAGACGGTGTGGTAGGGCGCAGACCTCGTGTTGGGTCATAATGCAGCTCTCCTTGTAGCCTTCCTTCTGTAGAGCTGATGGTGTGACCTACGTCATAGTCTGGGATAATGTTCAGTTTCATCATGCTCAAATGGCACAAGCATGGTTTCAGGCCCATCCACAATTCTTACCACCCTGTATCTACCCCCATACTCCCCTTTCCTTAAACCCGATTGAAGAATTTTTCTCCACATGAAGGTGGAAGGTATACAATAGGCCCCCTTAGCAACAAGTCACTCTTCTCCAGGCCATGGATGATGCATGCAGTGACATCACAGCAGATCAGTGTCAGGCCTGGATTCGCTAAGCCAGGAGATTCTTTCCAAGATGTTTAGCTAATTAAAACATTCATTGTGATGTGGATGAGAACCTGTGGCCAAATCCACAAGACCGTTGTTGGAAACCTAGAAGAAACCCATTTTACTGTTCTGTAAAAAAACCATTTTGTCAATAAATTTCAGATTTTGTTCAGTGATTCCACTGTGTCTGTACTATTCTTTCTAGTGATGTATGAATGTGTAGAACCATAAAGAAACCTGTATCACGTATTTTGTATAACAATATTTAATGATTGTACTAACAACTACACATTGAAACTATGACTATCTTGTGTGTGGGTGATTTAAAGCAATGTTCCTATGGTATTTCATGATAAATTAGTTATTTGAACCAATGATTCTGAAAATGCAAGGCTTTTTTAAAGATATGAATGCAACTTGCAAAGCTTTGAGCATTGGACAGCCTGTGTTACAAGTAGTAATTGTTTTGTGTCTAGAGTTTTGAAAAATGACATCAAGGTTCTGAAATTGGTGACAAAATTATAATAAAAAACAATGTAGCCATGTACAGTCATATTGAAAATTGAGGACTGCAATTGTGATATCAAATCGAATCGCTGACATGATAATCGTAATCGAATTGAATTGTGAGACCAGTAACGATTCACACCCATAACCTAATATGCATGAACATGATGTCCCTGTTTTCACAAATTTTACACAGAGATGACTTGCACTTTAAAAACCTGTTTTCCATTGTTGTGTAAATGAATGGCCAAAATACATAAAGTTTTCTGTTTTTAGTTGAAAACTGTGTTGTGTAAGATAAATGCCCCTTTAGTTTCAGCGATCAATAACACTGAATCAGAGGTATGGTGTGTTATCTTAAAGTCAACAATAAAACAATATCAACCCTAAAAAAAAATCAACCCTAAAAACTGTTAAACACTTAAACTGCAAAAAGCAATTTCCAAGATTCTGTGCACAAGTAATATGTTGTACAGAGATAAATTGCAGACCAAAGCATATTGATCTGCAGGGAAAGATAGAGAGAGAAATGACAGAAGCATCTTCCTCTCCACCGCATCCTGTCAAGGCACACCTGTGATTTCTCCGGCTCAAAATAAAACACCACAGAATGTTTTTGCAGGCTTCTTACAGTAAGAGGATCATTTTTTGATATCCAGTTTCATAAATCTAAAGCAGTGTCAGGCAACAAAGCAAAACTCAGGACTAAGCATAAGGTTAAGTCAAAGTAATCCTGAGCTTTTCAGTTTAAAGAATCACACTATAACAATTTATGCATGCACTGTCACACAAACTGAACTGATGACTCAGTGCTTTTTCCCGATGCACCACAAGGCGTTTTTAGATTAAAGTTCTCACCCAACAAATAACCAGCATAATATATGCAAGTCTAAAGGCTAAATCTTACAATGCAGAGTAAATTCAACACCATATACATTGTTTCCATTTACATTTAGTCAGTCATTAAGCAAATGTATCCAAATTAGGAACATCACAAGCAATTTATCAGAACTGTACAAAAAGCTCAATCTTGTTCAGATGCACGAATTAGTGATTTGCAAGCGTACATGAATAAGTGGGCGATTTATAGACAAATTGCCACCTGTCTATTAAACACAACTACTCAACAATTGCAACGACAGACTTTTGAATTGAGATTCAGAACCCGAATCTGAGTACTTTCTTTCTTTACACATTTATTGTTCACTGTTTGCGCTAAAACAGTGAATGAAAGGGAAGTGAATACCACGCAGGACCAGGAACAGCACAGCACTGTACAAACTTCAGCTCTTAGACAAAGACAGGCGAATAAAAGCCAATGAAAAAGCACTGTCTTACATGCTAGCTGGAAAAAGGGTGCTCTCTGAATTCCACAAATTCTGACGATTTTATACCACTTTCATCAAAAAAAGGATTATTAACAACTGTAAATTCCAGTCACTTTGCCCTAAAGCTAACCCTGAAGAAAATGAATGTCTTTTCCAAAAACAGCATCTGTTCCTGCTCCCGCATGTCCTGCCATCTGTAGGTGTATTCGGACAGCAGCATATGCAAGATTTAACCCACAGCTGACCTCCATTGTATGACCTTTTTCACTCCACAACACACTATTTCTATTGCTTTTAAACTGAGCTAATGATATTTTATATCCCCTAACCCTAAAGCTAATTGTTCCAATTGTTCTCCTCCTATTCAATAAGACTATTTTCCAGTTTCACAGACAAGGCACAATATGTAAGATTTTTAGATTAAAATATCCACTAGAACAATGTTACATATTTTGTTGACTTTTGTGCTTACATTGTCTAAGAATGTTTAAATCCAGAAAAATAAGCAATTTTACCCAGGACATCACACCCGCGTTACCCTCGATTTCCGGTTCAGAAACCATGGAAACACCAAAGACGCTTTAATATCTGATGTGTTTTATTAGACGCTGAGCAACTGTTTGGATCATTCATGGACAGAAACTAATCATTGTTCTCCAGCTCAACACAGTTAGTCTTATTGTTTAAATCTGGTGTTCTTGATTTACCGCGAGTGCCATGTTTTACCATGCCTGACATGATCTCGCTCACTGCAGTGTGAAAAAGTGTCTCATAGTAGCGCCAAGCGAACGCACAGAGTAGCATTATAACATAACGCTCAACACACTCAAATGTGTGTAATATGATAAAACAGCGCTGCGTTACCCCACATACGCTGTGACGAGTCTCCTGAGCAGAAGAAGCGCTCGTCTGCGGCAGAATAAAAGCTCTGCAACATCAAGGCATCATCAAGCCACGCCTTTGTTTTGAATAAGCGACATCTAGCGGCGAAAAATTACATATTGTGCCTTTAACTGAAAGCAACTTGCACTGGCATATCTTAAAATATGTCAGTGCCATTGTTTTGTCTCAAGATGCACACCAGTAATGTTTTTTAAGGCACGTTTATAAAAGCTACTTGAATGTCTGAATTTAAAGGTGCATTGTGTAAATTTTAGTGGCATCTACCCCTCTATTCACCCCTCCCTTTCGAAGCACATAGAGAAGCTACGGTGGCCGACACAGGACAAAAATGTACGGGCTACAGAAGCTAGCGCTCTGTAGAGCAGTTTGTCCGTGTAGAAACATGACGGCGCAAAATGGCAACTTCACTGTAAGGCAGGGGTGTCCAATCCTGCTCTTGGAGGGCCACTGTCCTGCAGAATTTAGCTCCAACCCCCATTAAACACACCTGTACCAGCTAATCAAGGTCTTATTAGGCATATTAGAAACTTCCAGACAGGTGTGTTGAGGCAAGTTGGAGATAAACCCTCCAGGACCGACTTTGGACACCCCTGCTGTAAGGGGACCCGCGGTGTATGAAGATAGAAATGGCTCATTCTAAAGTAATAAAAACATAACGGTTCATTATGTAAGGTCTTTATACACCACTGAAAACATAGTTATGTATATTATATTGCATCTGTCAATAGATCCTCATACATATTACACACTGCACCTTTAACTAAGACCTAATCTTGGCTTAATCTAAGCCCTGTCTGTTAAACCAGGCCATTACTTAGTATTGTTTATCTAGCCTAGCACAATCATTGCATTTAGTATCATTGTGAGGGGCATTTGGTCCTTCCTATACACATATATTCATAGATTCGATACCAGGTATAACACCAAACACCAAAATCTGCCTCTGAATGCCAGTACAACTGCTGTTCTCAACATTGCACACCATTGTAACAGACAAGATACTTCTGGTACTTCTGCTGTAAGTTTTAAATTAAAGGGGTCATGAAGTGAGAAATAAAATTTTCCTTGAGCTTTTGACATATAAGAGGTCATCATACTATAAGAATATCCTGTAAGTTTCAGAACTGAAAACTTCTTTGTTAGTCCAAAAACAGCTTTTATTGTACCCAAGCCCAGAGAACGACTCATTGTGAATGAGCCTATAATAGATGGTGAAAGACCGCCTCTGCAGAAGAAGATCAACGCCCACTTTATCGTCACAACTTTGGCCCCGCCCACTGGTGTATTAGTGAGAAATCGAGTTGCAATGACGAGATCACTGCATTCATGAGCTCAACATCTCTGTGATCGGCTACAATGATCATCACTGCAACCTTTCATGCCACCATCTGAATATAATGCTATAATCAACACTTTTCACCATTAGTAAACCTTGAGAGCTGTAATGGTAAAAACGTGCTAAAAGTTTTCGAGAGAGTTCCACATGTAATACTAGCTATTTCATATGCAAAGATGTCAGCCAATCACAGCAGTGGGCGTTTACACTGAAGTCTCACAGCAGCCAATCACAGCAGTGGGCATTTACACTGAAGTCTCACAGCCGCCAATCACAGCAGTGGGCGTTTACACTGAAGTCTCACAGCAGCCAATCACAGCAGTGGGCGTTTACACTGAAGTCTCACAGCAGCCAATCACAGCAGTGGGCGTTTACACTGAAGTCTCACAGCAGCCAATCACAGCAGTGGGCGTTTACACTGAAATCTCACAGCAGCCAATCACAGCAGTGGGCGTTTACACTGAAGTCTCACAGCAGCCAATCACAGCAGTGGGCGTTTACACTGAAGTCTCACAGCAGCCAATCACAGCAGTGGGCGTTTACACTGAAATCTCACAGCAGCCAATCACAGCAGTGGGCGTTTACACTGAAGTCTCACAGCAGCCAATCACAGCAGTGGGCGTTTACACTGAAGTCTCACAGCAGCCAATCACAGCAGTGGGCGTTTACACTGAAGTCTCACAGCAGATACACCCCTTCAAACAGAGCGTTCAAATCAGGGTAGCAAAAATGCCTTTCATTTCTAAATCATGACCATTTTTGATGTAAAAATCATACTAACATTAAAAGTGCACCCCAGGAAACATCATAAAACAATGCAGTTCATGACCCCTTTTTTTTACTGACAAATAGCAATTTCAACCCGATAAAATATTTTGGCATACTTAAAAAAATTACATTCACTATATTATCTGCATTAAGATTTGACCATTACAGATTGTACAGATTTCTACACATTTAAAAATCACATTTTAGTTGTTTTAGCTTATTTTAATACTTGTTTTGTCTTATTTTCAATCATTTTAAGCCATTCTAAAGGCCTCCTGAAGTTTGCTGAGGGCCCCTAGTGGGTCCCAGACCCCCGTGCAATAACACTCAGCCATACCTGTATGAGCTGCCAGATGTGACTTCTTGTTTGATTTGGCGGTTGAGAGCATCCACAGCTGCCCTCCCTTTCCCCTCTGGGGTGGTGGCATCGCCCATGCTCTGCCCGTCCAACTTCACATCAGCTTTGTTCTCAGAAACCAGGGTCACTTTCTTGGCTTGCCTCTTTTTCCTTCCACTAGACAGGATCTCCTTCTCTTGCACCTTGTCAGCAATCTGACTCTTCTCCACCCCACTGTCGATCATCTCTGTGTTGGTGTGTTTGGGTCTGTCAGGGATGCGTTCATTGCCCACTGAGGGTTTGGGGATCCATGGATGATCTCCCTTCTTTGGGATAGGCCAGGGTTTGTAGTCCTTCTGATACTGGGTCTCGTTGTTAAAAGTGACCTCAGGGCGGTGATACTCGTTCTTGGGCTTGCAGCTGGGCTCCGGACGAACTTTCCAGTGTTTAAAGTCCTGGCGCATCACAGATCCGGAGATGTTCTCATCATGGGCCGGAGGTGCTTTGGTCACCGCGTCATGTTCGTCGTGAAGAGGCTGCGTTTCTATGGCGACCTTCTGCACGGGCTGCTGCAGGTGAAGATGCTGCATTTCGGACACGTCCGGGTACTTGGTGAAAACCAACGGCACCGCAATGTCGGCCTTGTCCAGCTGGTTCCAGAACCGAGCCATACAGCAGGCTCTGGAGATACAGGGCCATGCCATGATGGTTTGTCAACGACCTCACCTTCTATTATGCCAATGTCTTCCTTTCCCCGAAGCTGTTTTGTAGTCAGTTTGTGGAACTAAAGCCTCACAGGAGATGCACAAAATGTCGCAGCAATGTTTTTTTCCTCTTAAAACGATGTTGTCAAAGACGACAGGACGCAAATCAACTTTAAATGATGCATTACGGCTTCTTGAGGGGTTTGATCTGTGAAGGAGCTCCGTCCTGCTCCCCTCGCGCTCGTTACAATAGGAGAATTAGAGAAGACACAGCAGCCCCTCCCGCCCTCGCCCTCCTCCGCTCAGCATCCATCGAGACGAGCTGAATCACCTGCCACTGTCATCATCACGCAACGTCTGCAATGGGAGGGGCCGCGCTCAAAGCCCCGCCCACTAAAGCACAGTCCTAGGAGGGATGCTCAAAAAGACTTAAAACTGGTTTTACTCATTTATAATGAGCTGCAGATACAGAATTAACCATTTTAAAATGTGTTTATTTTTATTCATAGGATATGAAAGCAAGATTTTTAAATGTAGGCCTATTTGAAAGAAGTCTGTTATGCTCAGCAAGGCTGCATTTATTTGAGCAAATGTGACCCTGGATCACAACTTTTTTTAAATTGAGATGTATATATCATCTGCAAGCTGAATAAATAAGCTTTCCATTGATGTGTGGTTTGTTAGGATACAATATTTCAAAATCTGGAATCTGAGGGTGCAAAAAAATCTAAATATTGAGAAAATCACCTTTAAAGTTGTCCTTAGCAACGCATATTACTAATAATAATGCATGTTCAATATATTTACAGTAGAAAATTTACAAAATATCTTCATGAAACATGATCTTAATATCCTAATGATTTTTGGCATAACAGAAAAAAATGATAATTTTGACCCATACAATGTATTGTTGGCTATTGCCACAGATACACCCGTGAGATGCAGAACTGGTTTTGTGGTCCATGCAGGGTCACAAATATACAATAAAAAACAGTAACAATGTAAATATTAAGTTAAAATAATTGTTTTCTATTTTAATTTATTCCTGTGATGGCAAAGCTGAATTTTCAGCATCATTACTCCAGTCTTCAGTGTCACATGATCCTTCACACTGTAAAAAAATAAAATAAAAGGAAGTTACCTGGTTGCCTTAAAATTTTTAGTTCATTGAAATGTACATTTTTAGTTAATGCAATGAAGAAGATTGGTTTACTAAATAGAAACTAAATACTAAATAGAAAAGATAAAAAGTTGTGATAGATTAGATAGATTACAGTGCAGAAATCACTCTAATTGCGTATTATTTCTTATTATTATCAATGTTGAAAACGGTTGTGCCTAATATTTTTTGTGGAAATTAAAAAAATTGAAATAGAAATCTCATTGTAAATGTCTTTTCTGTTATTTTAATGCATCTTTGTTTGACTCGTGCTTAACAAATCAGTAGTTCATGTACATTCCAATAAGTGAGTAAAGGTTTTATGGCATTCCAGAAGTATTTGAATGCAGATTATTTGAATGAAGATTATAACTTAATATAAAATGACGAGAGCATGAGCAAAAGCTTCTTTTTGCCTGAATCCATTCTTCTCATGCACATGTTTGAAGGCCTAATTTTGCACAGCTCTTTGCCTCTGGGGTCAAAAGTCTCATAATATCAAGGTATTCTTGGGCGATAATCCTATCACTTGCGGTGAATGATCAGATAAGGCAGTAGATGAAAGGAGGGGGGAAGCAGACCAAGACATGGTGTCAGACTTTGACCCCAGAGTAGAAGTCCTAGCGCTGTGCTGATCTCTCGGCCTCTCGCCGGCTCTTGCCGTCTCTTGCCGTCTCTGGTTTAGACATGAAGATTTGTTTTGCTCCGGCTGATGTGCCTTTGGCTCGGAGGATCCAGACTGCTGTCGTAGTGCAGTGGGTCTTCTCTTTCCTGGCCCTTGGTGAGTGCACATGCTTTCATTACTTTTATTTTTAGTGTCTTTGCAAAGCCGTCAAGTGTTGACACTGAATGAGATCCAATCACAGTCTGTATTCTGACACATACTGCATAGGTAAATTATATAGGGTATACTTAAGTTATCATTTATTATAAGACACTCAATATAATAGTCTTGCAAAAAGTGCTTCTCTTTTAAGAAATGATAGATATTCTGCATTTACGTACAGTTCTATAAATTGTGCAGTTTCATGCTGATTTGTGCTTTGTCCAATGGCATGCTTTAAAGGGGTCATGAACAGCATTGTTTTATAATGTTTCCTGGGGTGGACTCATAATGTTATAATAATGTCCATATCATAAAAGTTTGCAAAATTGCTACTGATTTCCCAGAGAATCCACTGTGAAATGTAGCGAATACAAATAAATAATGCTCAACTGAGACATTCACATTGTTGAGAATAAATAAGCACATTCCCAGCATTAGGATCCTTTGGAAGGTAATGTTATTTTTAGTCCAGTGATCCTGTATCGCTCTTCTCTCCTCGTCATCTCACTAACACTCCAGTGGGCGGGGCCAAAGTTGTGATGATGAAGTGGGCGTTGATCTTCTTCTGCAGAGGCGGTCTTTCACCATCTATTATAGGTTCATTCACAATGAGTCGTTCTCTGGGCTTGGGTACAATAAAAGCTGTTTTTGGAAGTTTTCAGGATATTCTTATAGTATGATGACCTTTTATATGTCGAACGCTCAAGGAACATTTGACTTCTCACTTCATGACCCCTTTAAGAGGAATAAAAGCAAGAACATAACCTCATACAAAAGCCTCTTTCTTGAAAAAACATCCTAGAAAAAGTGGGAAAAATGTGTTTTAGCAAATGTATTTTGTTTGTAAGGGCTGTATGCAACTGTGCAGGCCTTGATCAAAGCACCAACATAGTTCAAAACCTGCAGATTTCTAAAGATCCTGACTGTAAATGTATTTGTTCATCCTGTGTGTTTATTTGATGTGTATTTTCTGCAGCTCCCTGCTGTATCTTGCTGTTCCTCTTCCTGCTCTTCACACGTCTCTGGCTCATCAGCGTGCTCTATGCCACCTGGTGGTTCATCGATTGGGACACACCTTCACGAGGAGGTAGAAAAGTGCCCTTTCTGTGTCGAATGTGCGTGTGGGAGTACATGAGAGACTATTTCCCAGCAAAGGTGAGTGGGCGGACTTATTGAAGAATGCATAGCTTAATGATGTCTCTTGGTTGTTGTGACCTTTTAAATGGGATCAGAAACTGAAACTTTGGTCACTTGTCATATGAGCTAACTAAACTTGACCAGTCGATTCTGAGATTTAGGGTTTAAACTGTCGCCTATATTTACGTAGTTTACAGAATGGCATTATATGTTAAAAGTGTCTTCTTTGCTGCCAGTCTTTTGCTGTTTATCATATGCATCAATGAGCATCAGTATAATAGTGCTTTATCAAATGAAAACAACAGATTGTTATTGATTCAAGACCAAACCATTGAAATGTACAGATAAACAGTGATTTGCAGGCCCACAGAATGAGATCTCAATCTACTACTGCCATCTAGTGTCCATTCATTGTCTGAAAAAAGCAGCCTCCATACATTATTATTTACTATGGTGTCTTGGTTTGCTTAATACAAAAATCAGTGTGTTGTCTAAAATATGCCCTATGAAGGAACACATCTTAAATATCTTTAAATCATCTTTTGCATTGATTTAAATGTGGTATTATTGACTAGAAAACACTTTGACACCAGGGTATGTTGCATCAGCATGCATTAATTGTTTTGTTTTCATTGTGGTTATATATTTTATTAAAATACAACCAGTGACATAATTTTCAGATTTTTTTAAGTTAATGATTTTAAAAGGGCACATTCTTTGCGTACTTTCAACATGCCATTGGCTTACAGTACATTTGTAATCCTAAATACATATGGTGTACACACACACACACACACACACACACAAACACACACAAACACACTCACACACACACACACACACACAAACACACACAAACACACACACAAACACACACACACACGCATATGTATGTTTGTATGCGTGTGAATAACACTGATTATCTCTTCATCACGGCACCTGTTAGTGGCTGGGATATATTAGGCAGCAAGTGAACATTTTGTCCTTAAATTTGATGCGTTAGAAGCAGGAAAAATGGGCAAGCGTAAGGATTTGAGTGAGTTTGACAAGGGACAAATTGTGATGGCTAGACGACTGGGTCAGAGCATCTCCAAAACTGCAGCTCTTGTGGGGTGTTCCCGGTCTGCAGTGGTCAGGATCTATCAAAAGTGCTCCAAGGAAGGAACAGTGGTGACCCCTGTCCAACGCCGAAAGCACCAACAGTGGCACGTGAGCATCAGAACTGGACCACGGAGCAATGGAAGAAGGTGGCCTGGTCTGATGAATCTCGTTCTTTTACATCAATCAATAACAATAATAATTATTATTATTATTTACATAATAATAATAATAATAATAATAATAATACAATACAATATTACAATATTAAATGTTTCTTGAGCATCAAATCATAGAATGATTTCTGAAGGATCATGTGACACTGAAGACTGGAGTAATGATGCTGAAAATTCAAAATTCAAAAACAAATTACAATGGTAAACAGCTGTAATAATATTTCACAATATTACTGTTTTTACTGTATTTTTGATCAAATAAACGCAGCCTTGGTGAGCATAAGTCTTTGTCTCAACCCCAAACTTTTGAATAGTGTCTGAGGGTTAATATTGAGGGATAATCAGTAGAGAGAATTTATACCACAGATTTTGCCTGTAAAAAATAACTTTTTGGAATAAAGTTTAGTGCTATCTCAGTGGTCAATCTCGCTATACTTTGTACTCTGGTCATTATTGTTTAAATACTTTGTTTTTCTCAACCAAACCAGCACTGATTTGATTAGCGTGTCAGGGAAATGTTATCGCGCTGGTGATTAAACCCTTGATACACTAATGTCTCTTATCTGTATGTATCTGTCCATAATGAGAAGGCATTGGCCTCAGCGTTCACAGTAAATGAGTAACTGTAAAGCATGCGAGGGGCTTTAAACCCCATTCAATAAAAGGGTCATGGCCATGATCTTGACAAAAATACATTTATACCCATCAAAACAACTTAACTTTAAAGGTCAATGAATTAACGTGATAGAAATTATTTGGATTTTTGGAAGTCTACCCAGTGATTGTTTCATTCGTTGTAGAGCTCAACCATTACAATTGTGAACATTCCCATTTTTGCCAATTCACCATACAATCCGGGTTTGTCCCAGGACTCTAAAGGAGACACAACATATGACTAAATGCGTCATTAGTATTAAAGAGCTCTTGCTGTAGCTAAACAGAGCATTTGTATTCGGAGTGAATCATTGATTAAGATGAAACCTTGCTTCAACCACCAGTACAAATGTTTCCTTATTTCCTTATTCAACCTCTTGATTTGAAAGCAGAGCTCTGATGCATGGTGGGGGTTTTGAACCTACATCTACAAGTGCAGTGTTGATCTACTATTTAAACTTCCTCTTCTTCTGAGACTAAAATGTGAACAGTATCTCCTAGAGCTTTAGAGATACAACCTCCAAACTCGGCTCAGACCGTCTTCTGTTCTGACTCGGGTTGCTGTATCTTTTCCAAATGATCCGACTTATGGTTTTCTTAAAAATGAAGATGAAAAATCATTAAAGTCCCATACGCTTTCATTGAGGGGGTCAAAACTTGAATTTGAGCTTCATCCACTATCTATCACTAAAGCCCAGTTTCCATCGAAATTATCCGGAACAATTTGTCCCAGGAACTTTTTTTTCCCCCAAACCTGTTGTTGTCTGCATTTCCATAGCGGTCTAAAGTACAGTGATTAGTGATTAGTGAACTTTGAAAAAGTACTACCTCGCAAGCAGGGCCATTTTGAGGGGGAAATTTTTACCTGCAACTTCATTTAGACCCTGGTCCCTGCGGTCGAAACACACCGAGTACCACCCCAAAGTCCCTAGTTCCTAGGGAAAGTTAAACAAAGCCTATCATTCTAAATCATGCTAGCAATGTGCTAAAACATGCTAATTAATGCTAAAACATGCTAATGTATGCTAACAACATGCTAGCAACATGTTAAATCATGCCAGCAACATACTAAATCATGATAAAACATGCTAATTCATGCTAACAACATGTTAGCAACGTAATAAATCATGATAACAACATGCTAGCAAAATGTTAAATAAAGCTAAATCATGCTAATTCATGCTAACAATATGATAATAACATGTTAAATCATGTTAACACCATGTTAGATCATAATGCTAACAAATGCTAAGTCATGCTAAAACATGCTAATTCATTCTAGCAATCATGCTAAATTATGCTAACAAGATGTTAAACATGCTAGCAAACATGCAAAATTATGCGAACAAGATGTTAAAACATGCTAGCAAAATGCTAATTCATGCTAGCAACAATGTTAAATTATGTTAACAAGATGTTAAAACATGCTAGCAAAATGCGAATTAATGCTAACAAAATGCTGAATAATGTTAACAAGGTATTAAAACATGTTAGCAAACATGTTCATTCATGCTAGCAAAATGTTGTCATGTTAAATCATACTAGTAAAATGTTAAAAAATGCTAAAACACATTCATTCATGTTTGCAAAATGCTAGCAACATGCTAGCAACATGTTAAATAATGTTAACAAGATGTTAAAACATGCTAGCAGAATGCTAAATCATGTTAGCAAACATGCAATTCATGTTAACAACAGGCAAATTAATGCTAGCAAAATGCAAATTCATGTTAACATGTTAACAGGCTAAATCATGCTAGCAAAATGTTAAATCATACTAACACATGTTAGCAAAATGCTCATTCATATTGGCAAAATGTTAAATAATGCTAGCAAATGTGCAAAACATGCTAATCCATGGTAAAACATGCTAATTTATGTTAACAACATGTTAGCAAACATGTTAAATCATGATAACATGTTAACAACATGCAAATTAATGTTAACAACATGCAAATTAATGCTAAAAATTTTAAATCATGGAAACGGCATGTTAATTAATGTTAACAACATGCTAATTTATGTTAACAAAATGCTAGCAACATGTTAAAACAATGTGCTAATTAATGGTAACAACATGATAGCAACTTACTAATTCAATGCTAAAACATGTTAGCAACATGTCCAGTCATGTTAAAACATGCTAGCAAAATGTTAAACCATGCAAGCAACACGCCAAATTATGCTTACAACATGTTAAAACATGCTAGCTAGCTGACTAGTTAAACAGCTGGCTGGCTTTTAAAACTACTAGACTAAAACTTAAACCATTTAAAACTGAAAACCTTCAACTTTCAAACTTTCAAAACTACTTCAAACTTACTGGCTAGGCTTTTTCAAGCCAACTTAAAGTTTGTTTACAAACTTTACTCATCTAGTTTTATGTTGTGTGTTAATAATGGTGTGATAGGAATAGATTTGGTCTGTTTTCTCAAGGAAAACCCCATGGCAGGGATGGGCAACGTCAGAGTTTAGCTCCAACCCTGAACACACCTGAATGAGCTTATCAATGTCTTCAGGACTACTAGAAAGCTACTCTCCAGGACCGGCCCTATGGTGAAACAACAGTGTGTGATTAGGCTACTTGGCTATATCAAACCAGGATTTAGAGACATCAATCATTTACACTGCAAACCTGATAAGACAATAAATGTCAGCTGTGCAATGGGACCTACATATTTATGACTATCCATACAGATTTTCATCTGCTTAGTCTCTGGTAGCAGTAGAAATGTACATGATTAGCATGTCTAACAGCTATGAAACATACAGAAATTGAATAAAGTTATCAAACAGTCTGCACTATATAAATAATAAATTAAATATAGATTAATCCATTGTTCCTTTGTTCTTTGATGAACATTAATGGCAGAATCACAGCAACTGGTTTATTAGGCTGCTGTCACTTTAAGATCTGCCGCTGCTGAACATGACACGGTATGTGTCATAGTCAGGACATTCACAGTCAGTGCGTTCTCTTCTGTCTTTCTGAGTGTCGTGTGTGTGTGTGTGTGTCATAGTCAGGACATTCACAGTCAGTGCGTTCTCTTCTGTCTTTCTGAGTGTCGTGTGTGTGTGTGTCATAGTCAGGACATTCACAGTCAGCGCGTTCTCTTCTGTCTTTCTGAGCGTCGTGTGTGTGTGTGTCATAGTCAGGACATTCACAGTCAGCGCGTTCTCTTCTGTCTTTCTGAGCGTCGTGTGTGTGTGTGTCATAGTCAGGACATTCACAGTCAGCTCGTTCTCTTCTGTCTTTCTGAGCGTCGTGTGTGTGTGTGTGTGTGTGTCATAGTCAGGACATTCACAGTCAGTGCGTTCTCTTCTGTCTTTCTGAGCGTCGGGTGTGTGTGTGTCATAGTCAGGACATTCACAGTCAGTGCGTTCTCTTCTGTCTTTCTGAGCGTTGTGTGTGTGTGTCATAGTCAGGACATTCACAGTCAGTGCGTTCTCTTCTGTCTTTCTGAGCGTCGTGTGTGTGTGTGTCATAGTCAGGACATTCACAGTCAGTGCGTTCTCTTCTGTCTTTCTGAGTGTCGTGTGTGTGTGTGTCATAGTCAGGACATTCACAGTCAGCGCGTTCTCTTCTGTCTTTCTGAGCGTCGTGTGTGTGTGTGTCATAGTCAGGACATTCACAGTCAGCGCGTTCTCTTCTGTCTTTCTGAGCGTCGTGTGTGTGTGTGTGTGTCATAGTCAGGACATTCACAGTCAGTGCGTTCTCTTCTGTCTTTCTGAGCGTTGTGTGTGTGTGTCATAGTCAGGACATTCACAGTCAGTGCGTTCTCTTCTGTCTTTCTGAGTGTCGTGTGTGTGTGTGTGTCATAGTCAGGACATTCACAGTCAGTGCGTTCTCTTCTGTCTTTCTGAGTGTCGTGTGTGTGTGTGTCATAGTCAGGACATTCACAGTCAGCGCGTTCTCTTCTGTCTTTCTGAGCGTTGTGTGTGTGTGTGTGTGTGTCATAGTCAGGACATTCACAATCAGTGCGTTCTCTTCTGTCTTGTCGCGCTTGAATGGTTTAAAAGCATTTGCATGAATAAGAGCGTGATCATATAATGTAACGCTAGCCGAAGGATGACAGAAAAAAATGGATGCTGCGTTAATTGCGTTGAATATTTTAAACACGTTAAACTGAAAAAGATAATCGCATGCGTTAAATTTTGACAGCACCAAAATAAATATGTGGACATGAAATACTGCGTTGAAATTATTTAATAATTTCTGCTAAGAAAAAAATATATGCAATAATTGTTTCCGCGTGCATCTGTGAAGTAGCTACCGCTGTGATAATGAGCTTATATTTTTCATATTCATGAAACTACTTGAATGCACCGCTATTCTCGGTTTTGGTGGAAATAAATTGATCACTGAAAGTATGAAAACGTGTTTCACACAGCACTCACTGTATACTTTATCTTAGAGAGCAGAATTAGTTTTTCTTGGAAAAACTGTGTTGGTGATTCTGATTCTGGTCCTTAGAACTTCCTGTTTTTTGTCCAAAGCTACAACCTCAAACACAAACCTGTTAATGTTCTGTGATGATAGTTTTTGTATTGTGTTGAAGCTTTCAGTTTGGTGATTGGTATTAATAGATAGGTATTAGCAGATCCTAGATCAGTGTGAAAGGTCGCAGGACTGCACATGATCAGCACATGATCGCTGACCTTTAACAGCTGCCCTGTTAAAAAAGCATGAAACATTATCAAACTTATTCACATTGTTCCAGATCCTTACGTTGTTTAAATGGCTTTACTTCTTTATGTCTTTATTAGCTGGTGAAGACGGCTGATCTGGACCCCAGGAAGAACTATGTGCTGGGTTTCCATCCTCATGGTATTCTTGTGGCTGGTGCATTCACAAATTTCTGCACCGAGGCAACAGGTTTCAGCAAACTTTTCCCTGGGCTGAAGAGCAACCTTCTCATGCTGCCTCTCTGGTTCAGAGCCCCCTTCTTCAGAGACTACATTATGGCTGCAGGTCAGTAGTTTCCCTGATCACAGACTGGATAGAATACTGTAAATATGTTATGTAAATATATTTGTGTGACTTTATCACAGAAGCCACAGGTGGGGTTCAGTGGGGTTCTAGACTCAGTTTTAAAGAACGCTCTATTGCCAAAGAGGTTCTACATAAGGAGAAATTATCATCCTTCCCATGGGTCATTTTGACCCGGAAAAAAATTGAGTGTTCATCGGAGTGGTCCAAGACCCTAGGACGTTTGTTGTACCATGAATACACTAAAAAAATGACTGGATTTGAGGAGGTTTATGTGGTTGAAATTTAAAAAAGTAACAAATCCTTTCCTCACGGGTCAATTTGACCCCCTTAGGAATGCTTCAGTACACATAGAAAACCTAAAAATGCTAAAACTTTACCAAAAATGATTTTATAAAGTCTACATGTGTCTCTGAATGCATACTGAAGAGAAACTGACTTTAGGACCCAGAGGAACAGCTCATCCGCTCCATAAAGAGCTATAAGGCCATCAAGAGCAGGGGTTTTCAAACTGGGGTCCTCCAGAAGGTTCTAAGGGGTCCCCAGAAAATTTCAGAGAGTAAAAAGACAAAGCAAAAATGGTCTACCGAACATTCTGTTTCATTTCTAAATATGTCTCTCCTTTCTTGCCGTATCCATACTGTCACGGCCAGCTCGTTCTCGACCGTCACATAAAAAGGATCACACATTCAAACTAAATGGTTTGACTTACAAGATTATTTATTTAAAAAAAAATAGTGATCTGTTACAGAAATATAACACAATGTCTAGGGGTTTAAACAATAAAGGCAAAAATAATAATCCAATAGGTGAGGAATGTTGATAACTAATAAACAAACTAGAAATATAACAAATTGGAGCAAATGACTTCTCTGGAGATGTTCCACCAGAGGAAGTCCTGATGAGCAAGTGACTACAACTTTTATACTCTCCGCCCATAAATTAGTCAATTAGGAGTGATTGTCTGCAGCCAATTACACCCTCAGAGACCAACAGAAGACAGGGTTGTCACAATACTTTCCAGAATTGTATATGTTTGCTGTGTATCTTTGGTGAGTTCTTCTAGTCCCCTTTATCTTGCTCACTGGGGTTGTAAGGCAGTATTCTTAACGCAGTACGTAAGCTGCTTACATACATATATTGTGAAAGTTTCTTATACAAATAATTTTTAATTAAAAATGTTCTTCTTCAGGTTTATACATCCAACATTAAGTATAGCCAATTTACGTTGGGAAACAATATGTTGTATTTATAATGTCACACTTACTATTTATCTATCAGTTTTTTCATACATAAAAATAGATGCATTTTAGGAAGGGGGTCCTTGGCATCATAAAGTCATGAAATATTATGTTACATTAATTTTTTTCCCCACAAGAGTTCGGCAAAGACACCGAATGTATGATATTTCGAGCTAAATTAAAAGGGTTATGCATGAAATTGTGAGTTATTTTGAATTTAAGTTGAAAGAATGTGCTTAAATTATGATTTATTTATTATTTATTGATAAATCTAGTAATTTAAAGGTTAATAATAAAAAAATCTCTAAAAATGCATTAAAAATAGAAAAAATATTATCAAAATGAAATAAGCTTTCTGTACAAAACAAATAAGTTTAATTTTAGGGCTTCGGGTCATTTTGACCCACGAGGGAAGGATTTGTTACAAAGTGTGAGGGAAGGATGAGGGTTAAGGATTGCATAATCATTTTACGTTTAACAGGTTATTTCTGTTTTTTTTTTCCCTAGTAGTAAAATTTTTTACGAGCTGTTTAATTAATGCAATTTGATCAAAATCAAAACAATTAAATCTAAATAAAATAATTTAAGCTCAATCCATTAAAATGATCTCATGATGGGAATCCCTAAAATGTTCTATATAGTGCCTGAAAGAACCATTTCATTTTTTAATTTTGAAAATGAAATATGTTTTACTATTTGCAAATGTGTCTAAACAGCATATTAATTTAATAAATTTTAATATTTTATAACCAACTGTTCTAATGTTTATGATATACTTTTATGATTTATATTTTGAACATGAAATATGTTTTACTATATGCATGGGCAAATATGTATACACAGCATAATTTTATTTTGTTTAATTTAATTTATTATATTTTTTTATTTTATTCTTAACTGTATATTATAACCTACTGTTGTAACATTTATGTGTGTGTGTGTGTATTCTAGGCCTGGTTCCATCGGACAAGGAGAGTGCCAGCTATCTGCTCCGGCGGGAGGGAGGCGGGAGCGCTGTGGTCATTGCAGTTGGCGGCGCCCCTGAGGCTTTGGATGCCCACCCTGGTGAACACATTGTTCATCTAGCCAATAAGAAGGGCTTCATTAAGCTTGCGATAGAGCATGGGTAAGCAGAAGCTTTTTCCTGATCAGTTTATAGCATAAAAGGCCATCGCAGCCTCTCGTTGTATTTGTGCCAGTTATTCATCGCCAGATACTTCTCTTGAGCAACTCTGGGTCATTTCTGAAATACGAGCTTGTGCAACTTGCAGTTGCAAGTAATAGCGCTGAGTTTATGAAAGACTCTGTGACCCACGCTAAAGAGTTTAATTAAGAAATTGTACATGGTATAAAAGTTAATGGTATATAAACAGTTTTATAATTTATATATATATTTATAACTATTACACTTATCTCTGTTTCCGATGTCAGATCTTTTTTTTTATATTTTACATTTAAACCCAAATTAGTGTCTATTTATTTATTAAATTTCTTGCTAGGGTTTATTTTGTGATTATTTTCTCACTTTCTGTGCATATATTTTATGAAAGAGAGCAACGAATTTAGTTTAAAATCTATATTTTTTTGTATCTCCTCCAGTGCAGATTTGGTCCCTATATATTCGTTTGGAGAGAACGAGATATTTGACCAGGTGCAGAACCCTCGTGGCACGTGGCTGCGATATATTCAAGAGCGTCTGCAGCGCATTATGGGCGTTTCTCTGCCTCTCTTCCACGCGCGAGGTGTTTTCCAGTACAGCTTCGGCCTGTTGCCCTACAGAAAGCCCATCAACACTGTTGGTAAGTGCAATCAAATATTATCAATATCAGGTCAATGGTTAGTTGCAAATCACATCCGTATTCCAAGCTAATATCTTTTTGTAGCCTAACCTTAACAGATGCAATGACCTCTCTCACTTTTCTTAGCTCTTTATTTGTTGTACTGTACCAGTGCACAGTGTTATCTGTTACCACTTTTAACCTACAGTAGCAGGTCCAATCCACTGCAAAAACTGCTTCAAGCATGATATTTGCTTTTTAGTAACTAATGTCAGAGTGTCAAATATCTATCTACACAATATTGCCAAAAGTATTGGGACACCCCTCCAAATCACTGAGTTCAGGTGTTCGATCACTTCATGGCCACAGGTGTATAAATCCAGCACTAGGCATGCAGACGCTTCTACAAACATTTGTGAAAGAATGGGTCGCTCTCAGGAGCTCAGTGAACTCAAGCGTGGTACCGTGATAGGTTGCCACCTGTGCAATAAGTCCATTCGGGAAATGTCCTCACTATTAAATATTCTACGGTCAACTGTTAGTGGTATTATAACAAAGTGGAAGCAATTGGGAACAACAGCAACTCAGCCACGTAAAATCACAGAGCGGGGTCAGCGCATGCTGAGGGTCACAGTGCACAAAAGTCGGCAACTTTCAATAGCTTCAGACCTCCAAACTTCTGTGGCCTTCAGATGAGCTCAAGAACAGTGTGTAGAGAGAGCTTCATGGAATGGGTTTCCATGGCCGAAAAGCTCATCCAAGCCTTACATCACCAAGTGCAATGCAAAGCGTGGGGTGCAGTGGGGTAAAGCATGCCGCCACTGGACTCTAGAGCAGTGAGACGTGTTCTCTGGAGTGACCAATCACGCTTCTCTGTCTGGCAATCCGATGGACGAGTCTGGGTTTGGCGGTTGCCAGGAGAACGGCACTTGCCTGACTGCATTGTGCCAAGTGTAAAGTTTGGTGGAGGGGGGATTATGGTGTGGGTTGGGCTTGGCCCCTTAATTCCAGTGAAAGGAACTCTTAATGCTTCAGCATACCAAGACATTTTGTGGATGGCCCCTTCCTGTTCCAACATGACTGCGCACCAGTGCACAAAGCGTCAGTCCATAAAGACATGGAGTTTGGTGTGGAGGAACTTGACTGGCCTGCACAGAGTCCTGACCTCAACCCGATAGAACACCTTTAGGATGAATTAGAGCGGAGACTGCGAGCCAGGCCTTCTCTTCCAACATCAGTGCCTGACCTCACAAATGCGCTTCTAGAAGAATGGTCAAAAATCCCCATAAACACACTCCTAAACCTTGTGGAAAGCCTTCCCAGAAGAGTGGGATGTCATTAAAGTTCATGTGCATGTAAAGGCAGGCGTCTCAAAACTTTTGCCAATATAGTGTATCTGTCCATCCGTCTGTCCATCCATTTCAACACATGCTTTAAAAAATCACTTCACCTTGGTTGTTCAGTAATGAAGCTAACCTGTGAATTGTTTTCTTCAAGTGGGTAGGCCAATCCCAGTAGAAAAAAACGAGAAGCCAACAGCAGAAGAACTGGATGTGTTTCACCAGCGCTATATGGATGAACTCGCCTGCCTGTTCGAGGAACACAAAGGAAATTATGGAGTACCTGAAGACACTCACCTGGAGTTCCAGTGAGAGTATCACTGAAGCGATTCAGTGTGTGTGTGTGTGTGTGTGTGTGAGAGAGAGATACAGAAAGACATTGTGTATGTGTGGTTTAGTTTCAGTGCATTTAAAATAGTTGTTTTGCTATATAATATCAATTGTTGAAAATAATATCGGCATTCTGTTTTCCTGATAAATGACAACATTACAGTTACAATCATTTGGATATACTTTAATTTGTAATTTACAGTAGTTCATGCTGTTAAACATCAATTCAAATTTACATGTTTCATGTTTTACATTTTTTCTCATTCGCTTTGGCACATTTTTCAAAACAGTCTTAACATTCTCTAAACTGTAAGTGCAATTACCATAACTGTTTGCTTTTGCATGTCTGCAAAATGTATTAACTCGCCCAAAACATTTAATTCATGCTTCAAAATCTAGTTATAATGTCAGTAAATTGGCCAATGCCACCAAAATAATAAGTGTTTTTGTCTTTATGTGAGCCACACTGGTCATGTTTTTTCACCAAAAATATTTGTTGTATACAAATTTCAAGTTTTTTCCCCCTACTTTTTTTGATGACACCTACTGCTTTCTATATTATACAAGAATGTCATTTTTGTCTGTCTATCTATCACACTGTAGGTAAAAATTTACTGGGAAAAGTCTGCTTTATTTTTACACACTATCTGTCTTCCCCTAACACCACCACACACGCTTGCATATCTTCCTATTGCAACTGTGAATTTTCAGTTTACATGTAGCACATTTATACAAACTGTACAGTATAAATACAAATGTATTTGTCAGGTATTTATGGAATATATGCATCAGAGTCTGTCTGAATGTGACACAGAGCTACTGACGTTTCTCCACTGAATCCCAAATGACGGATGGCAGTGTAAAGGCCATTACAACATGTGAGACAAAGTTAAGATAGAACTTGTTCATCCGATGATGTAAAATATGAAAGTCTTGACATCATATAGACAGACAGATAAATGCATCCCTGTCCCATGAGGCTATTCGTGTCCTCTGGGATGGCGTGGGTCAAAGCTTGCACCATGCATCAGTCCCGTTTCACAACGCATGCTGGTTTAGACTTGCTCATGCCAAAAAGGACACATTTCTTCACAACCAGGTTGACCACAGGGTGACCATTGCATTTGGACGGACAGACATTTACATGCACAAGAAACAGTGCCAGAGAAGATATCACATTTGAAGGTCAGCATTGGACAACGGCTGTTATGAAGATATGGAAGACATTGAGTCGTTAAAATGGCCAGTTGCTGCGTCATTGGTTCAAATATAGTACAAATATGAAATGCATGAGAATATTGGGTCGGAGGTAAACCCTTGACAGAATAAAATAGGTCTCATTCGTGAATGGTGGGTTTAGAGGGGAGGTAAGGGGGTGTTTCACTAACCTGGAACCATCGGCTAGATTGACAAATTGGACATGCACTGAATAACCTGAGGAGCTATTTAAAGATGCCTGAAGCAGGATCATTGCTTAAATTCAAACGGCCTGGAGCAAAGTTTTTATGGGAAGACTTTATCAAGGTTTTTCGGAGTCGAATACAAGAATACAAGTTGTTTATGTACATGTATGTGTGCTTTTAACCTAGTTAACCTACGTTTTAACCTAGTTCCTATTTCCAAAAATAGTCACCCAATCAATAATTTTTAATCCCTTAAAACTCATCTTTGATTACCAAAATGACATATTTAAAAATTTTGTCCTGTGATTTCTTCATGCCTTAAAATAGCTTGAATGTAACTCGACACCCTTGCTTTATTTAGTATACATGGATTCATGAATATGCAAATGAGCCCCGCCTCCACTCACTCACACAGCTCAGAGATCCACTCGCTCAACTTTACTCGAGTTACTGTAGTAAACGCTGCACAATGGTGTCGCTCTTTACACCGTCAGACACATAACGGTCATAAATATGATTAGCCTTGACTACATTATCAAACAGCTAATAATGTGTTGCTAATGTTACACAAACCATGTTCCCGTTCGCCATCTCAGTCTCAGCATCCTTAGAAACGCTTTGAACATCATAGAACGGCAGTGGAGAAAGGCATATAGTTTATCATAACATCGTAATATACATCATATACATAATTCACCCGCTGTATTGATAAATGTACATATCAGCAGAAGAATATCCCAGGATAACCTGCTTCTCTTGAGACTCCCTGCTTTAGAGAATAGTTAATGATATGCTAAAGCCCCGCCCACACGTGACGTGATTGGTTACAAGGTAGTTTGTGACGTCAGAAACACCGGCGTTTTCAAACCGTGTTTTTGAGACTGTCTTTGGTTCAGAAAATACTCAGCAATGGTGTTGACTTATGAATTTGCACATGCATATTAAAAACACCACAGACATATAAACAATATTAAAAACGTGAGTTTCACTTTAAGTCAAAAGTGAATTCTATCCTCCCATATTCCAAAATATGCTTCATAATATACAAAAAATGGCCAGAAATTTCATAAAATATATGAGCGAAATTTTCAATGTAACTAGCTGTGTATATTGCGAAAGAATCCAAAATCATTATAACATAATTTAACATATAACATAATTTTGTGTACCATCCCCATGTCTCTTTCGAGGCCAGTGGTCTAATAGCAGAGGCAGTTGCTCTTAATGAAAGTTTCTCAGGTATCTGCATGATAAGGACTGTACATGTAATCTTTGCATTAATCTTTGTGTTGGGGTAGGGAACGTGTGCATGCCACCTACATGTATGTGTACCAGAGTGTGGAGGTGTGTGTATGTCTACAAACATGTGGTATTTTTGAAACACTGTGGAATTCATGTCTTTTAAGCCTATTATGATCCTCATTTTGGTGTTCAAGAACAACAGTTGTGTAACATACTGAGTTCTTTTAAGGTAGTCTGAATAATATGAGTCTCCTATACTCATGAATGGTGAAAAAATTATATTGTGCAATATATATATATATATTTTTTTAATTTAATAATAATGTTTTTCTAGCTTAATCAAAATCTTGATATGAAAATCTGATATATTTTTGTAGAACAAAAGAGCAAAGTACAAGAAGACAGAGGCTTAGTACACTTTTTATCATTTCAGCAACACCTTATCTGTACTTGACTCATAAAAACATAAGTAAAAACATAAGTAAACCATAAAAGAAAGAAGAAAAACAATACAGAAGCTGCAAAAACATTATATCTTCAGATTATAATACAAGACATTTGTGACCCTGGAGCACAAAACCAGTCCTGCGTCTCACGGGTGTATCTGTGGCAATAGCCAACAATACATTGTATGGGTCAAAATTATAAATTTTTCTTTTATGCCAAAAATCATTAGGATATTAAGATCATGTTCCATTAAGATATTTTGTACATTTCCTACCGTAAATATATAAAAAATTTATTATTATTAGTAATATGCATTGCTAAGGACTTTATTTGGACAACTTTAAAGGTGATTTTCTCAATATTTAGATTTTTTTGCACCCTCAGATTCCAGATTTTCAAATATTGTCCTATCCTAACAAACCACACATCAATGGAGAGCTTATTTATTCAGATTTCATATAAAAAAATTGACCCTTATGACTGGTTTTGTGGTCCAGGGTCACATATGTTACTACACAAGCATTTACTGTAATCTGTAAATCAGTGCATCAATCAATGCCAACAAATGAGGAATTGTCAAATATAGACCAAGGTTCAAAGTCCAGCTAAATGATCCCAGCCAAATGGACCTTTGGTATTGATACTGTACAAATTTACCGTCTAGACAAAATTTATTTCATCATCCAAGTTGGCTGATGGCACACATTAAAAATTGCCATTATCAGTTTTGACATCTGGTATCAAACTCAGAGAAATCGTTAAATATTGTAAAATATTATTAATAAACTTCAATACTTTAGAAACCCAAGCTGCTCAAATTACTAATGAAAACAAAAAAATGACACAATACATCACGGACTAAACTGACATTATTTACATGTTAATCATGCAAACATGATTCTTATTAGATGGCTATTCTTGTGAAAACATGAAAGATTTGCAAATAATAATATAGGCTACTGTATAATATTATATAAGCATGAATTACACATGCTTGACTAGCTGAAGATCAGATAGTAATAAAGGTGAACGTTGTCTCTGCCATCTGAGTGGTGGCCAAGTCTGCGAGAGGAACAGGTCAATGAAGGTCACTGGCAGCAACACTGGCCTTGTGAAAAAGGAAAGGACATTATGAAACACCCGATGGGCCCTATCATACACCCAGCGCAATGCCACGCCAGGCGCAATGCAAGTGTTTTTTGCTAGTTTCAGCGCAGTTTTCATGTTCACGTCCAGCTCCACGTTGTTTAAATATCATTTAAATAAATACACACACACACATGCCAAATATTAAAAATAAAAGGATTCCTCTCTGGAGAAGCGTTCAGTCTTTCCGCTCGCATGTAAATAGCGAATCCGCTCATGGTGCGAGCATAACTGGCTTTTAAAGGGAATGGGAGATAACCGTTACGCCCAAAACACACCCATGACTCATTAAGAGACTCGGGACAACCCTTTTGGACCACAACCATTTTTCCCGTTGTTAAACTAGCAAAAGTGGATTCGGACACGCCCTAAGTGCACCTGCGCCATGAGCTTCAGAACATGCGCTCAGATCGTTGAAATAGGACCCGATATCCCTAATGGACATTCAGTCTGGCAGGCTGCTGTCTCTCACTAATTTCATATTTTTCCATCTTTCAGTTTCTTCTAGGGCTTATTGAAGTTTTCTATAATGACCTACAAAGCAGATTATTATTATTAATAACCCTCTGGTGCTCATCGGTCAGAATTTTTTTTTTTTTAATATACGTTTTGTTTTTGTTTTTAGAATTTTTTACTTCATCGGAATGGTACGTAACTTGAGTTTTGGCACTTGCTATGTGAACACACACACACACACACACACACACGGACATGATTCGAAAGGTTAAAAAAATAGTCACACTAGTAAAAAATGAGCGCATTGGAAATGAATGAGAGACGAATTTCATCTAGTGGAAGCGTTTGGTACTGCGCCCAAACAAAATCACACTGAAAGCTCATTTTTTGGGATATCAAGCTCAAATTTGGAACACAACTTGTTTTGATTTTCTTGCAGTTTTAGAGGAACATGTGCTTTTAAAAATACATATTTCATATAAAAATATAAAACAGTATTTTTGTGCATTTTTCATAACAATAAACATAAAATTCTGTAACTTTTTCACTTCAGCAATAATTTGCCAAGTGTCGTCTTTGAAAAGAGATCAAACTTCAGTCTGTGCGGCAAAGATTCAAGATTTTGTCTACGCTCAAATAGTGAATAAATGGATTATAGCGTGTTAAAGTGATGTTATAATGCTACTCTGTGCGTCCGCTCGGCGCTACTATGAGACACTTGTTCACACTGCAGTGAGCGAGATCATATCAGGCATGGTAAAACATGGTACTCGCGGTAAATCAAGAACACCAGATTTAAACAATAAGACTAACTGTGTTGAGCTGGAGAACAATGATTAGTTTCTGTCCATGAATGATCCAAACAGTTGCTCACCCGTCTAATAAAACACATCAGATATTAAAGCGGCTTTGGGGTTTCCATGGTTTCTACAAAATAAAACCAGAAATCGAGGGTAACGCGGGTATGATGTCATTGATCCGTGTCCTGGATAAAATAGATGCTTTCTCTGGATTTAAACATTCTTGGAAACATTTGGGATAATGTAAGTACACAAGTCAACAAATTACATTGTTCTAGTGGTCCAAAAATCTTACATATTGTGCCTTTAAATAAAAAACTAATCAAACTAAAATATAGTACATTCATTTTCATTGAAATCATTTTTTTTCCCCGGTCCTTTTTGACCACCATGCAAAGACCACCAGAGGGTTAATATTAATATTAAAATATTTGGGTCTATGGGTAGATTAAACCATGACAGGTATGAAATCGAGGCTGTGAGGGACTGGCCGTGTTTTCAATAGCATCCGCTGTAAAAAGCTTCATAAAACTATCACTGATCATTTTCCACAGCTCATGTTATCTTTGTCCACTGAAATTTCTTGAAAAGATAAGTTTCGTCAGCAGAACACATTAAATAACATTACAATATGTCTAACCCTCACAGCCTCGCTTTCATTCCCGTTAAAAAATTATGTGAATAAGGTTTAATCTTCATAAAGTTAAAATAGGCTATATGAAGAAAAAAAAAATTAATGTTTGTTTTTATAAAGAGTGACCAATCAGTGTTGGTCAATACGTCTGGGGGAGTGGCTAAAGTATCCTCCACCTGATTGGCTGTGCGCCCATCCCTGTCCAGTTTACCTTGACAAACCTTTAAAACCTCCAGATCAGATGAAGCGATAACCAGTCAGAGCCAATAATCGTGTCGTGTAGGTCTGACAGCTGCGGCCAGCGTGGCTATTATCAGGCAGAATCAGTTTTTTTGGAAATAAAAACTTCTTTGACAACGTCGTTGTTTCTGCCAGCGAGTTTGATTGACAGCGCGTTGTTAACTCCTCCCCCCGAGGCGCTTAAATGACAGGCGCGCGCATGTGAGCTCGCGGTGGCCCCAGTGCAGAGAGAGATGCTGTAGAGCAGCTCAACTTCCACCAGCGAGATTTATTCTGTTTTATTCTGTTTAATTTATTATTCCTGCCTCAGCCATGAAGACCATACTCGCGGCATATTCCGGTGTCCAAAAGGGTAAGAAAAAAAAAAAAAAAAAAAAACTAAATATGTTGTTCAAATGTGTGTGTATACATTTCCATATAGCCTAATTTAACAGTATTTATATATTTGTAAATATGGAATAATTTATTCCATACCCTCCTGCGAACCAGAAAAAAAGTTTTGTGAATTTTGCCATTACATTGTTTAGAGCATAAGATAAAAAGGGAAAAATAACATTTTTGAAAAATGATATTTTTCATATATTATGCTGTCCTGTAGACACACTCATTTAAAAAAATCAGGATATTTTATACCAAACTTTGTATAAAGATGATTCTCAACTATGTTATGAAATATATAACAGAACCATTTTTCTTGATGCAATATTTGTGTAAAAGTGGGTTTTCCCTAATACACTGTAAAAGAAGTGTAATAATGGGAGTAATAATTGGCAAGATTTTCATAATAATATCTAATATTTCATAGGAATATTGAAATATAATTTCTTTCCCTATTTACATGTTGTGTCTCTCAAAATACCTGATAAACCTGATGTTTCGTAACAGAAAGTCATATTTTTATTTGAAACGCCATAACAGATGTTTCCTGAGATGTTGATTTATGACAAACAACTCGTCAGATTTAAGCGATAAGTAAAAAATATGATCGTATTTCAAGAGTAACAAGAGTGTTACATTTCATCACTGTCAATGAATGTCAGTCATTTTTAAAGACCAATGAGAAGTTGTTGTCATTGCGAAACCTCCAAGCATTTGGTGTCTCTGAAAAGCCCTGAATGTGCTCTTTACAGGACAGCAAGACTTAAAACTGTGACGTGTGTGTCGTACATTAGTCTGTTCCTGGGTCCCAAGAGGATATAATTGTTTTTGTGTAACAGAATCAGGTGATCATAGTTTAGACACTTGTGTGAGATTCATGGAGGTATTGAGATTACAAAGTCTCCTGTTCGGTGAATGAGAGGGATAAGAGTGTTACATGAGCACCAGTGTCTGATGTTTGTTGTTTTCAGTGTGTTAAGATGGATTAAGTTGTCTCGGGATCTCAGTGATTCTAAGGGAAGTGCTTTAGTAGCCTATTGATTGTCTGGTAACACTTTAGTGAACACATATTCACTATTAACTTTGCCTAAATAAACTCCTAATTTACTGCTTATTTACAGTTAGTAAGGTAGTTTTTGTAATGTTTAAGTTTAGGTATTGGGTAGGTTTAAAGGGACAGTTCACCCAAAAATGACAATTCTGATATCATCTACTCGCCCTCAAGTTCTTCCAAACCCGTATGAGTTTCGTTCTTCTGCTGAACACAAAAGAAGATATTTTTGAAGAACGTTGTTAACCAAACTCTTTTAAACTCAGCAATTCTGACTTTATAACTCGTAACTCGCAATTCTGACTTTATAACTCGCAATTCTGACTTTATAACTCGTAACTCGCAATTCTGACTTTATAACTCGTAACTCGCAATTCTGACTTTATAACTCGTGACTCGCAATTCTGACTTTATAACTCGTAACTCGCAATTCTGACTTTATAACTCGAAACTCACAATTCTGACTTTATAACTCGCAATTCTGACTTTATAACTCGTAACTCGCAATTCTGACTTTATAACTCGTAACTCGCAATTCTGACTTTATAACTCGTAACTCGCAATTCTGACTTTATAACTCGCAATTCTGACTTTATAACTCGTAACTCGCAATTCTGACTTTATAACTCGCAATTCTGACTTTATAACTCGTAACTCGTAATTCTGACTTTATAACTCGTAACTCGCAATTCTGACTTTATAACTCGCAATTCTGACTTTATAACTCGTAACTCGCAATTCTGACTTTATAACTCGTAACTCGCAATTCTGACTTTATAACTCGCAATTCTGACTTTATAACTCGTAACTCGTAATTCTGACTTTATAACTCGTAACTCGCAATTCTGACTTTATAACTCGCAATTCTGACTTTATAACTCGTAACTCGCAATTCTGACTTTATAACTCGCAATTCTGACTTTATAACTCGTAACTCGCAATTCTGACTTTATAACTCGCAATTCTGACTTTATAACTCGTAACTCGCAATTCTGACTTTATAACTCGCAATTCTGACTTTATAACTCGTAACTCGTAATTCTGACTTTATAACTCGCAATTCTGACTTTATAACTCTCAATTCTGACTTTATAACTCGTAACTCGTAATTCTGACTTTATAACTCGTAATTCTGACTTTATATCTCAGAATTCTGACTTTATAACTCACAATTCTGACTTTATAACTCCCAATTCTGACTTTATATCTCTCAATTCTGACTTTATATCACGCAATTCTGACTTTATAACTCGTAATTCTGACTTTATATCTCTCAATTCTGACTTTATAACTCGTAATTCTGACTTTATATCTCTCAATTCTGACTTTATAACTCGCAATTCTGACTTTATAACTCGCAATTCTGACTTTATAACTCGTAATTCTGACTTTATATCTCTCAATTCTGACTTTATAACTCGCAATTCTGACTTTATATCTCTCAATTCTGACTTTATAACTCGCAATTCTGACTTTATAACTCGCAATTCTGACTTTATATCTCGCAATTCTGACTTTATAACTCGCAATTCTGACTTTATATCTCTCAATTCTGACTTTATAACTCGTAATTCTGACTTTATAACTCGTAATTCTGACTTTATAACTCGCAATTCTGACTTTATAACTCGTAATTCTGACTTTATATCTCACAATTCTGACTTTATATCTCGCAATTCTGACTTTATAACTCGTAATTCTGACTTTATATCTCTCAATTCTGACTTTATAACTCGTAATTCTGACTTTATATCTCGCAATTCTGACTTTATAACTCGCAATTCTGACTTTATATCTCTCAATTCTGACTTTATAACTCGTAATTCTGACTTTATAACTCGTAATTCTGACTTTATAACTCGCAATTCTGACTTTATAACTCGTAATTCTGACTTTATATCTCACAATTCTGACTTTATATCTCGCAATTCTGACTTTATAACTCGTAATTCTGACTTTATATCTCTCAATTCTGACTTTATAACTCGTAATTCTGACTTTATATCTCTCAATTCTGACTTTATAACTCGCAATTCTGACTTTATATCTCTCAATTCTGACTTTATAACTCGCAATTCTGACTTTATATCTCGCAATTCTGACTTTATAACTCACAATTCTGACTTTATAACTCACAATTCTGACTTTATAACTCGTAATTCTGACTTTATAACTCGTAATTCTGACTTTATATCTCGCAGTTCTGACTTTATAACTCATAATTCTGACTTTATATCTCGCAGTTCTGACTTTATAACTCATAATTCTGACTTTATAACTCGCAATTCTGACTTTATAACTCACAATTCTGACTTTATAACTCGTAATTCTGACTTTATAACTCGTAATTCTGACTTTATAACTCGTAATTCTGACTTTATAACTCGCAATTCTGACTTTATATCTCGCAGTTCTGACTTTATAACTCACAATTCTGACTTTATAACTCGTAATTCTGACTTTATAACTCGTAATTCTGACTTTATAACTCGCAATTCTGACTTTATAACTCACAATTCTGACTTTATAACTCGCAATTCTGACTTTATAACTCACAATTCTGACTTTATATCTCACAATTCTGACTTTATATCTCGCAATTCTGACTTTATAACTCACAATTCTGACTTTATATCTCGCAATTCTGACTTTATAACTCAAAATTCTGACTTTATATCTCGCAATTCTGACTTTATATCTCGCAATTCTGACTTTATAACTCACAATTCTGACTTTATATCTCGCAATTCTGACTTTATAACTCGTAACTCGCAATTCTGACTTTATATCACTCAATTCTGACTTTATAACTCGTAACTCGCAATTCTGACTTTATAACTCGAAACTCACAATTCTGACTTTATAACTCGCAATTCTGACTTTATAACTCGTAACTCGCAATTCTGACTTTATAACTCGCAATTCTGACTTTATAACTCGTAACTCGTAATTCTGACTTTATAACTCGTAACTCGCAATTCTGACTTTATAACTCGCAATTCTGACTTTATAACTCGCAATTCTGACTTTATAACTCGCAATTCTGACTTTATAACTCGTAACTCGCAATTCTGACTTTATAACTCGCAATTCTGACTTTATAATTCGCAATTCTGACTTTATATCTCGCAATTCTGACTTTATAACTCTCAATTCTGACTTTATAACTCGTAATTCTGACTTTATATCTCAGAATTCTGACTTTATAACTCCCAATTCTGACTTTATATCTCTCAATTCTGACTTTATATCACGCAATTCTGACTTTATAACTCGTAATTCTGACTTTATATCTCTCAATTCTGACTTTATAACTCGTAATTCTGACTTTATATCTCTCAATTCTGACTTTATAACTCGCAATTCTGACTTTATATCTCTCAATTCTGACTTTATAACTCGCAATTCTGACTTTATAACTCGTAATTCTGACTTTATATCTCTCAATTCTGACTTTATATCTCTCAATTCTGACTTTATAACTCGCAATTCTGACTTTATATCTCTCAATTCTGACTTTATAACTCGCAATTCTGACTTTATATCTCACAATTCTGACTTTATATCTCTCAATTCTGACTTTATAACTCGTAATTCTGACTTTATAACTCGTAATTCTGACTTTATATCTCGCAGTTCTGACTTTATAACTCGCAATTCTGACTTTATAACTCGTAATTCTGACTTTATAACTCACAATTCTGACTTTATAACTCGTAATTCTGACTTTATATCTCGCAGTTCTGACTTTATAACTCACAATTCTGACTTTATAACTCGTAATTCTGACTTTATATCTCACAATTCTGACTTTATATCTCACAATTCTGACTTTATAACTCACAATTCTGACTTTATAACTCGTAATTCTGACTTTATAACTCGTAATTCTGACTTTATAACTCGCAATTCTGACTTTATATCTCGTAATTCTGACTTTATAACTCACAATTCTGACTTTATAACTCGTAATTCTGACTTTATAACTCGTAATTCTGACTTTATAACTCGCAATTCTGACTTTATAACTCACAATTCTGACTTTATAACTCGCAATTCTGACTTTATAACTCACAATTCTGACTTTATATCTCACAATTCTGACTTTATATCTCGCAATTCCGACTTTATAACTCACAATTCTGACTTTATATCTCGCAATTCTGACTTTATAACTCAAAATTCTGACTTTATATCTCGCAATTCTGACTTTATATCTCGCAATTCTGACTTTATAACTCACAATTCTGACTTTATATCTCGCAATTCTGACTTTATAACTCACAATTCTGACTTTATAACTCGTAACTCGCAATTCTGACTTTATATCTCGCAATTCTGACTTTATAACTCACAATTCTGACTTTATAACTCACGATTCTGACTTTATATCTTGCAATTCTGACTTTATAACTCGTAACTCGCAATTCTGGCTTTATAACTCGTAACTCGCAATTCTGACTTTATAACTCGTAACTCGCAATTCTGACTTTATAACTCGCAATTCTGACTTTATAACTCGTAACTCGCAATTCTGACTTTATAACTTGCAATTCTGACTTTATAACTCGTAACTCGTAATTCTGACTTTATATCTCCCAATTCTGACTTTATATCTCGCAATTCTGACTTTATAACTCGTAACTCACAATTCTGACTTTATAACTCGTAATTCTTAGACTGGGTAAACCCAGCCTAATCTGCCGGCGATTTGATTTCGCCCTGCAACTCAGTCTGGAAACCTGTACATTCATTTCTACTGCTTCTGTTACACTTTTGCGGGAACCAATCACAGACTGGCTTATCCACCTGGCGCGCTATTGGCGGGTTTAACATGATGACGGATAGAGAAGCGATGGGTCGTTGCCCGTTGATCACGCCTCTTGTGGTCTGATTGGTTGAAGGACTATCCAATTGCGTCATTTGAATTATGCTCGTTTATCGCACCTCTTGTGCAGTAGAAAATACAGAGCAGACTCCCCAGACCAATGTTCAGTCTTAAATTGAGCTTTGGTCTGGTGATAGCCAGATAACGTAATTCTGACTTTATAACTCGTAACTCGTAATTCTGACTAGCGAGATATAAAAATGTCAAAGTTGCGAGGGAAAAAAGTCAGAATTGTGAGATAAAAAGTTGCAAATACCTTTTTTATTTTTTTATTCTGTGGCAGAAACAAGCTTCCATACCAAACAGTTGATGGACTGCATTGACTTCCATAGTAGGGAGAAAAATACTATGGAAATCAATGGGGTCCATCAACTGTTTAGTTCCCCATATTCTTCAAAATCTTTTGTATTCAGCAGAAGGAAGAAATTCATACAAGTTTGGAAGAACTTGAGGGCATTCACATGTGCTTTATAAGTACTAATAAACAGCCAATATCCTAGTAATATGCATGCTAATAAGCAACTAGCTAATAGTGAGAATTGAAGCCTAAAATAAAGTGCTGGTGCTTTTTGGACTGTGTAAAACTTGTGTGAGTTTTGTGAATAATGGATTGGCAGTATTGCGGTGTCGGTCGTGCGCTTTTATTCTTAGGATATAATAGCAAAGATCTTTCTGGTAAAATGCATGTTCAAGTTTTAACCACACAACTGGTTAATATCGGTATGTTACTTCATACATCTTCAGAGAGTTTAGGGAGTTAGCATCCTCTATGGACGTCATACCGGTTTGTCACAGTCATGATATGCATGACATTTATTCCTAGGCTTCAGACAGTGTAGAGAACAAGCACCCCCTCAACATTATGCTGGGTAATTAAATTTTCCTTTCAATCCTGTGTAGGCTCAGGCTCCAGCATCCTCTCTGCCTTACATGACCTGCCGTCTGTTCCCTGGCTGACATGGTCCAAGATCGTGAAACATCTACAGATGATCTCCGTGCTGCAGTTTGTCATGACATTTCTTGCCATGGGTGAGTGGAACAGATCAATACGAGACTTAAAGGGACAGTTCACCCAAAAATGCAAATTCTGTCATCATTTACTCACTCTCAGGTTGTTCCAAACCTGTATGAATTGTTTTATTTTTCTATCTTCTAGGCATTTGCTGCTCTTTGCTGCTAATGTACATGTTTTGCACTGACTTCTGGGTAATTGCCGCCGTTTACACAGCCTGGCTCATCTATGACTGGAACACCCCAAAACAAGGTAAAGTTTTCAGTCTTTAATGATTAAAGCACATCATGATTCAATCTGATTCTGACTGTGTTTGCATTTGTATTCTTTGTTAATGTTCCAACATCTTTATCTCAGGAGGCCGTAGATCGACCTGGGTGAGAAACTGGACCGTGTGGACATACTTTAGAGACTATTTTCCCATAAGAGTGAGTGACTTTACATCTTATACAACATTACAGCTTGAATTCAAAGGGCTTAGACACAAATACAAAGATAAGCTTCAAACTGGAGTTATAAAAGGTATGGACTTTGCAAATCTGTACAAATCCTGCAGAGTTTAAGTATAGATTTCTATATAACGTCTTGACATTTTACTTTGCAAATACGCACCATTCAAAATTTTAGGGTTGGTAAGATTTTGTGGTAACTTTATTGAACTTTAGTTCAATTCTCGCTGTTAACTTTAGCATGCATATTACTAGGATATTTATTAGTACTTATACATTTTGCATGACCTTATTCTACACCTCTTAATCCAATCCAAAACCTAAACGTAAACGCTACAAAGGCGACCAATAAGCAGTAAATTAGGAGTTTATTGAGGTAAAAGTCTTAGTTAATAGTGAATAAGTGTTACCGATTTTGTAATGTTTTTGAAAGAAGTCTCTTATGCTCACCCAGACTGCAGTTACATTGTGAAATATTATTACAATTTAAAATAACTGTTCATGTGATGTCAAATTTTCTCCAGTCAATCATTACTCCAGTCTTCAGTGTCACATGATCCTTCAGAAATCATTCTAATATGATGATTTGAAACATGTAATAATATTATCAGTGTTTATATTTCTATTTAATATTTTTGTGGAAACTGTGATACATTTTCCAGGATTTTTTGATAAACAGAAAGAAAATAATTTATTTGAAAATACTTTTTTTGTCTTTACTGTATTAATTTAGTATTAATTTACTTAAAAAAAGAAATAAATACTTCGTTTGAACACTAGTGTAATTTGCATATTCTGACCAGCATGAAACATGTAAATATGCATTATATTATATATATACCCGAATAAGTTGGCAAAACTCCCAAAAATTGAGGCAATCTATCTTTTCCATACTACGTCCCCCAAAACACCTCAGCATAACAGAAACTCTTCTAGACTAGACTTTGAGAACTCAAAAGAAAAATACTCTAAATACTCATAAAAGGTAATTTGTTTGAACTCATTTGTTTAATTTGAGTTGGCTCTACTCAAACCAATTAATTACTGTGAGCGTTAGGGTTTACAGTGTAAGGGGCAAAGATAAAAAAATACATTTTATCAGCCATTAGTTTCGTCCTGTTCTTTTCTCTCCTCGACCTGCTGGGTTGGGTGGATCTTGCTAGACTTTGCTCGTCCTGATCAGTAGAAGCTCAAGCACTTGTTTTTCTCTTCGTCTTGTCTCATGATAAATGAATAAGAGCACAGGGCTCCATAGAACAACTAGGTGAAACAGGAACTCAAACACAGATTACAATAAAACAAATACACTCACCTAAAGGATTATTAGGAACACCTGTTCAATTTCTCATTAATGCAATTATCTAATCAACCAATCACATGGCAGTTGCTTCAATGCATTTAGGGGTGTGGTCCTGGTTAAGACAATCTCCTGAACTCCAAACTGAATGTCAGAATGGGAAAGAAAGGTGATTTAAGCAATTTTGAGCGTGGCATGGTTGTTGGTGCCAGACGGGCCGGTCTGAGTATTTCACAATCTGCTCAGTTACTGGGATTTTCACGCACAACTATTTCTAGAGTTTACAAAGAATGGTGTGAAAAGGGAAAAACATCCAGTATCCGGCAGTCCTGTGGGCGAAAATGCCTTGTTGATGCTAGAGGTCAGAGGAGAATGGGCCGACTGATTCAAGCTGATAGAAGAGCAACTTTGACTGAAATAACCACTCGTTACAACCGAGGTATGCAGCAAAGCATTTGTGAAGCCACAACACGCACAACCTTGAGGCGGATGGGCTACAACAGCAGAAGACCCCCCCGGGTACCACTCATCTCCACTACAAATAGGAAAAAGAGGCTACAATTTGCACGAGCTCACCAAAATTGGACAGTTGAAGACTGGAAAAATGTTGCCTGGTCTGATGAGTCTCGATTTCTGTTGAGACATTCAGATGGTAGAGTCAGAATTTGGCGTAAACAGAATGAGAACATGGATCCATCATGCCTTGTTACCACTGTGCAGGCTGGTGGTGGTGGTGTAATGGTGTGGGGGATGTTTTCTTGGCACACTTTAGGCCCCTTAGTGCCAATTGGGCATCGTTTAAATGCCACGGCCTACCTTAGCATTGTTTCTGACCATGTCCATCCCTTTATGACCACCATGTACCCATCCTCTGATGGCTACTTCCAGCAGGATAATGCACCATGTCACAAAGCTTGAATCATTTCAAATTGGTTTCTTGAACATGACAATGAGTTCACTGTACTAAAATGGCCCCCACAGTCACCAGATCTCAATCCAATAGAGCATCTTTGGGATGTGGTGGAACGGGAGCTTCGTGCCCTGGATGTGCATCCCACAAATCTCCATCAACTGCAAGATGCTATCCTATCAATATGGGCCAACATTTCTAAAGAATGCTTTCAGCACCTTGTTGAATCAATGCCACGTAGAATTAAGGCAGTTCTGAAGGCGAAAGGGGGTCAAACACAGTATTAGTATGGTGTTCCTAATAATCCTTTAGGTGAGTGTATATGTTTGAGTGGGGTAAACTTAAATTAAGCAAATTAGTTCAATCAAATGAACTTATTTAGAACTTTCTTTTTCTTTTGAGTTCTCAAAACAGACACATTTTAAGTATCTGAGTTTTATGAACGTGTTTCTTTTAATTTAGACGAACTTCAATTTAACTCAAACTGGGCTTGAATTTCTATTTCCCAGCATGCTTTGCCACGACACTCAAAATGGACAGTAAATGCCAAAATTAAGTGTTATATTCTGTTTTTTTGTGCAAGATTAACGTTAAGTGGGAGATTTAGTAGGATTTAATGTTTTCTACACTGTAAACCCAAATAAGTTGGCAAAACTCAAAAAATGAGGCAATCAGTTGAGAAAGTTAAAGTTTAAGTAAGCAGAACTTGCAGATTTTTATTTTGTAATCAATTTTAATTGCTCTGAACTTGAAATATTTGAGTAAGCTAATTCATACATTTAACTTTCTCTCAAATGTTTAGTAGGAAACTTGACTAGCTTTAACTAGCTAATTCAATAAATGCCACCTTGCTAATTGGTTACACAATGCTTTGGTAGCATTAGCATTAGCATAGCACTTGCAATATAATACATTTAACATATATCTGTTCTCAAACTAAGCCACTCGTCACATGATGGAAAAAAATTAATCTCTACTAAATCTCCCACTTAACGTTAATCTTGCACAAAAACATAATATAACACTTAATTTTGGCATTTACTGTCCCTTTTGAGTGTCGTGGCAAAGCATGCTGGGAAATAGAAATCCCAGCCCAGTTTCAGTTAAATTGAAGTTCGTCTAAATGAAAAGAAACACGTTCATAAAACTCATGAAACAATTCAGATATTTAAAATGTGTCAGTTTTGAGAACTCAAAAAAGTTGGCTCTACTCAAACCAATTCATTACTTTGAGCGTTAGGGTTTACAGTAGAAGAGTTCTGCTTACTTAAACTTTGAATTTCTTAACTTAAACATTTTGATGTAACTGATTACCTAAAATTACCTCAAAGTTATTCTGGTTTACAACATGCTTGATATGCAACTTAAGTATTTAAGCTGAATTAAAACCACAGTCATCCCTTAATATAAAGAAGTCAGTCAGGATGCTCATAAAGGCATGCCCTGCCTGTGCCAGTTGGCTTGGATGTTTACCTCACACTTACACGTAGTGTGTTTAAGTCACATGATGAGATCATCACTTCGCCTAGTGTGTGTGTGTGTGTGTGTGCCAGCTGTGATAAGAGTGAGGAGAAATAAGGTCAGCTGTGACTATGATTGTCTTAATGAAGAGTTCGATAGCTATAAGAATGATCTATTGCAAACAAATGTGCTGAAAAAATGGGTTCTTTAAGAGCTAGATACAATTAGAACTGGATATTTTATTTTAAAAAACATATTATAGATGAAAAAAAACTGTCATTTGACTCGGACCAGTAAACAAACACCTAGCGACCATCCAGAGCAACATTTGCCATTGTTCTTTTCGTGGGCAAAATCCAGTCATTTAATTTATGAATACACGCAATTGGGAGTTTCTCTTGAGGTGAAACATTTGCTCACACAGATTTCACAAAGGGTTGAAGTTGGTCTTGGCAACTACTCACAACACCATATTATTGTGGAAAGAATAACATTAAGCTGATGTATAATAAATATGTGTTGTTTTGAATGTAAGTACATACCAAAGACTAGACTTTCTCCTCCGCCTGAGATGGTATAACCATCTGGTTATAAAAACCCTTGGTTGTCTCACCCATTAATGTCATTATGTAACACAGACTGCTTGATCAGCTGTTTATGAGGATACGCAGCTCTTACACTCGCTGTTCCATTCTGATATCTGCAAACATTAATACCCATATCTGTCCTTAATTATCCTCTAAAAAGAATATATATTAGGACAGCAGATAAGTGCTTAATGATAATTCCTGATAAGAAAAGTGTGTTCGTGAACAATATAATGTACACACAGGTGTATTGTAACTGTGTCCGAGTAAAGAGCATTTATTGCCTTGACTTGGTAGATAAAGTCCTATGTCCTATGAAAACAGGTCTTTATTTAATGCACAAAATAGCTATTAGTTCAAATGAAGTTGTTTAATTTAACATTAAACAATGCATACTAATCTGCTGCTGTATTTTGCATTGCAGCTCATCAAGACGCATAACCTTCTTCCTAGCCGAAACTACATTTTTGGCTACCATCCTCATGGCATCTTCTGTTTTGGTGGTTTTTGTAACTTCGGGACGGAGGCCACAGGATTCTCCAAGATATTCCCCGGAATCAAGCCATCTCTTGCCACACTGGCTGGAAACTTCCGCTTGCCTGTGTTTCGGGATTACCTGATGTCTGGAGGTACCCATTTCTAGTTCATTTTATGGATTAAACCATGCACTCAATGCTTGCAATTGCATCACATATCAGTGCATGAAGATTATTTCCGTCTGATTAAAAAGAGGACCATAGTTGTCCTCTCTGTGGTGTAGATAAGAATCCTGCAGTCTATCAAGGACCTCTGAGCTTTGTCCTATTGCGTAGAGAGACACAGCCCTGCATGCGCTGATGTCAATATTTTTTTGAAGAACTTCTGTTGAAACCTGCCCTATGTACCCACTGATTGATAGGCTATTCTTACACCCTCTTATAAGAAACAAACGTCAATAGTTTCTTCAAAAACTGTCAAACAAATATTTTCCCCAAAATTCCAATATATAATATAATATAATATAATATAATATAATATAATATAATATAATATAATATAATATAATTAATATAATATAACAACATAATATAATAGAGAATAAGAAACATAATTAATATAATATAATATAATATAATATAATATAATATAATATAATATAATATAATATAATATAATTAATATAATATAATATAATATGTAAAATGGCCTTTTTGCTTTTAATTTTTAACTTCTGAATGGTTTGCCCAAAAATCATGAAACTGGTCTCTTCTGATTCTGTGCATCAAGTCGAATGATAGCCAATTTCCCCATATTGGCTATTGTGGGCGTCGGCCATTTTAAGAATTTAAGAATGCATTAGCGTATCCTCACGAAATTCTGTATGTGTCATCAGGACATGCCCTGAAGGTACTCAAAAAGTTTCCAAAAATGCTAATAACTTTTGATTAATTTTGCTTATTTAAACCGGTCTTGATAGATTCCTTGGGTCATGCTGAGAACAACGGTACCAATTATGCCATATTTGCTCAAACTTGCAATCTGCCATTTTTAATTTCTTTGAAAACATACTTTTTCAAACTCTTCCTAGACCGTTGGTCTGATTTTCACCTAAATTGGCTCGGATCATCTTCAGACCATGCCGGCAAAAAGACCAAACCGCTCTCGAGTAACGCATCAACGAATTTGTCGGCATGATGCCAAGCTGATTCTGAGGCTGTAACTGTGCAACTCTTTGGCGTATTGACACCAAACTTTGTATCTGTCATTGACACCTCATACTGACCACACCATAATAATGTGATAACAGCGCCACCTATTGATCAAAAGTGAGTTAATCATATTACAGTGATTTTTCAGCCATTTTGACTAAAATAGTCTAAAAACATCTTTAATCACTTATTGTTGCAGTTTTTCTGAAGCTTCGTTTTTTGCATTGTTCCCTTTTGTGTTTGGCCCCGATAATTGCTGCTTGCAGCTATATTTATTCATCTGTTCATTGACTCAAGAGCCCCCTGCAGTTCCTTCATGAACCCCAGTTTATTTCTGACACTATACCCTTCTGTTTCTCAGGTATCTGCCCTGTAAATCAAAACTCCATTGACTACCTCCTGTCTAGTAACGGTACAGGCAACGCTGTGGTCATCGTGATAGGAGGGGCTGCAGAATCTCTGGACTGTGCCCCAGGGATGAACGCCGTCACGCTGAAAAAACGCAAAGGCTTTGTGAAACTGGCCCTCAAGCATGGGTGAGAAGAACCGCAAATCATTTTCCTCACCACCTTCCTGATGCTTCCAGTCCTGTCTTTCCTCTGTCAGCAGTAAACGGCAGGGTTGTTGCAGGTTTAGCAACACAAAGCCTTCAGAAATAAGCCCGTGTTGGGCTAGCAAAGCAGTTTGGAGTGACGTATTTTGTGGAAAAACAAGAACTGCATCATGACAAAGGAATGCATAGTAACACAGAAAATCCCTAACTATTCAAATCTCAAAGAAGCTTATAGGATAAATAAGTGCTTTTGAATAAATTCCTAAAAAATGACTTACCCATCTCACAAGATTTGATGAAAAAATTAAATGGACTGTTACAGATTCTCTTTGTATTCTAAAATGTGTGTTTCTTTGCCATTATGATAACTTTTGAACTTCCTGTTCCCCTCTCAGGGCTGATCTGGTGCCCGTCTACTCATTTGGTGAGAATGAGGTCTACAAACAGCTGATTTTTGATGATGATTCTTGGTGGCGTGTGGTTCAAAAGAGGCTTCAGAAGATTTTAGGCTTCGCCCCGTGCCTGTTTCATGGCTGTGGACTGTTCTTCCCAGAGTCATGGGGTTTTGTACCTTACTGCAAACCCATTACGACTGTTGGTGAGTAACGGCACGTTGGTCACCAAACAGATGTTTTATGGTCTGTTTATCTAGGTAATCAAGATTTTGATTTAGCAGTTAAACTGACCAAAAATCCTCCAGATCCTGAAAGCATCTTCTGCATATTTGAGCCCTTTCCAGCAGTGACTGTGTGATTCTGAGATCTGAGGACGATTGAGGGACTCACACACAACTATTAAAAAAGGTTGACACATTCACTGATGCTCCAGAAGGAAACACAACACATTAAACTTTTGAATTTGAAGATCAAGGTAAATTGAACTTAGTTTGTCTGCCCGGGAAACATGTGAGTATCTTCTGTTGCTTCTGAAGGGCAGGACTAAATGAAAAACTGTGATATTCAAACAAAATTTGGACATCTTCCTCCTGTTCAAAAGTGTTCACCCCCGGCTCTTAATGCGTCGTTTTTCCTTCTGGAGCATCAGTGAATGTGTCAACCTTTTTTTAATAGTTGTGTGTGAGTCCCTCAATCGTCCTCAGATCTCAGAGTCACACAGTCACTGCTGGAAAGGGCTCAAATATGCAGAAGATGCTTTCAGGACCTGGAGGATTTTACTGAAGAACGTTGGTCAGTTTAACTGCTCAGGACAAACAAGAGACTCAAGAACAACCATCACAAACACACACACAGCCGTGGATCATCAGGGAATGACATGCACACTCACACACACACACACACATAGCTGTGGATCATCAGGGAACGACACACACACACAGCCGTGGATCATCAGGGAATGACACACACACACATACTCACACACACACAGCCGTGGATCATCAGGGAATGACACACACACACATACTCACACACACACAGCCGTGGATCATCAGGGAACGACACACACACTCACACACACACACACACAGCCGTGGATCATCAGGCAATGACACACACACACACACTCGCACACACACAGAAGTGGATCATCAGGAAACAACACACACACTCACACACACACAGCCGTGGATCATCAGGGAACGACACACACACTCACACACACACAGCCGTGGATCATCAGGGAACCACATACACTCACACACACACAGCCGTGGATCATCAGGGAACGACACACACACTCACACACACACACAGCCGTGGATCATCAGGGAACCACACACACTCACACACACACAGCCATGGACCATCAGGAAACGACACACACACTCACACACACACAGCCGTGGATCATCAGGGAACGACACACACACTCACACACACAGAGCCGTGGATCATCAGGGAACGACACACACACTCACACACACACACAGAGCCGTGGATCATCAGGGAACGACACACAGGATTAAGAATCAAGGGTTCATACACTTCTGAACAGGGTCATTTTTATAAAATTATTATTTTTTGACTATATGTAAAATATCCTATTTAGGACAGGACTAAATAAAAAATAACATGCATTTTGTACGATCCCTCTTATTTTGTTATAATTATTCACATTTTCACAGGATATTTCACACTTTTGAGCTCATGCTGGTATTTAAATAAATGTAATATGTTTATATCCTTTAAATCCTAAATGTTTAAATTCTACTAGATATTCTACTTTAAACTGGCATGGGTTATAATGAAACATACCTAAAAATAGTCCTAGTTTTATTCAGTTCAAGGACAGTCTCTGTGTTGATAGAACGGCTCTTTCAGCTTACGGTCGATATTTGCTGACATCAGACGCACATTAATGGTTAAAATTTAGACATTTGTTGACATGATCTCAGTTTAACTAGAGTTTAATGATCTGTGGATGAACTTTATAAAAAATGTTTCTCTCTTCTACAGTTGGCGAACCCATCACAGTTCCAAAAATTGAGGCGCCAAGTCAGGACGTCATAGATATGTACCATGCCATGTACATCAGGTCCCTGAAGTCTCTCTTTGACAATAACAAGACTCGTTTTGGTCTGAATGAGAGTGACATCCTTCTAATTCAGTGAAAGAACACATTAAGGAATAGGAATAACTATCTAAGAACACAACTGAAGTGCCTGTTCAGAGATGGTGAAGGAAATCAATGCTGGTTTCTGTTCATTCACTACTGCAAACCGTACTGAAATATACTGTACTATATGGGATGCAGGGAATCTAGCCTGTGTCACTTCTGCTCATCGCCACTGGGTGGCAATCCACAATAACATTTCTCAGCTGGTGGATGTATATTCTTCAATATATGACAATACATTACAAGTAATGTATAAAGATTTAATTTAAATGCTGTACTAGATAAAAGTGTTTGCCCCATTATTTTTAATGCACAAGCAATGCAATTATTGGGAGTTTTGCCTTACTAAAAGCCAAAGGGTGTTTGTGTAACCAAAGAGTCTTACGTTATATAGAAACTAAGCAAAAAAGAATATTGTGATTCAGTTGTTTGAATTATAAATTGGAATGAAAGACAAGATATGGTGCTTTTGATCCCATTTGATCATAGCTTGATGATAAAAACAAGAAGGTAAAAGTGAAGTTGAAAATGATGATGAATCCCTGTAAATGTGTGATCAGAATACTAATGAATGCTGGTCCTTTTTCTGTAACACTATTGATAATTTACCACAGAAGTATTAATTTTGCATATACAAGTTGCACATGCTTTCAGTTTTCACCATGCACTCTTACATGACATCAACATTTAGTCCTATTTACAAATATCAGGCCTTTATTCCAAAAGCAAACGCTCGAAAGACCTCAAACATGTGTTTGCATGCCAAATCTATGGGATTAAATTCCCGCCAAAAGTATATAAAAATCTAAAATCTAAAAGCACATGTACAAATATATTGCACAAACTGAAAAAAATTATGCAAAATTATCAGAATAGCAAACAATGTGGTCACGGACTCACAAAAAATGAAAAGTGCATTTAAAAAAATAAGCGTGAATCAAAACTGGAGTGACGTCAACTCCCCTCTTTGATTGATTGGCTAGAGGAGGAGCTGTCAATCTAGAACTAGTGGACCAATGGTGACGCTTAAGCCCGCCCTAATTTACATGAAACTCCAACTGCAACATTTGGAAAAGCAAGTGCAGAACATGGAAAGAAGAGCAACGAGAAAAATGAGAATATGAGAAATTTTTGTATTACAAGAATACAAAAGAGTCAAATATGAGCAGCACAAAGTACAGAGTAATAAATCCAAGGAAAACTATTTTTAAGAACACATAAACATAACATTTGTGCAATATATCATTTTTAATGTGTTTAAAGTTTGATTCATGCCTTTTATTTATTTAAATGCCCTTTTTATTTTTTTAAATTCATGCTTATTATATTTTGATCCGTGACCACATTTTTTTTACACATTTTTTGATCCGTGGGCGCAATACTTTCGGCGGGAATTTAATCCCATACAAATCAAACAAGCCTTTTTTATTGTTTTGAATAGGAACTAACCTGAATTCAAGTGCCAAGATGTATGTACATGTATGCAATCATATTTAACCCGAGAGAATAACATTTTTATAGTGATTGTGTATTTAAACGGATTCAGGGGATCTGCAGCTCTCGATTGGTGGATAATAAGCAATTACATGCTGACATTTAACCTTTTAAATTGTGAATATATGCAATAAATGCTGCAGTCTCTGATATCAGCCTTCATTTATGTCCATGAAATCCTGATTCTTTGAATTAAACTTTTGTATATTTTCAGAATAAACGTTTATGGAAAAGTATGTGCTGTCTGTCTTTGATTGACACATAACAGTCTTTAAACCCAGCCTTGTTTTTTTAAATCAGAGATTTATGCAACAGTTCCAGATTATTAGTCCAAAGTCCACGGGTCAGTGATAGTTCTTTAAATGAATCAATACGGCTGTATGGCAAAATCAGTATTCTCCTGACAAATGAAACATAATAAATGTTTGTTCTACTTTCGTAAGAATTCAAATATGCATTTAATAAACCAAATAACACATTGTAATTCACATTCACAGAAAAACCCAGAATATGTTTAAGGTGCATTATAGGATTTATGTAAAGTGTGACTATCTGGGATCTCTTATTTGATTGGCTGATAGTGAGGTGGGGCACAGCCATGAATGAAAGATATTGAATGATTTATCTGGGTCACTAATTGTTTACTCCTTATGTTAATATATTTATTTAACAAATGTAGCCAATATAAACTGCATGATGAGAAATTATGAGAAGCTATAAATCTAGTAAATTATATGATATGGTCTGCTATTTTGCTTTTCTCTTTCTTGCTTTTGCTTTGTTTTTCTCTGCTGTAGTGATGCCTATATGCATGATTAATAATTTAGTCTGTCGCATGCAATGTTCTTTTAAAATTTGATTGCAATAAATAAAATGAGAAATTCATTCAAAATGAACAGAAATTAACCCCTTAACTGTCACGCCCTTTTTGAGAATGGCGGTGAAAATGCATCCAGACCTACGTTTGGTCTTGTTTTAAAAAAGACACTCTGCAGATTACTGAAAAAATGAAAGTATGAAAAAGTTATGGAAGTTTAAATTTACTGTAAATCAAATGTAATGTACTAAATATTTTTAATTTTATATAAAACTCTAAACTTTTTTACTCTAAAATTACTATAAAATCAAAGCCGTATGTCTAACCAAGTTGTGTTCCAAATTTGAAGTTTATATACGTTTATAATTGAAGTTCCCATGAGATTTTGTTTAGGCGTAATACCAAAAATAGCCACCGGGTGACACACATGCCATTGGATTTTTTTTAATGCATTCTGCTGTAACAAATTAATATATTTCTGTCCAAATATCACTTCTATCACAAAATATGTCACCTTGAGACTTTCCGGCGATATGTGTTTTGTCAGGATTAGAAAAGGTTTTGATTATAAATGATGAAACATGACGACGGCCAATAGGGGAGGAGTACCGTTTCTATGGTAACGCAACATCCAATTTCAAAGCGGTTTTCACAGGATGAATTTTGAGTTTGTAAGCTTCCGAATGATACCTAATTACTAAAATATGTGATATAAAAAAGGCAATAAAAAGATATTATATTTTAGAGGATAATATACACCAATCAGGTGAACAGGTGAAGTGAATAACACTGATTATCTCTTCATCACGGCACCTGTTAGTGGGTGGGATATATTAGGCAGCAAGTGAACATTTTGTCCTCAAAGTTGATGTGTTAGAAGCAGGAAAAATGGGCAAGCGTAAGGATTTGAGCGAGTTTGACAAGGGCCAAATTGTGATGGCTAGACGACTGGGTCAGAGCATCTCCAAAACTGCAGCTCTAGTGGGGTGTTCCCGGGTCTGCAGTGGTCAGGATCTATCAAAAGTGCTCCAAGGAAGGAACAGTGGAGAACCGGCGACAGGGTCATGGGCGGACAAGGCTCATTGATGCACGTGGGGAGCGAAGGCTGGCCCGTGTGGGCCGATCAAACAGACGAGCTACTGGAGCTCAAATTGCTCAAGAAGTTAATGCTGGTTCTGATAGAAAGGTGTCAGAATACACAGTGCATCTCAGTTTGTTGCGTATGGGGCTGCATATCCGCAGACCAGTCAGGGTACCCATGCTGACCCCTGTCCACCGCCGAAAGCACCAACAGTGGCACGTGAGCATCAGAACTGGACCACGGAGCAATGGAAGAAGGTGGCCTGGTCTGATGAATCACGTTTTCTCTTACATCACGTGGATGGCCGGGTGCGTGGCTTACCTGGGGAACACATGGCACCAGGATGCACTATGGGAAGAAGGCAGGCGGGACGGGATAGTTCACCCAAAAATGAAAATTCTGTCATTATTTACTCACCCTCAAGTTCTCTATGAGTTTCTTTCTTCTGCTGAATACAAGAAAGATATTTTGAAGAATGTCGGAAACCGAACAGTTGATGGACCCCATTGACTACTATGAACTCTCTAACTCTCTGGTTACCCATAATCATATTTTGTGTTCAGCAGAAGAAAGAAATTAATACAGGTTTGAAACAACTTGAGTAAATGATGACAGAGTTTTCATTTTTGGGTGAACTGTCCATTTAACTAGGTCACTTTTTTGTGTGCAAAATCCTTTAAAATAATTGTATCAATAATTGATATGCATTTAAATTACATGGCCAATGCTTCACTTTTTATTTCATGTTTATTTTCATATCAAATTTACATTATTTTTTAATGGTACGTTGGGCAATGGCGCCCTCTTGTGCTTCATGGATAATTCTACTTCATATAATAATAATAATACTATTAATAATACTACTACTATTAATAATAATAATAATAATAATAATACTATTAATAATAATACTACTATTAATATTAATAATAATAATACTATTAATAATACTACTACTATTAATAATAATAATAATAATAATACTATTAATAGTAATAATAATAATACTATTAATAATAATACTACTATTAATAATACTACTACTATTAATAATAATACTACTATTAATAATAATAATAATAATAATACTATTAATAATAATACTACTATTAATAATAATAATAATACTACTATTAATAATAATACTACTATTATTAATAATAATAATAATACTATTAATAATACTACTACTATTAATAATAATAATAATAATACTACTATTAATAATAATAATAATAATAATAATAATACTATTAATAATACTACTACTATTAATAATAATAATACTATTAATAATAATAATAATAATACTATTAATAATAATACTACTATTATTAATAATAATAATAATACTATTAATAATAATACTACTATTAATAATACTACTACTATTAATAATACTACTACTATTAATAATAATAATAATAATAATAATACTATTAATAATAATACTACTATTAATAATACTACTACTATTAATAATAATACTACTATTAATAATAATAATAATACTATTAATAATACTACTACTATTAATAATAATAATAATACTACTATTAATAATAATAATAATAATAATACTATTAATAATACTGCTACTATTAATAATGATAATACTATTAATAATACTACTACTATTAATAATAATAATAATAATAATAATACTACTATTAATAGTAATAATAATAATACTATTAATAATAATACTACTATTAATAATACTACTACTATTAATAATAATAATAATAATAATAATACTATTAATAATAATACTACTATTAATAATACTACTACTATTAATAATAATACTACTATTAATAATAATAATAATACTATTAATAATACTACTACTATTAATAATAATAATAATACTACTATTAATAATAATAATAATAATAATACTATTAATAATACTGCTACTATTAATAATGATAATACTATTAATAATAATAATAATAATACTATTAATAATAATACTACTATTAATAATAATAATAATAATACTATTAATAATACTACTACTATTAATAATAATAATAATACTACTATTAATAGTAATAATAATAATACTATTAATAATAATACTACTATTAATAATACTACTACTATTAATAATACTACTACTATTAATAATAATAATAATAATACTATTAATAATAATACTACTATTAATAATACTACTACTATTAATAATAATACTACTATTAATAATAATAATAATAATACTATTAATAATAATAATACTATTAATAATAATAATAATACTACTATTAATAATAATACTACTATTATTAATAATAATAATAATACTATTAATAATACTACTACTATTAATAATAATAATAATAATACTATTAATAATAATAATAATAATAATAATACTATTAATAATACCACTACTATTAATAATAATACTACTATTAATAATAATAATAATAATACTATTAATAATAATACTACTATTAATAATAATAATAATAATACAAGTTATATATTGATTATTAATAAAAGGAATACATTAATTAATTTGTAATAATTTCTCTCTGTTTAGCGCACTGTACTTTTATAGGCTATGTGGAACAGGCCCGTTTATTACACATTATATATTTTATTCTCGTGTCAATGCAGTGCTCACCCAGATATTACATTAACGGGAGAATAATCCAATACTGGGATCACGTTACTCAAACACAGCCCCTCACTTCCTCATATTTGTACGAGCGTAGAGCACAGCACGAGTTTCTAAAGGCCTCCTCCCGCCCTTTTTCTTTTGGTTGACACGCTCTACACCAATCAACGTAGAGTATCCATTCACGTCACCATGTGTCAGTTTTAGTGACAGCTTCCTCAGCCAATAGGCGCGAAGCGAGGGTTTGCCGATCAAGGTCGCGGTAATGGCTTCCTAGGCAGGACTTACTTTGTTTATGCCGCCAGTAGCTGTGTTTTGTGTGCTTAATGTACGTTATAATAGCAATCTGCACGTTTAGGAAGAAAGCTCGGGATCTGACACCTTCGTGCCGGGAGTTTCTCGCCGATGGGGCTGAGTTTGTATGGCTGAATGAGGCTATCGCCTGTGGTACCGTAGAAGGATGAGCTCCATCGCCGGCCGGGATCTCTCAGTGTCCGCTGGATCTGTCAGTAACCCCGGGACAACGTCCTCCAGAGTCCTGCATGTGGAGCTCACATCACAACAGGTACACCTGCAGCATCGTGTCATCCAGACATATGCTCTATGTGCACGCGCTTACTGCGTGTTGAATATCTAGCGGATCATCTCGTGCATGTGTCACATGTCACCGGATGATCATAACACCGGGCCTCCATGTCCAGTCAAGCTCTGGTCAACATTTATGCATGCAGTGGGGTTTGAAATTATATATATATATGTGTTTGTGTGTGTGTTAATAATAAAGCACTGGCTTGCTCATATAGCAGAAATATACAGTGTCACTGTGTGTCTGCAAACACAAAACAGACAGCGTCCTAATATTTGTTAATATCATGTCACAGTTTATTATTGACATTTAAATGCTTTATCAACAAGAAAACAGCTTAGTTATTTTTTTTTTATTAAAAAGACTGCCATTAAAGGCACAATATGTAAGATTTTTTGGATTAAAATACCCACTAGAACAATGTTAAATATTTTGTTGATTTGTGTACTTGCATTATCCCAAATGTTTCCAAGAATGTTTAAATCCAGAGAAATCATACATTTTAACCAGGACACGGACCGTGCATCGCCTATCAATGACATCACACCCGCGTTACCCTCGATTTCCGGTTTTATTTTGCAGAAACCATGGAAACACCAAAGACGTTTAATATATTATGTTTTATTAGACAGGCGAGCAACTGTTTGGATCATTCATGGACAGAAACGAATCATTGTTCTCCAGCTCAACACAGTTAGTCTTATTGTTTAAATCTGGTGTTCTTGATTTACCGCGAGTACCATGTTTTACCATGCCTGATATCGATCAAGTGTCTCATAGTAGCGCCCAGTGAATGCACAGAGAAGCATTATAACACCACTTTAACACACTCAAATGTGCGTATTATGATAAAACAGCGCTGCGTTACCCCACATACACATGAGCGGAAGAAGCGGAAGCGCTCGACTGACAGAATAAAAGCTCCGCCCAATCCAGGCGTCATCAAGCTACGCTTTTGTTTTGAATAAGCGAACTCTAGCTGTGAAAATTACATATTGCGCCTTTAAGGATTGTAAAACATTTCAGGCAAAAATGTGCATATAGTGTATTGTTGATGTAACACTTGAGATTGCCATTCGAGAGTAGTTCTGATTGTGTGTGTGTTGCAACAATTTCAATAGTGCAGTGTTGCAATACACACAGTGCACATACATGCCCTGAATCTGCTATAACTGAGAGTGCATGTGGAATGATAGTCATGTCCTGCAGCAATTGTGGGTTTAATCATATCACAGGTTCCCGGGAAGTGTTTTGGGGATTGCAGGCTTTCCTGTTAAGCGGTGTCTGTTGATGACTTGGCATTCTGTGCGGGGAAATGTTGCATTACTTAATGCTGCAAACATGGGCTGGAGTTACGAGCGGTTTCTTGCAGGAAGAACTCACCCTGAATCGTCTCTATATAATATAATACGTCATATGAAATATTTAAATGTTTTTTTTTTTTTACATAAAATATGTACTGGTATAAACTGCATATTCTAATATTGCCATTAGTATATTCCCATGTCCTGCTGCAATTTATACCAGTAAAATTGATGCTGTAAAATGCAGGTATAGACATATGCTTGATGAGCTGTATGTGTTTTGAGGTTTTCATGCAGGGTTGTATGATTAATTAAATTAAAATTGTGATGTTAGTGTGATTATCAAACGCAACATGCACCAAACAAGCACCAACTTGTAAAGAAAAGCACTTCTAAACCTAATAAAGCCTGTCAACAAAAGAGAAACCCCCAAAATAAGCACTAGATGGCTTAAAATATGAAAATGGAGAAATTAAGACATTATTATTAGTATTGTATTTTTAACAGTTGTACTACAAAATGAAATCATTATACAGTTTTTTTTAAATCATTGTTTGTTTTACAGTTGAATATTACATTATTTTGCTTAATATTGTAATTTAGTAGTAATAATTTTACAGTAGTAGTAAATCATTATTACTATAATCAAAACTTTTGATCAAATTTGGCTTACAAACAAACACAACAAACCTGTTTTTTCTTTTAAATCACATTTTTCAATTGCAAGCACAATTTTTTTTCAACTGTAAATGTAAATTTTATTACCCTTTATTTAAATATTATTACAAATTTGTTAAAGACTTACTGCGTAGTTGTGCTTAATTTGAGTCAATTGTTTTATTTGTGATAATGCCAATTTGTGCGACATAATTTTTGCTCAGGCTGTCACACAAAGAAATTATGAACGCATGCAAGAGAGAAACTACAAAATATTAATTAATATATTAACTGATTTTATAGTCAATGTATGCTTTTTTTTATTTATTTTTTTTATCTTCTGTGAGCTTTTTTTCTATGCATTTTTTGCTGTAGCTGTAATTGTTGCCAAATAATTTTGTCAAATAAACAAGTTTAGTCTTGTTCTTCAATCATATTTTAAAGGGGGCCTAAAATGCTTCTTTTTACAAGATGAAAAATAAGTCTCTGATGTGCCCAGAGTGTGTATGTGAAGTTCAAAATACCCCAAAGATCATTTTTATAGCATGTTAAAATTGTCACTTTTTGAGGGTGAGCAAAAACCTGCAGTTTTTGTGTGTCCCTTTAAATGCAAATGAGCTGCTGCTCCCGCCCCCTTTCAGAAAGAGGGCGGAGCTTCAAGAGCTCATGTTAGCAGCTCTGATTACCTCACGCAGACACGCACTGAAAATGTCAGAAACTGTTCAGCCTTTTATGTTCCTTAAAGATGGCCTTAAGGAACAGCCTTAAATCTCTCGTGTGGGAACTGTTGTAAGATGCACAGAGCCAGAGAATATCTGAAGAGAGAACCGGTATAGTTTAGTTTTATTACGGTTATAACTTATGCTGTCGTCTTGCTTTTATGACATGCTATTGCATTTGTGTTCGTACTGTATTACAATAAATGTGAAAGACGGATGGAAAGCTTGAGCGACTCCCAAATGTGCTCGACTACATCAACTCTTCCTCTTCTCAACATGGCCTTTGTTGCGTGTTCACAGGGGCGGGGTTTATGTACATTTTAGCGTTACTGATGTCACTAACCCGTGAAGAAGCTTGAACTTTGAGCGTCGTAACTTTGCAGATCTCATGCTCAAACAGCAACATTACACACTAACTACAGTTACAGTCACATCATAATCAACCACCCCTTAAAAAAATATGCAAAACTTTCCTCATATTTGATGGTTTAATCAAACTTCTAGGGACATTGCTTTTGGCCATTATTGTATACAAGTTCATTTTAGTGAACTTGCAAAGAAATGGTTTCAAACCTAGTACACTTGAGTTAAAGGCCAGTCTTTAGCTCTTGTGATGGTGTGTGGCCTGTTGCATGAAGCTTGCTGAACAACTCAGGTTTGATCCAGAGTTTGCTCAGACTTACCTGGGTAGCAACTGAAACCGGCTTCATGCAACAGGCCTCACTTCTGCTTTTGTTAAAAATGGAATGCAATCAGAAACAGTGAAATGTGAAACCGCATGTGAAGTCCCTGTCACATGATGGGTTGTTAGAGCTTATGACACCTGTCGGAGGTTTATTTTACTGGAAATGGTTATGACACCAATTGCTTCGGCAGTCACACAGTCAACTTGTGACTCTTCCTGCTTGAGGCAAAGTCCTGAATGTCCTGTTATGGACTACAGATGACCTCTGTTAGGGCTTGATGCTTACTGTTTTCCCAAGGTGCACCTGTGCTCCTAAGTTTAAAAATGTAGAAGCGCATTTAGAAACTTTAAGGGCACAGCTAAGTTTTCTGCATTTATATAAAACACACTGTAACAGAGTTTGCCATACTAGTGTTATTTCAGTATCACTGAGATACTGTATAGTTTTAGTTAATATTTTGAATTCAATTTAATTCTGCTTTCATTTTAATTTTAAAGTTTTAGTAATTCTGTTGTTTTGTCTTTTTTTTTATGTCTATAGTTTTTATAAATTTTTGTTTTAGTTTGGTACATGAGGTTAGTGAAACTAAACTAATTTCAACTAAATGAAAATAAGAAAATGTATTTTTTTATATTTTATTTGATGTCAGTAAACATTTATTTATTTCAAGTAAAGAGATTTTTTTTCATGGTTTAATTTTTGCTAACTATAATACTGTAATAAAATCTATATATTTAATAATATGTGTCAAATAATGTCTTTCCTTCCTGTGCCGGGGCGTCCCAGACAGAAGCTACAATACTTTACTTTAAATTAAATGGAAATTAAATTACATACAGTTTGTGTAACCAGATAATAACCGGGGTGGAGATTGGACACACGGCGTGACTTTTTTATTTAATAAACAAGCATGAAAAACACAGGACTCTTATTTTGAAATGTCTACGCTTTATTAGTGCAGGAGCTCATTCAAATTCAGACGAGGAGATAAAATATGCATTCTTACAAACAGATTACAATATAAACACCGTGAAGTAGTGTTGTCACGATACTGGAATTTCTAACTTTGATACGATACCTAAAAAAGTATCGATTTTCGATACCATGGGAAAAAAAACGCTGCTTATACTGTCGAATAGATATTTTTAGTATCATTTCTTTTTTTGTCCGTCTATTGAAAGTCTCTTTCTTTTGAAGAGATCACTTTATACGATAAAGCTTTTAACCTTTTTTTTTCATATATAAACGTTGATCAATTACCATTACAATTATCTCACAAATATTTGCTAGCTCAATGTATTTTCTCCAGTGGGGTAATTTTGTTGCAATAGCTTACATACAGCACAAGGAAGCTTGATTTCAAATGGTATAAAAGATGAGTAGACAATAATAAAATAAGAACAAATAAACAAATTACTAACAATAGCACAAATAAATACAAAGATACAAATGAAATAGACAGCTTTATTTTTTCAGGTAGGTCTAACAGTATTCAGGTAAGAAACTGAATAAAAAAAATCTAATTTAAAATAACATTGTATAATCTTCATTGTAAAAAAATTAAATACAGACGAATCCATTAAAGTTACACAAGTTAATGAGTCAAGAGCAGTAAGTGATCGCTTGTCTTTTTGTAGTTTGAATAACAAGTGAAGCGCTCACATTTATTTCATGAAATCATAGCCTTTTGAAGTTTAATAATCACATTAGACCGTATCGTGATTTATGTTTTTCCGTCCCCAAAATATAAGACGCCTTAAAATGATCATTAAGACGCTTGTTATAGCATTTAAGTTATTGAAGACTTTTTATGATCTTAAGAAAACTGATCCGCAGGGTGTGCTCCAAAATACATTGTACAGTTCGCACACATCTGTTTTTAGTCGCAAATGCGATGAGTGAAATGGTCGCACTGTCGAGCCTTAAACACCATTCATTGGTTTTCCAGCATTTCCAGCCATTGCTCAATGTGATATGATTTATTAAACTCAGAAATGAAGTCATGCTTGATGTTTCGTTTCATTTTAGCTGTTTGAAACAGCTCCAAACTGCCTAATAAGGGAAAGTTGATCATACACTAGCTTGTTTGTTCCTGTGCTAGTTAAGTGCTCCGTTAACCTACTAAAATGTCCCATCAACCTCTGAGTCTGGGACAAACTGGATGTTCCTCAGTGTTCCTGTTGTCTGAAACAAGGGGGGGGGGGGGGACTGAACAAAGTGTGGTGTTGTTCCTGTAGCTTCAATAATCCTGTGGGGCATCCCATGACTTAGATTTAGTATTTAATGCCTCACGGGCGGAACTGGAAAATCTTTGTGGCTGGTTGTGATGAAAGCTGGTCAGGTGAAGACTTTAGTCTCAGAGTAAGTGTTTCATTGAAATGGCTGTGGCCCTGTGCCTTAAATCTGTTCTGTGGACTTTCTCATGTTGTGTAGATTAGGGTCGCAAGGTTAGCGTAGTTTCGTTTTTTTGTTCTTTTTGTAGTACAGGTGTTTAATTATTACTTTAATTCCACAGAACCGCAATTATGATGATTCACCCTACCTAAAATATAAAGAATAATGCTGTGTTTTTCATGCATCTAGTGGTTGACCAATATATTGCTAATATTTGGCATTTTTTTCGGCCTACAGTTGTGGTCAGAATTATTGGTCACAAATATTGGCACCCAATTATTGCCCCGTCCTTTCCCCAAGATAGCAGCTCTTCTTCTGTAATGCCTGATGAGTTTGGAGATCAGAGCCCATTCCTTCACACAGAATCTCTCCAGATCCTTCAGATTCCCAGCTCTTCTCTTCACTTCATCACTCATTCTCTATAGGGTTCAGGAACTGGGACGGCCATCATTTTGTGCTCAGTGACACATTTTTGTGTTTGATTTTGATCATTGTCCTGATGGAAGATCCAACCACGGCCCATTATAAGATTTCTAGCAGGTTTTGATGTTTTATCTGCTGGTATTTGCTAGAATCCATGATGCCATGTGTCTGAACAAGAAGTCCAGGACCTCCAGCAATAAAACAGGCCACAATATTAAAGATCCAGCGGTGTATTTAACCGTGGGCATGGGGTGCTTTTTATTTCCATCTGGTGGGTTTGCTGCCAAAAGCTCTTGTTTTAGTGTCATGTGACCCCAGAACCAGGTCCCGTCTGAAGCTCCAGTCGTGTCTGACCACTGAATATGCTGGAGTTTGTTTCTGGATGAGCGAGGAGGATTTTCCCAAACATCTTGTGCTGATGTAGGAGCTGTTTGAGACAGTTTTTAGTCTTTCTGAGCCCAAGACTCAACTAATCTCTGCGACTCTCCAAGATCACAGATGGAGAATCTTTGTCCACTCAAACGCTCCTCCTCTCGTGCATTAGGACGATATACACACACGTCCTCTTCCAGATTCAGAACATCTTTAGTTGATTGAACTTCTTAATTATTGCCCTGATGGTGGAAATGGGGATTTTCAATGCTTTAGCTCTTTTCTTGTTTTGTGAAGCTCAACAATCTTTTGCTGCACATCAGAACTATATTCTGGGGTTTTACTCATTGTGATGAGGATTAAGGGAATCTGGCCTTTGTGTTTCCTCATATTTATACTCCTGTGGGACAATATGCTCTGTCACCCTGGTGTGCTGCTAAATTTAAATATTAATGGGAATATACTTTAGAGATATTTTACTCGTAGGGGTGCCAGTAATTGTCCAACGTGTTTTTGGAGAAAGCATTTATTTCATAATGAGATTTTCCCCCACTTTCAATTGTTTGACTTCAATGAAAGGTTAGAATTTTGTGAATTTTTTTAATGGAAGATCAAAAGGATAAACAAAACTGATTTATTTTTTACAGCCATTTTTGATCATATTTACCAGGGGTGCCAATAATTCTGACCACAACTGTATAATAAATTAGAATAAATTAATTGATTAATTTTATTGTTTTTGACCAGTGTTTTTTGTGCCATTAGCGGTAGGTTGTAACAGCCTCCTAAAAAAATGTCATTCATGGTCCAGTGAACCCAAAACCCGTCAAGACTTCTTTAAGACTTGGTAGACTAGTTGCAACATCCCGTCTGTGTTCATATCATAGGCCTTTCTTCTCCTTTTTTACAAAAAATCTTATGGTAAACCTTTCCATGCCTACCAACTCCTTTTTTCCCTTTGGCTCCAAAGCAGTGGATTTGTGCCCAATGTGATGCCATGTTTCGGTCAGGGCGGTGGATTTGGCTTTATACTGGCCTGACGTGAGACTCACAATGACGTTTTGTGCCTGTGTGTTGGTCTGTTCCTGTTCACTGTCAGTTGGTTGTGATGGAAAATGGAGAACTGTGAAACATTCAGACTTGAGCGGGTACATGATCCAGTAAAGAGGAGACTTGATATCACAAAATAGCTGAGAAATGTCATGACGGATTCCCATTTGCTTCTTAATTGGCATTCTCAAAAACCATCGTAAACGCATTACTTCTGAATTAAAGATTACAATGCATGTAAGTGTAAAAAAAGTGTGTTCCTGATGCATAGGTAAAGTAAGAAGAAAGGCATCATGTCTTTCTCACTAACTGTCTTTCTCTCTTTGTCTCAACAGAGGCGTTTACGTCACTTGCGGAGCATAGCGGCCCGTAACATCGTGAACAAGAATGGCTCTCCTCTGCTGGACACTTACTTCACCCTTCACCTCTGCCAGGAAGACCGGATATCCCGAGGTGACTGATGCTAGCTCAACTTGCTGGTACTCCCGCTTAATTTAGTACTTAAAGCTGCAGTGTGTAATTTCAGAAGTAACAAAATTGCAGAAAGTGACTGTATTCAAACAGTTTTCACCCTGCTTCCATTGGACTATCAAGGAGATGGCCCCGCCCCCAAACTCCAGCTATTGGTTGAGCTGTTGTCGGGCTGGTCGGACTGCTCAAATAAACAGTGCAATGTTTTGATAGCAACGTAGTGTTTACACCATCAATGTACAATTTGTGTACTTGGTTATTTCTGTGTATTTTGCAGTTGGATATTAAAAGCCAACAGTTACGCAAAGCAGCTTTAAACTAATGAGACTTTTAAAGTGCCCATTTATCCCTAATATGGTGTTTGGGGTCAGTATTACCCCCAATCAACTTTTCCATAGTTAAAAACATGATTCCCTTCATCTCAGTTGCATACAATTTTGTGACTTTTTCTATATTATCTATCTATACACACACAAAAAACCTGGGCTTCGGTTGTTCAGAAGGTATGTAAAAAAAACTTGTGGTGTTCGGGGTCAAAATGACCCCAATTGAAAACGAATGGGAAAAGTGGGAAAAAAAATGTGTTTTTTTTAAACTTTTCATTCAGATAGCAGAATTCTGCTTCTAACATCTAGATCAATATCCAGAAACAATTCATATTTAATTTTGATCGTCATTGGAGTGTTTTTTTTCATAAATATTTTATATTTTGTATGCATGCTAATGGTGTAGTTGAGGAATTTGGCAGTAAAAAAAAAGTACTTTATATCCCCCAAAACACAGCATAAATATATAGATGAGAAATAAACAAAAAAAATATATAATTTGTATTATTAAATTTTATATTTTTTACGCAATCGCTCTATAAATGTTTGGGGTATTTTTGACATGTGTGAACAGGAAATGAGGAGAAATTGTGTTTTGGTGTCTCCTACAACAGGTTTACACGCATCAAAGGTCAAAAAACACATTTTCTCATAGTATACATTGCCCATCCCCACATTGTTCAATGATTCTCAAACGACTCGACGGATGAATCAGTTTCTCTAAATCCCTCCTTTCCGTGAGCTACTCTGCTCTGATTGGCCAGACGGCCCAGTCTGTTGTGATTGGTCTACCGCGTACAGCTCATTACCATAACTGAACATCAGCTCCGGAGGCTTCCTAAAGCTCAGACGACTCGTTTACGCGGTTCAGAGACGATTCTTTCTTTTGGGAGACAATAACTTTATTTATCGTGCACTTTCGGCTTCACAACTTTGCAGAGCGTTTACATTCACAAACAGTGATATTACACACTGCATGAGAGGGAATATTTGAAAAACCACTTTAAAACTACATTTCTTAACTCTTTAACTCCTGTATTTAGTCTTGATAATTTTTTTCAGGATTCTTTGATGGATATAAAGTTAAACAGAAGAGCATTTATTTGAAATGGAAATCTTTCTTTCAGTGTCTTTACTGTCACTTTTGATCAAATTGAATGTGTCCTTGCTGAAGAAAAGTATTAATTTCTTTTAAAAGAACTTTTGAATGGTAGTGTATTCTGTAAGTCACTCAGGATTTGAAAGCTTTTGGATGACTTCTAACTTGCTGCTTTTCCTTTTCCAGATTTTTATAAGAGTGAAGTCATCCGAGACTCATTGGTGAGTGCTTTTGTTTTCATTGGTGTTTGGTGATGCGATTGAATGCTTATTATTTAAAACTTGTGAAATGTTAGACGGAGCACAGCATATCATATCTTAGAAGCGTGGTGTAGCTTAACATGTTATAGCGTAGCATACCAGCATTCTCAGCAGTCTCCTCTGGATTTATGTTCTGCTGTTGGATAATAAAAGTGAATGTCTTTTGGTTTAGTCCTTAATGTCTGTTCAGCCTTATGGGACTGCTGAAAACTGAACAATGGTAGCAAAAGCTTTCATAGTTAATTTATTACTGTTAAACCATAATAAATATGCAATCTTTGAACTCTTTCTGTCATATTTATTTTTTTCTAATTTTATTTGTGGATGCTTTTGGTAAAAATAGGTTAAAGGATTAATTGGATCTTAAAGATGAGATGTGTAATTTTTATATGCTAAAATACAAAAAACGTATGGCTTTGTGGTTGCAAACAAAATTTGTCTGACGACAGCAGCAGTGGCTCAGCCAATGATGTGAGTTTGATCTGTTTGACCAACCAATGGCAGATGGGGGAGTATGTGGGGAAAATAGTCATTTTAAAAATAATCTTAAAAATGGTAATTTTTGGTGCTGGTAATACAGAAATTACACACTTCTCCTGTACATTTAACATATTTTATACATCATTTTTTCCGGATTCCATAAATTATTAATGGTTCAATTAAATTTTAGTAATCAAAAAGCATGTATAATTAATTTAAATCATTAAACGTATACAATTTGACAACAATTAATTAAAAGTTTAACAAAAATTAGATGTTTAGGGCCCTATGAAATGTTTTATTTTTCATTCTCAAATTCTGTTTTCTGGATTCCATTTGAATGGTTTTGATTAAATAATAAAAATATCATGTCTAATTAATTGAATTCATAACTATTTATTTAAAAAAAAAATATTTCTAAGTGTTGTGTATTTTAATTTTTCTGGCAATCAAATGAAGGCATAAAACATTAATTTAATTTATCTTTTAATCATATGAAATTAAACAAACTTTGTCAAACAAAGTGCTGCACAAAAAAAAAAAAAATGTATATAATAATTAATTATTATTACTAGTGTTAAGATTATTATTGCATTGAGATGTATCTAAATTCTACTGTACAACTGTAATATATTTCTGCCACAATTTCAAGTTAAGCCGAACTTTTATTTTGGTGGGTTGATCTTTGAGTTTCTGTGTGTTTATGATATGATTTTTCTCAATGAAACGTTCATGTCCTCATATAGTGAGACGGCAGAGGCTGAAAACACCGCGAGCGCCATGCGTGCTTCAGTGTGTGTGTGTGTGTGGGAAATAAAACCATTCATTCACACAGAGACACTCAGAACATCCAGGATTCATATTTAAATATCTTTTTTCTTTTTGCAGTTTAATATTCACAGACACTAGTAGTAAGTGTACTGACCTGCATTTTATTTATTCATAAAACATTTTACAAAATCCACGAAGTTCTGCGTTATAGAGTAAATTCCGTTTTTATGACTGGATTCCACGATTCCGTCCACGTTTTCTGCATGGCTGAGATCATAGGGCCCTAGTTTTAATCATGATAAAAGAAGCCTGACCCAGGGCAGACCTGACAGGGGATGTAGAAAGGCAGTGTCCTCAAAACCTAAAGCATCAGGACTTCATCTTCACACATATGGCACATCTAGCCTCTCACCTACACTGAAAGGCATTGAGCTCCCAGCAGCACTGCGTCATTTACTGATATAAAACAGCTTTTTTTAAAAATGGACTTTTTGGGGTCACACCGGCAACCTTTTACTTTTGAAACAATCCCTTATTTTACTACGCCAAGAAGGCCTCCGAGCCACTTGAACGGATGTGGCTTCCATCATTGACGACTGGAAAGCGGTTTAATGACCGCGTGGTCACTCTGTCCAAGCCTGTAATTCTGTTGAAAAACACTGACGCATAGCAACACAACACACAAAAGCAAATGATCATCAGTAATGTGATTTATACAGACACGATGAAAGGCTTTTTGTCCGTTAATCTGACTGTAATAGACGTTTTGATGATCATAATGCTGAAATGACATATTGTAGGCTATGAGTGCTCTGCTGTATTTATTAGTGTGTTTTCACATGAGACGACACGCCCAGGCTGGAGGCCTGTTCTTGTGTTGTTCTGGGTGTGCTTTTCTCTCTATTCACAGAGTAGGCACAGCTGTATTGAATGCAGTTGTTTATTATTAAATATACAAATTCATGATCATTTAAGTGTAATATCGCGGATAGTGGTCTGTAATTTAGTTTATTGTTATATATACAGTGCATCCGGAAAGTATTCACAGCGCTTCACTTTTTCCACATTTTGTTATGTTACAGCCTTATTCCAAAATGGATTAAATTCATTATTTTCCTCAAAATTCTACAAACAATACCCCATAATGACAACGTGAAAGAAGTTTGTTTGAAATCTTTGCAAATTTATTAAAAATAAAAAACGAAAAAAATCACATGCATAAGTATTCACAGCCTTTGCGCAATACTTTGTTGAATCACCTTTGGCACTAATTACAGCCTCAAGTCTTTTTGAGTATGATGCTACAAGCTTGGCACACCTATTTTTGGACAGTTTTTCCCATTCTTCTTTGCAGGACCTGCAGGACCTTTACACCGATCAAGCATTATGGCCACCTTACTAATATTGTGTTGGTCCCCCTTTTGCTGCCAAAACAGCCCTGACCCGTCAAGGCATGGACTCCACTAGACCCCTGAAGGTGTGCTGTGGTATCTGGCACCAAGATGTTAGCAGCTGATCCTTTAAGTCCTGTAAGTTGCGAGGTAGGGCCTCCATGGATCGGACTTGTTTGTTCAGCACATCCCACAGATGCTCGATTGGATTGAGATCTGGGGAATTTGGAGGCCAAGTCAACACCTCAAACTCGTTGTTGTGCTCCTCAAACCATTCCTGAACCATTTTTGCTTTGTGGCAGGAGCATTATCCTGCTGAAAGAGCCACAGCCACCAGGGAATACCGTTTCCATGAAAGGGTGTACATGGTCTGCAACAATGCTTAGGTAGGTGGTACGTGTCAAAGTAACATCCACATGGATGGCAGGACCCAAGGTTTCCCAGCAGAACATTGCCCAAAGCATCACACTGCCTCTGCCGGCTTGCCTTCCTCCCATAGTGCATCCTGGTGCCATGTGTTCCCCAGGTAAGCCACGCACCCGGCCATCCACGTGATGTAAAAGAAAACGTGATTCATCAGACCAGGCCACCTCTTCCTTTGCTCCGTGGTCCAGTTCTGATGCTCACGTGCCACTGTTGGTGCTTTCGGCGGTGGACAGGGGTCAGCATGGGCACCCTGACTGGTCAGCGGCTATGCAGCCCCATACGCAACAAACTGAGATGCACTGTGTATTCTGACACCTTTCTATCAGAACCAGCATTAACTTCCTGAGCAATTTGAGCTCCAGTAGCTCGTCTGTTTGATCGGACCACACGGGCCAGCCTTCGCTCCCCACGTGCATCAATGAGCCTTGGCCGCCCATGACCCTGTCTCCGGTTCTCCACTGTTCCTTCCTTGGAGCACTTTTGATAGATCCTGACCACTGTAGACCGGGAACACCCCACAAGAGCTGCAGTTTTGGAGATGCTCTGACCCAGTCGTCTAGCCATCACAATTTGGCCCTTGTCAAACTCGCTCAAATCCTTACGCTTGCCCATTTTTCCTGCTTCTAACACATCAACTTTGAGGACAAAATGTTCACTTGCTGCCTAATATATCCCACCCACTAACAGGTGCTGTGATGAAGAGATCATCAGTGTTACTCACTTCACCTTCACACTAAAAATCTTACAAATTCTGCAAAACCTATTTTAAAGAGCTCAATTGTAACAAAATCTTTTCTTCTGTAACCTCTGATGTTATTGCCCCTCTCTGCTTCCTATTTTGTTTCTTCATTTCCCTTTCTTTCTGGCCTTCCTGTACATCCTTCCGCTCTCTCATGTAATCACTCCTTCTTTTCAGCCCCTCTGGTGGTCACTGATGGCTGTTTTGTATTTATTTCTGCTGACCGAGTCAATGTGATGGTAGTTTTGTCAGCTGCACATCCTCTTGGAGAAAGACCCTCTTTAGCCTGCAGACTGCATGATGGGACAGTTTTGCAAATCTGTTTCTGCTTTTAGGCCTTGAAAGCTTGGCTTGCTGCATCATTGACTATGCTGATAGGCCACACTTATGCATTATTAATAAAATCAATATGTCTAACAGACTTAATTGCTGGTCTATTTGATCATATATTGGCTGAACTTTTGTTGGTATTAGTTTAAAAGCTTAAAAAGGAAGATGATGTGCTAGCAAGTTACTCACAAAGTACCCTGTATTCATCAGGGTTTGAACACACACACAGACACAGAGTACAAAGTACCCTACCCATGTGAACTGCGTGCCCAGTAGTGACAATAAATCCAAAATAAATGCAAAGTGTTTGTAATATAAACTTAATCTATTTATTCATGAAATAAAAAATAATCACTGTCAGGACAGATCATAAAACAAAGTGCTTAGAACTGTTCCATCACTTGCCCACCGCGGCACCGCCCCACCGTCATTTGGATTGTTTTAACAGTAATAAAATAATTTAGCTCAGTTAGAGAACAGACACTACAATTAAAAACTGAATGTGCAGAGTGAGCTGGACGAGTCGCAGCACAAACGCAGCAGGAGTCAGATTTCATTCATCACGAGAGTGAGGAGCTGAATGACAAGATGATCGTGGTTTCAAAGCAAAATGTAAAAGCGCCTGTTTAAGTGAGTTTATCATTGTACTGTTGTGTGTTTTTCATTAAGAATAATAGGCTAATGAACCCACCATTCAAGCAACCCGCCCCCGAATTGGCGCTAATTTCAAACCGAAAGTAAAATGAGCACGGCCGCACTTCATTGAATTCATTGAAAAAATTCATGCCTTTCTCCACTGCCGTTCTATGATGTTCAAAGCGTTTCTAAGGATGCTGAGACTGAGATGGCGAACGGGAACATGGTTTGTGTAACATTAGCAACACATTATTAGCTGTTTGATAACGTAGTCAAGGCTACTCATATTAATGACCGTTATGTGTCTGACGGTGTAAAGAGCGACACCATTGTGCAGCGTTTACTACAGTAACTCGAGTAAAGTTGAGCGAGTGGATCTCTGAGCTGTGTGAGTGAGTGGAGGCGGGGCTCATTTGCATATTCATGGCTCCGCGTATACTAAATAAAGCAAGGGTGTCGAGTTACATTCAAGCTGTTTTAAGGCTTGAAGAAATCACAGGACAAAATTTTTAAATATGTCATTTTGGTGATCAATGATGAGTTTTAAGGGATAAAATTACATAATATTGTTGTCAATGTGTAGATAGCAGCATGAAAAATATATCATACAGAAAGTGAGTGAAGATCGTTGACATTATAATCACTGAAGCTGTCAGTTACAACGCGAGGTACACAAAGCTGCGCTCTTGCGAAAACTGCAATGAATCTTTTATTGGCATTGTGTTTATACGCTGTTAGTTATAATGAAAGGATTTGCATTTTGAGCAGAGTTTAGCGAACACATCTGATTGGCCATTGCGTTCACACACGTAATGGATATGTCTGTGTTTAGCTACAAAGCTCAACGTTGGGAAAACACATTTTAAAGCAGCCGGCTATCAAAAACCCTGTTCTTACATTTGTTCTTGTATGTTTTTCAGAACCCGACATGGCGGAGTTTAGATTTTGCCATGCTTCCGGACCTCTTGGACACGTCTGTGTCGTGTTTTGTGGTGAGAATTTGGGGTGGGAGAGAAGAACAGTACCAACTGCTTATTGAGTGGAAGGTCAACCTAGATGGGCTCAGATACACAGGACAGCAGGTGAGTGGTCAAAATATATACATTCACACTTGTATCTCTTGCTTTCCTTTTTCTATTCTCTACCAAGTAGGGTACAACGGGGCTAAAGTTACACTTTAAAGGGTTAGTTCACCCAAAAATTCTCTCCCTCATGCCGTTCCAAACCCGTAAGACCTTCGTTCATCTTCGGATATTTTTGATGAAATCCGAGAGCTTTCTGACCCCTCAATAGACTGCAACATTATTACCACTTTCAAGGTCCAGAAAGGTAGTAAAGACATTGTTAAAATAGTCCATGTGACTCCAGTGGTTCAGCCTTAATGTAACAAAGCCATGAGAATAATTTTTGTGCGCAAAAACAAACAAAACTAATGACTTTATTCAACAATTTCTTCTCTTCCATGTCAGTCTCTTACGCTGTTGACTTAGTAAACACAGTGCAGCGCTTCCGGGTTCTACATCAGGACTCCGGCTCATTATTGGCCAGCTCCTGCGTCAGCATCGCATGCATGCGTTGTGGTGCTCATGTGAACAGCGTCAGCCAATGGCAAGCTGGCATTCTGACGTAGAACAATGCAAAAGACACAATGCTTGTCTAAATTAATGCTTTTTCAAAACAATCATTTTAGCAAAGTTTGTACTATTTTCTGTTTATTTTGATGAATAAAAGTCGCTTTTGTTCAATAAATACACTGTTAAAATATGTTAATGTAAAAATATATTTTAAAAATACAGAAACAATTTTTTTTATAAGTAAAGATTCTGAAAGCATTGGAGATCCCATAATCATTTAATATAGATTTACAGTAGTAACTATAAATGTTATTTTATTATATGATATGATTAATTTCATACTTTTAAATATGATTGTTCATTGTAAATCTCTAAGGTGGACACCCAACTTAATATATGATATTTACCATCTGAATCTAACCATGTCAACAAATGGAAGAGTCAGCCGGCTGTTTGTTATCATGTTTTTTATTGTGTCTTTAGCTTTTTACCCAAAATACCATACTTTTACATATTCTTCCATTATTGAAAAACTGTTGCTTTAATTACCTTGAAAAAAACGGAAAATCATTAGGAAGACCTTGTCTCAAAATATCTCAAAATAATTCTCATTTGCTACTGAAATCTACAACATTTAAAAAAACATCAAATATTAGATCAAACTGGCGCAGAATCAACGCAGACCTGAGGGGTATTGCACAAAAGCAAGATAAGGGATTAACCTGGGATTTTCCAGTTATCCTGGCTGAATTTAGCCCATGAAAGCAAGCTAAATTAAGTTACTATGGAGGTTTATTCTTTGCTCCAGAGCAGGCTAACAACCAGGCTAAGATTATTCCTAGTGATTTATCTGTCACTTCCGCTGTCAATCCTACTAGAAATGAATGTGTTTTACAGTCACTCCTTGGTCTTCTGTAAATTTGTTGCATCATTTTAATTATCCTGCATTATATACTAGATATACTGTCATTCATCCAAGTATGCCTACTGTTATTATGAAGAGTGTCAGAGAACAATACATAGCACATTATTTCAGTTAATTTTGTTAATTTTTCCTTTAATAAAGGATAATGTATGACACTCTTTCATGTGTACATGCATTTTATTTGGCATTGGTAGCACACACTGTGTGGTTATCTTCCCAAATTCTAGTTCCACTTCACTGGATCAATAACTATGTAGTGTAGTGGCGATTCATGAAAAAGGTAGGAGACCACAATGTTTTTGGATTTTTTTATTTTGCTGTCATCACTTGTCAGCTTGGAGCTTTGGAGAGGAAAAATAACGATGATTAATACGTTGTGTTACAGTCATGGTTACAGTGTGAACTGAAGTCACTTCTGGGTTCATCTTTGATTACCCCTTCAGAGTCGGTCAGAAATCTCGGAGTAATCTTTGATGACCAGCTGTCCTTCAAAGACCACATTTCAAAGACAGCTCGGTCTTGCAGGTTTGCCCTGCACAACATCAGAAAGATCAGACCGTTCCTTACAGAGCATGCAACACAGCTTCTTGTCCAAGCCCTGGTCATTTCTAGGCTTGACTACTGCAATGCGCCTCTGGCTGGACTTCCATCGTGTGCAATCAAAACACTTCAATTGATTCAGAACACAGCGGCACGTCTTGTCTTCAACGAGCCCAGAAGGGCCCATGTCACACCTCTCTTCATCTCTCTGCACTGGCTACCACTCGCTGCCCGCATTAAGTTCAAGGCTTTGACGCTTGCTTATGGATCCACCACAAGCTCAGCACCCGCATACTTCGACTCGATCCTACGAGTCTACACCCCCACCAGAAGCCTCCGCTCAGCTAAAGAGCGGCGGCTGGTGTTACCATCCCAGAGGGGCATGAAATCCCTCTCCAGAACTTTTTCATTCACTGTTCCCAGCTGGTGGAACGATCTTCCCACCTCCATCCGGATGGCAGAATCACTAACATCATTCAAAAAACAGCTAAAAACCCATCTCTTCCGCGAGCACTTAATCTCATCATAAAAAAATAAAATAAAAAAAACCTTTTTTTCCTCTATCTTTCTCTACACCCTCCCTATTCTAGATTACGCTACTCTGAGCAATGTCCGAAACGTAGTATTTAAGGCACTTCTTGCGCCTCTTCATAACGGATCGCTTCCTGTACTCCTCAGTTGTAAGTCGCTTTGGATAAAAGCGTCTGCTAAATGCATAAATGTAAATGTAAATGTTCTGGATTTCCAAGTCCAGTTTCCTCAATGTCTTGTGTCCATCTCAAGGTCCATGTCTTGCAGCTTTCTCTTGTTGACTTCGATCTTGACTTCTGCCAGCTCTATCTGTCTCTTAAGATGCATTGTGTAGAGACGTCTGACTGAATTCTGTAAAACACCTATCAATTAGCACAGCTGGATTTGTGCATAATGTAGATTTACTTTAGGCAATACTCACTATGTTACCAGGCTGCACAGTGTCTGGATCCTGTTACAAATATGATATGTTCTATTAGCACCACATCGCTGACTTCTTATCCATTATGGACAAAAATGTGGCTATTTCCACAAAATTGTCATGATAAATAATAATAATTAGTTACATTTTATATAGCTCTTTTCTAGGCACTCAGAGCGCTTTACATAGAAGGGAGGAATTTCCTCAACCACCACCAATGTGCAGCATCCACCTGGATGATGCGACGCCAGCCATAGTCCCACCACACACCAGCTGATTGGTGGAGAGGAGACCAATCATATATATATATATGGGGATTATTAGGAGGCCATAATGGACAGGGGCCAATGGACAAATTTGGCCAGGATGCTGGGGTTACACCCCTACTCTTTATCGAAGGACATCCTGGGATTTTTAATGACCACAGAGAGTCAGGACCTCGGTTTAACGTCTCATCCGAAGCACACTGCTTGTTACAGTACAGTGTCCCCATCACTATACTGGGGTGTTAGGACCCACACAGACCACAGGGTGAGCACCCCCTGCTGGCCTCACTGACACCCCTACCAGCAGCAACCTAGTTTTCCCAGTTGGTCACCCATCCAGGTACTGACCAGGCTCAGCCCTGCTTAGCTTCAGTGGGAAACCAGTCTTGGGCTACAGGGTGATATGGCTGCTGGATAAATATATGATACGTCAAGCCTTCTGGAGTCCAGCGACACAGTCTCGTCATCGGCAGAAGTGCCTTCCCTCTGCCATATTCAATAGAACTTGTATTGATAGTTTTGACAGGACTTTTAATAAAGAATACTCACCGGCGGATCATAGTCTGGTGGCTTTTAGAAGTGTAAGTGTGTTACCAGACACTGCAATGTAAGGCAAAGTCAGACAGTCCACATAACAAGATCTAATTATTTGATTGTTTTCCATATGCAGTAGTACGGCGATAATGTACCTTGTATGAAGAGGCCAGTTTCTGGGCCAGTGGCTGTCCCTCCCTGGATCCCTTCCATCACTGGCTTCCCTTTATTCAACTCCAGCTCCTCTGCTGTGGTGAAGTCTTGGGTTGGAGGGCCACCCCCCGTGCCAGATATATGAGCCTTTTTTATGCTAAAATCAGTACAGACAATAAAATATGTCAGCAGACACTATTCACCTAATTTGTACTTTTTTTTCAGCAATCAAGTCACTTACCAGCCTGCAAAATGTTCTTGTACTTAATCTTGACTTGCTGCCAGACACATGTTTGTTCTTTAAGAAGGATAGATAGATAATAGGGAAAAATTGATAAACAACAATTAGATAGATAAGAAAAATGGATCGAATCATCAGATTATAGATTAGATAAAATCAATTAGATTAAAAATAGATAAGGGTAGATAGATGAGATATTAAATAGAGCTAAATAGATGCGCATAGCGGATACGTGTTTGCAATTAATCTTCATTAAACATTTCCAGAGTAACATGCATGTCCACTGGTCACATTTAAGGCAGAGTGTACAACTGTTAATTTGTGGAAATGACAAGTAACTCCTTGAATTGTGATTATGATGGTTTCAGCAGTACTTGCGCATTCAATCGCTCCACTATTGTCTGCCAGGCCTTTTCTCTTTGTTTTATTATAGCAGCCGTATTTCCCTTTTTACATAATAATAATAATACGTTTTATTTATATAGCGCCTTTCCCAAGCTCAAGGTCGCTGTACACAAAATATACATACACAAAATAAACATACATATACAATGGAACATAAACATACAAATATACAACAACAAAAAAAAAGCAGAGGAGGGTTGGAAATACTGTACGAAAATATATGTTTTTAGTTGAGATTTGAATGAGGATGTAGTAACGGTGTCGCGCAGAGAAAGCGGGAGGGAATTCCAGAGTTTCGGGGCCACAGCACTGAATGATCTACCACCCATAGTAGAAAGACGGAAACGAGGTACAGTGAGTAGTCTAGAGTCAGATGACCGGAGAGAACGGGGAGGAGAATACCAGTGCAGAAGTTCAGATAAATAATGGGGAGCAAGTCCATGTAGACATTTAAAAGTTAACAGTAGAATTTTATATTGGATGCGGACAGAAAGAGGTAGCCAATGTAGATTATAGAGCAAAGGGGTAATGTGATCCGATTTTTTGACTTGATGGATGACTCTGGCAGCAGAATTTTGTACATATTGTAGTCTAGCAATAGTTCTAGCGGGGAGCCCAATAAGCAGTGAAATACAGTAGTCGAGACGGGATGTTATTAAAGCTTTGATTAGAGTTTCTGTATCTTTAGTGCGGAGAGCAGGTCGCAGTCGGGCAATGTTACGGAGGTGGTAGAATGCAGTCTTGGTAATAGAACTTATATGAGCTTGAAATGTAAGTGAAGGGTCAAATGTTACACCCAGATTTTTAACAGTGTGAGATGGAATTAATGTGGCCCCACCAATAGGTAGACTCAGTTCAGACTTTTTCAGAAGGGATGGTGGACCGAAAATAGTAACCTCAGTTTTATCGTTATTAAATTTAAGGAAGTTTCTATGTAAATATTATAGGTTTCACCTCTTCATATGTTTCCATTATAATATGTTGCTCAGTTGGTATGCCACACAGGATTTATCCATTTTTGCATCATTGATTCTGTGATTTGATCCCGTGGTCTGTTTAAGAATGCCGTGAACGTGCACTTATCCCAACTATCTACACCTGGCTTGACATACTCATCCTGACTCAGCAAACGTGCAACGGTCTAAGCCGGGATGCGCTGATTAAACTAGGTCAAGCCGCGCCTTTTCTGTTATCCTGGCTTTCTTAATTTTATCTTTGTGCAATAGCCCTCTGACAAATTTCCACATGCATCTTGAAAAGCGGATGTTTTGGAAAGTGCTGAGGCAAGTTTTTGTGCCATCTGGTGGTTTAGAGGAGAATAAAATCAAAGGAGCCTTTAGCCTCATTGTACCCTTTCCTTTACGTCCATCAGTGTTTTGCTCTAAGATTTTCACAAGGGGAAAAAATATGTAAATAATAAAACTGAAACTGTAATGTTCAAATACAATATGTATAAAGTCATACAAAACTTTTATGTTGAGTAATTGTAGTAGCAATAATAATTATAATGTGTTGTTATAATATTACACTGTAAGAAAGATCAGTTTTATTAAGACACCTGTGGAAAATCCTGTTTTTACATATTATTTATTTTGTATTATTATTATATACACATTTTATATATAATTATATTATATATTGAATTCTGTGAATTCTGCTTCAAATTCACAACCAAAACTCCCCAACTCTTTCCTCTCCATCTCTTTTCCCTCAGATTCGCTCCAGAAATCCGAATGAGATCATTTTTGGACTGAACGATGGCTACTATGCAGCTGAGTTTGATCAGAAGGTATTGTTCAAACTCTTGGAATGGGCTTCAAAATAAATTCCAGGCCATCTTCAGACCTTGTCATCTATCAGAGCTCGAATGCACGTCTATCTAGAATCCTTCATATGGTAAGAGGAAACTCTTGTGAAGCTCATGGACTGTTTGCTTTTCCACAGGAGAATTCTGACAGGAAGAAGAACAGTTTGCTCCAGGTGGACCAGAGCTCTGTCAGAAACTCCTACAGTGTTTTCTCTTTACTGAGGTGAGACAGACTCCATTTAAAGGGAACATATCATGGAAAAAAAAAACTTTTACATGCACAATGTCCTTCTAGAATTATGATTTTTGAAGTAGATTTTAGGTAAACTTAAGTGGGGAAAATAGTCAGTCTCATGTGACACACACACACACACCTCCTCTCACTCACTCATTTGCTCCGGTTAAATAGTGCTTCTATTGCATAATTTGACTAATTCCCACAGGTTTCGCGCCGCTGATCTATAGAAGTGTAAAACACGGACGGAATCCAGTCATAAAAACAGAATTTACTGTACAATGCGAGATGCATTTTCAAATTTTGGATGAATAAATCAAAAGTAGGTCAGATCACTTAAATCACATCATGTCTGTGAATATTAAACCGACTATTTGAATATGAATCCTGCATGTTCTGCGTGTTTCCGTGTGAATGAATGCCGCAGACGTGCGGCAACCCGTCAAAATAAAAGTTTGGTTTAACTTGTGACAGAAATATATTTCTATTGTATAGTATTATGCATGTCTTAATGTAATACTACTACTACTAATAATAACAACAACAATACAATAATTATTAGAACTTTATTTTTAAAGGGATAATCACACAATTTTTCTTCCATGTTTTAATTTTAACAGTAAACATCTGTTGTGCAGCACTTTGTCTGCCAAAAATGAAAGGGTTTATTTAAATTTCATTTGATTTAAAAATAAATTAATGTTTTATTCCTTTATTTGATTAAACCTAAAATGCACAAAACAAACATTTAACAGGGCCCTATTATTGTAAACAAATTAATAAATTAAGTTCTTTTTTATTAATTCAATTAATTGGACATGTTTTTGATTAAATCATTAAAATGGAATCCATATAAATTTAAATGGAAAAAAATGAATTTCATAGGGCCCTAAATTCTCAAACAGCTTGTGAGTCCCAAGTACCAAAATGAGTGTCTGAGTGCGCTTAAATGGTCAAATACACAACATGATGTCAAAATGAGTGTCTGAGTGCGCTTAAATGGTCAAATACACACATGATGTCAAAATGAGTGTCTGAGTGCGCTTAAATGGTCAAATACACACATGTCAAAATGAGTGTCTGAGTGCGCTTAAATGGTCAAATACACACAACATGATGTCAAAATGAGTGTTTGAGTGCGCTTAAATGGTCAAATACACACATGATGTCAAAATGAGTGTTTGAGTGCGCTTAAATGGTCATACACAACATGATGTCAAAATGAGTGTCTGAGTGCGCTTAAATGGTCAAATACACAACATGATGTCAAAATGAGTGTCTGAGTGCGCTTAAATGGTCAAATACACACATGATGTCAAAATGAGTGTCTGAGTGCGCTTAAATGGTCAAATACACACAACATGATGTCAAAATGAGTGTTTGAGTGCGCTTAAATGGTCAAATACACACATGATGTCAAAATGAATGTCTGAGTGCGCTTAAATGGTCAAATACACACATGATGTCAAAATGAGTGTCTGAGTGCGCTTAAATGGTCAAATACACACATGATGTCAAAATGAGTGTCTGAGTGCGCTTAAATGGTCAAATACACACAACATGATGTCAAAATGAGTGTTTGAGTGCGCTTAAATGGTCAAATACACACATGATGTCAAAATGAGTGTTTGAGTGCGCTTAAATGGTCAAATACACAACATGATGTCAAAATGAGTGTCTGAGTGCGCTTAAATGGTCAAATACACACAACATGATGTCAAAATAAGTGTCTGAGTGCGCTTAAATGGTCAAATACACACATGATGTCAAAATGAGTGTCTGAGTGCGCTTAAATGGTCAAATACACACATGATGTCAAAATGAGTGTCTGAGTGCGCTTAAATGGTCAATCAAAAAAATGGCTTGATTTCGCTGTGTTGTGAACTTTGTTTGCTTTTTCAATTTTGTTGTGTTGTGCACTACTGGGCCACCGTACTATCTAGCTGTTGTTTAAAATTTGTTGATTTTTTCATATTTTATTACTGTCTTTTTACATAAAATTTTGCATTTCAGAAAAGTTGATTTATGTTTGTATATGCTGCCAATTATAAATCTTTAAAGGGCACCTATTATGCAAAATTCACTTTTACATGGTGTTTGAACATAAATGTGTGTTGGCAGTGTGTGTACACAACCACCCTATAATGGTAAAAATACACCCACTCCTTTTTTTAAATCCCCATAAATCATAAGCAGTGTCTCAGAACAAGCCGTTTGCAGATTCCTGGCAAAGTGACGTCACATTTCACAGGCCCCGCCCACAAGTGTTGATGGACACTGCCGTATTAGCATAGACCCCGCCCTCAGAGAGCAGTACACAGTCCGCCATGTTTATCTCCTCGTCAGAGCATTAACAGCAGCATTCAAGTAAGAAATGTGTTCTTAATAAAGCTAAAAACTGTTGTTTGATTCGTATTAACAGCAGATATAGCAGTAGGTGCTGTATATTACACTGCTTAATACACAAATCTAATATACACACAGGATTTCTGTAACTTTCTGCATTCGTGCACGGACATAACCGTTTTCATGTGAACTGTGTGTGTTTCTGACATAACCTTGTGTGCATTTGACCGTTTAATCGCAATAACACATGAAGGAGAACTAGTCTAGTTTAATAGCCTACTCACGGACGCGCCGACATCCAGCTCTCTGTGCGCATGCGTCGGGTGTGTGTTAGGGTGAGTGGTGTGTTAGTAGGGTCAAGTTTAGCGTGATAAGGCTTTAAAACGCGTGCATATGATAATATTTGCATTGCATTATAACTGCAATGTCACATGAGCGCGTCTGCAATAGAGATGATCATCAAAACAAACAGATGTATCGTGTTTCAGTTTTCATTCGTGTGTTCAGGAGCTGTGAAGGCTCCGCCCTCTGGGGCGGGGAGCAGCAGCTCATTTGCATTTAAAGGAGACACACACAAAACAGCTAATTTTTCTTAAACCCAAAAATTGTCATTTTCAAAATGGTATATTAAATTATCTGTTAGGATCTGAAACTTCACAGACACATTCTGACACCTGAGACTTATATTACATCTTGTAAAAAGGGGCATAATAGGTGCCCGTTAAAAGAAAATCTGAATCGGCAAAAATCGGTATCGGAATCGACCAAGAAAATCTCTACTCTTTTTATTAATACACTGCAAAAAATGCTTTTCTTACTTAGTATTTTTGACTTGTTTACAGTCTAAATATCTGAAAATTCTTAAATCAAGATGATTTTACTAGATAAGTAAAATGACATAAGATATTTTTTCTTGTTTTTTGGGGGAAAATTCTAAATGAAGTGAGTTTTTACTTAAAACAAGCACAATTATCTGACAATGGGGTAAGAAAAATAGTCTTACAGAAACAAGATTTCAATCAGAAACAAGATTATTTTTCTTAAAATAGATTAAAATATCTTATGTAATGTTACTTATCTAGTAAAATCATCTTGATTTTAAGAATTTTAAGATATTTGTACTGGAAACAAGTCAAAAATACTAAGTAAGAAAAGCATTTTTTGCAGTGTGATTTCGTTCCTACAGGAATAGCATTTGCTTTTGAAGGGATAGTTCACTCAAAAAATCAAATTAGCCCATAATTTACTCGCCCTCAAGCCATCCTAGGTGTATATGACATTCTTCTTTCAGACGAACACAATCAGAGTTATATTAAAAATGTCCTGGCTCTTCCAAGCTTTATAATGGCAGCCCAAAATTTGAATCCCAAAAAAGTGCATCCATCCATTATAAAAGTGCTCCACACCACCTTCTGTATTCAACAGAAAGTGTAGCGCCTCTCGCAGTTTTTCATAATTTGAATACGGAAGGCAGTCTGGTGGAAGCTAGATATTTTACTTTAGAACATATTAAATATGGATATTTTTCTTACACAATCCCATCGATTCGCTTCAGAAGACCTTTATTAACCCCTGGAGCCATGTGGAGCACTTTTATAATGGATGGATGCACTTTTTTCAAATTTTGGGCTGCCATTATAAAGCTTCGAAGAGTCAGGACATTTTTTAATATAACTCCGATTGTGCTCGTCTGAAAGAAGAATGTCATACACACCTTGAGGGTGAGTAAATCATGGGATAATTTTCATTTTTGGGTAAACTATCCCTTTAACACATGTTTGAAAGCCCCTCAGTTACTTTGTATTTTAAAATTGTATTATCTAGCCATCATCAAGAAAAGTTCCTTTTCTTGTCCGCCAGATAGCGCTCTGTTTTTTTTTTTCTTTTTCAAATTGGCCCCCTGCTGCAGGGTGGCGTCTCGTTCTTCAGCCAAAGATGACTGATGTTTTTGCAGTCTTGGATAACCGTAATCCTTGGATAAAAGAGCTGATGGATGAGGAGAGCAGGAAATCAAGGAAGAAAAATTAGTCCACCTTGTCATGGTATTGGCAGACCTCTCCAAACCCAGAGAAGCTGAATGTTGGCTCAATGTTCTGCTGTTGCTTCATTGCAACACTAGATGGCAACAGCTCTCTGCAAATACATGTGTGTTTTGTAATGTAACACAACCTGAGAGAAAGGAGGCCCTTTGGAGAGTGTTAAATAACTGACACACTTCCCGTATTCAGATTTATCTGTACTATTAGAACATCAAAATTACATCTATCTAAAGAATGATCCCACAGATGTTGTTAAGAAACACACAAGCGCCCGTTTTCCTGACCCTCCATTCATACGCACCTCAATGGCCATGTGTGTGTATAGTTGTGTGGAATGTAGGGCAGTTCCTGAGAGCGGTGCTGTAGTGGGTGATCTAGAGCTCGCTGGAGGAGCTGCTCTCCACGTGTGACGGTGTTTGTGAGTCTCTTGGTAGTCTTGATTAGGAGTCTGTGCAATATCTTGGCTTCGGCCTGAGGTAGGCCCATGTCTTGGCTGAAATTCCGAAATCTCACGCATAGGATGCATATTTGTATCCACACGCCGACTGACAGAAACATGCATGGGATGCATTACTCCAGCTTTTGTAGTAACATATGGACTTCTTTTTTTTTGTATTTTGAGGATATCTGTGTAGAAAATGAACAGTGGCTTCGTGTCAAGAGATGGGAATTACAAATAATTTAACAATTCCAAATCCAATACCAAAATTCCAATACCTTAACAATTCTTTTAGAGAGAGAGAGAGAGAAATGGAGAGATAGATAAATGGAGAGATAGATAGAGATAGATGGATGGATGGATGGATGGAGAGATAGATGGAGAGATAGAGAGATAGATGGAGAGATGGATGGATGGATGGATGGGGAGATTGAATGATGGATGGATGGAGAGCTGGATAGATAGATAAATGGAGAGATAGATAGATAGAGATAGATAGAGATAGAGATAGATAGATGGATTGATGGATAAATGGAGAGATGGATGGATAGAGAGATGGAGAGATAGATGGAGAGATGGATGGAAAGATGGAGTGATGGATGGATGGATGGATGGATGGATAGATAGAGAGAGAGAGAGACGGAGTGATAGATGGATGGATGGAGAGATGGATAGAGAGATGGACGGATGGAGAGATTGATAGATAGATTGATAGAGAGATAGATCATGGAGAGATAGATAGAGATAGATGGATTGATGGATGGGGAGATGGATGGATGGATAGAGATATAGATGAAGAGATGGATGGAAAGATATATGGATAGATGGAGAGATGGATGGATAGATGGATGGAGAGAGATGGATTGATGGATGGATGGGAGATTGATAGATGGAAAGATGGATGGATGGATAGATGGAGAGATGGATTGATGGATGGATGGATAGAACAACATGATTGGATAGAGAGAGATGGATGGATGGATGGATAGAACGACAGATGGATGGATGGATGGATAGAGAGATAGAGAGAGATGTATGTATGGATGTATGGATGTATGGATGGAACGATGGAACGATAGATAGAATGAACTACGGATGGATGGAACAACGAATGGATGGATGGATGTAGAGATAGAGATGTTGGGTAGATGGATAGATAGATGGACGGACAAATGGATGGATGGAACGATAGATAGAACGAACTATAGATGGATGGATGGATGGAGAGATAGAGATGTTGGGTACACAGCAAAATCCCCAGTGTTAAATCAACACCACTCAGAGTGTATTTGGTCCACAGAGAGTTAAAATAACACTGAAGCAGTGTTAAAGTTGATGAGATAATTAAGAGATTAATTAAGTGATGATTGACCATTAGTGATGAACACCTGATGATAACAAGCAGAATCACTGAAGAAAAGAGAAACACAAGAACTACAACTGACTTCAGCCACAGCCTTAGATGAAATCAACTGAAGATAAAAGAAGACATTAAATCTCTGAAGATCTCAGCAGAGGAGGATTAAACAACTCCACAAACAGCATTACCAGCTTCACGCATTACTAACCAGACTGACTTTATGTCTGTTATACGTCTACAAGAAGCTCTTATTGGGAATTAACAGAGGTTTAGATGTTGATGTTTTATTTAAAATATTTGGTCACCATTATGGAGATCAGTGTTTCATTTAGTTGGGCAGTTTGACTTTTGCCTTTTTAAAGTGCATTTTTGGTCTTTGTAACAGTGTTTACCAAAACAGAAGTGAAGCTGATCAGGTGATTTAGTTTTCATTATAAAATAATCTAATCTCTAATCTCATCACTGACCAAAAGTGGTAATTAGTCATTAATAGATATTTTTTTTGCCACAGATCAGTCAAACTGCCCAACTAAATGACACACTGATCACCATAATGGTGACCAAACATTTTCCATAAAGCATCAGTATCATCTAAACCTCTGTTCATTGTCAATAGACGTACAGTATGACAGAAATAATTGTGAAGTCGTTTAATCCCCCTCTGCTGAGATCTTCAGAGATTTAATGTCTTCTTTTATCTTCAGATGATTTCATCTAAGGCTGTGGCTAAAGTCAGTTGTAGTTCTTGTGTTTCTCTTTTCTTCAGTGATTCTGCGTGTTATCATCAGGTGTTCATCACTAATGGTCAATCATCACTTAATTAATCTCTTAATTATCTCATCAACTTTAACACTGCTTTAGTGTTATTTTAACTCTCTGTGGAGTGGGACCAAATACACTCTGAGTGGTGTTGATTTAACACTGGGGATTTTGCTGTGTAGATGGATAGATAGACGGACGGATGGATGGATGGGTGGATTGATGGATAGATTGTATAGAATACAATTCTACTACTAAATGATGAGAATTTTAATAAAATAATTATTGATGGATGTTTACACAGGCTTTTTAGAGGCAATCCAGTCATTCAATATATAAACAAATAAAAAATGGTAACATTTCATTCATTTATTTTATAAAATACCACTGACAAAATGAGATGTGGTTCTTTAACTACATGTTGTTACATTGGTATCTACAAAGAACTGAAGAGTAATTTGTGTTCAGTAATCTGACTGCACTGAATGTGTTTGATTCACTTAAAAGAACCGGTTCATACGAGTCATTCTTTCTGAAATCAGGATTCGCTGTTCATCTGAATGTGTTTGATTCCCTTAAAAGACCAGATTCAGGAGAGTCATTAGTTTGGGCATCAGACGACACCGGCTGCGTCGTGTGTTTTTGATTCACTTAAAACATACAAGGCCTCATAAGAGTTGTTTGGTTTGGGAATCAGACTGCATTGGCTGTACTTGATTGTGATCCGGGTTGAATGGGCGGATGGCGGCGGTTGTTATCAGCACTGAGGAAACATTTGATTTGATTGACAGTGCCGTGTTGTCAGTGATTAACTCAACCTGACACGTAGGAGAGGAAGAGGAAAAACAAGAAATTAGAGAAGTTAGTCTTCTAATAAAATGAATCATTAATCAAAAGAGAAACGTTTCCTCTGCATGTGCGATTTATGCTGCTCTAGGGCGGGCGGGCGGTCTGTCATGCTATAACGGGCCACTCGTGGGAAAAAACGTTGGATTCGGTGCGTTTTCTTTTGCGTTTGTTTTATGATGGTGTGTTAGTGGGCCAAAGTAGCTTTTTGTCTTTGGAAAAGGTGTTTGCACTGGTTCTTTGGTTCCTTCCCGTACTTTCTCATACAGGAAATGTTCTCAGCGAGGCTTAAGCAAGCCAAAGGAAATTCCTGCTTGCGTATGAATTCAACTTTTTATCTCCCATCACCCCTCACAGCTGGTTCACACTGGGAATAATCAACACTTGCTTTTTCAGTGCAAAGAACTGTCATATCTATTCTTTGTAACAACTAAATCTAGTGTTTTACATCCACTTTTTTGGACGTTCTTGCGTCTTAAAGTAATAGTTCTCCTAAGAATTATAGTGCATTTTTGGGTGAACTATTCCTTCTTTTTAAAGATTTACAGTTCGATTTCCCTCACTCTCCCATCCATAAAGTAGCAAGTGAAGAATGGCGGCGTTGTACGGCAACGTTCATGGAGTAGACCGTGACCCTGTGGTTGCTGCGGCGATAAGCCTTTCCTGCTTTTAGCGCCTTTCAACAGGTTGACGGGTCCTGCGCTCCCCCGCTGAAGGGCATGGCTCTGGACTGGATTATCGGGTACGGCTTTAACAGCTGGGTTCACGCTAGCTCCCTAAAACCCTAAAGCAACAACCTTGAGGACCGGTAACGCCTGCCATGCCTCATGGAAAAACAAACTTGCCCTTAATCTCTGCATCGCCCGGCTGAAAATGGACGCTGGTGTTTTGGTCTCTCGGGGCTTTGTGGGAGGCTGTGGTAATAATAGTGTCGAGAAGGCATGAGGGGATTTCGGAGCCCCGCTTATAGAGAAGCTTTAATAAAGGGATAAAGTGCGTTAGCATCTCTCCATCACCTTCTACAAGCCCTGACCCTGAAAAAGTGATTTATTTTTTTGTTGTTGAAAGAAATTAATACTTTTATTCAGCAAGGACATATTAAATTGATCGAAATAAATGCTGTTTTTTTTTAATCCTGAAAAAAATCATGGTTTCCACAAATATATGTTATGTTATGTTATTATTATATTATTATATTATATGTTATGATATTATATTATATATTAATTGCACATTTATACATTTTTAAAATTGAGTTTTTAATATTTTTATATTGTAAAAATTCACAGTTACTCTCCAAATTAATGTAGAAACAACTTAAAGTATATTTTAAATATTTGTTGTAATGGCATCTTTTTATGAATGAAGCCCAGTATCACTGATACTAATACTAGACTCTTTCTGAGAGTTGTGTGTGTGTGTCAGTCAGGACATTTACAGTCAGCGCGTTCTCTTCTGTCTTTCTGAGCGTCGTGTGTGTGTGTGTGTCAGTCAGGACATTTACAGTCAGCGCGTTCTCTTCTGTCTTTCTGAGCGTTGTGTGTGTGTGTCATAGTCAGGACATTCACAGTTAGCGCGTTCTCTTCTGTCTTTCTGAGCGTTGTGTGTGTGTGTGTGTGTGTGTGTCATAGTCAGGACATTCACAGTCAGTGCGTTCTCTTCTGTCTTTCTGAGCGTCGTGTGTGTGTGCGTGTGTCATAGTCAGGACATTCACAGTCAGCGCATTGTCTTCTGTTTTTCTGAGCGTCGTGTGTGTGTGTGTGTGTCATAGTCAGGACATTCACAGTTAGCGCGTTCTCTTCTGTCTTTCTGAGCGTTGTGTGTGTGTGTGTGTGTCATAGTCAGGACATTCACAGTCAGTGCGTTCTCTTCTGTCTTTCTGAGCGTCGTGTGTGTGTGCGTGTGTCATAGTCAGGACATTCACAGTCAGCGCATTGTCTTCTGTTTTTCTGAGCGTCGTGTGTGTGTGTGTGTGTCATAGTCAGGACATTCACAGTCAGTGCGTTCTCTTCTGTCTTTCTGAGCGTTGTGTGTGTGTGTGTCAGTCAGGACATTCACAGTCAGCGCGTTCTCTTCTGTCTTTCTGAGCGTCGGGTGTGTGTGTGTGTCATAGTCAGGACATTCACAGTCAGTGCGTTCTCTTCTGTCTTTCTGAGCGTTGTGTGTGTGTGTCATAGTCAGGACATTCACAGTCAGCGCGTTCTCTTCTGTCTTTCTGAGCGTCGTGTGTGTGTGTGTGTGTGTGTCATAGTCAGGACATTCACAGTCAGCGCATTGTCTTCTGTTTTTCTGAGCGTCGTGTGTGTGTGTGTGTGTCATAGTCAGGACATTCACAGTTAGCGCGTTCTCTTCTGTCTTTCTGAGCGTCGTGTGTGTGTGTGTCATAGTCAGGACATTCACAGTCAGTGCGTTCTCTTCTGTCTTTCTGAGCGTTGTGTGTGTGTGTGTCAGTCAGGACATTCACAGTCAGCGCGTTCTCTTCTGTCTTTCTGAGCGTCGGGTGTGTGTGTGTGTCATAGTCAGGACATTCACAGTCAGTGCGTTCTCTTCTGTCTTTCTGAGCGTCGTGTGTGTGTGTGTCATAGTCAGGACATTCACAGTCAGCGCATTCTCTTCTGTCTTTCTGAGCGTCGTGTGTGTGTGTGTGTGTCATAGTCAGGACATTCACAGTCAGCGCGTTCTCTTCTGTCTTTCTGAGCGTTGTGTGTGTGTCATAGTCAGGACATTCACAGTCAGTGCGTTCTCTTCTGTCTTGTCTCGCTTGAATGGTTTTAAAGCATTTGCATGAATAAGAGTGTGAATCTGGGTTCATTCAAGGTTCCACGTGTGATTTACTTGTATGTGTGTTTAATGTGTTTCACCGTCTGTTTGGTTGGATGACTGTAATGTTTTAATACACATTTATGTTACACTCATCATGAAGCACAGTCCCGAAGCTGTTGTAATCGAACTCTCTATGGACTGACTGCTGAATGCACTGACAGACAGTGATGTAAGGGTCAGCCGAACTTGAATGCCTCTTTGCTGTGAGCTGGAGGGCCTGAAAACAGCAGATCTGCAGCTTACATGATCTAAGCTGCAGATCTAACTCCTACAGCTGGATTTGTCGGGAAGAATTTTTCCTTTTGTTCCAGTTACAGAATACATGTAAGCTTTTTGGCTCATACTAAGGAGCTGGCCTTGTTTATTTGATTAATCAGCATGGTAGTGATTCTTCACAGTTGGACATTTTTGAAAACTGGCACTTTCCAAGAAAAAATATTTTTTTAAAAAGTAACTTTGGTAGCGGTGGAAAGGTTGAGCTTGATGAATACACTGAAAATTGGGGCGGTTGTGGCCTAATAGTTAGTTGATTTGTAGTATGATTTGACTTTTGTAACTTCAGTTAGTGTGTAATGTTGCTGTTTGAGCATAAACAACATCTGCAAAGTTACGACGCTCAAAGTTCAAAGCAAAGGGAGATATTTTGAGCTTATTCACAGATTAGTGACATCAGTAACCCTAAAATTTACATAAACCCCGCCCCCGGGAACACACAACAAAGGCCATGTTGAAAAGAGGAAGAGTTGATGTAGTCGAGCACATTTGGGAGTCGCTCAAGCTGTCCATCCGTCTTTCACATTTATTGCGATACAGTACGAACACAAATGCAATAGCATGTCATAAAAGCAAGACGACAGCATAAGTTATAACCGTAATAAAACTAAACTATACCGGTTCTCTCTTCAGATATTCTCTGGCTCATCTTACAACAGTTCCCACACGAGAGATTTATCGATTATCACGACAGAATATGCTAATCAATGACTTGACGATAGTTAACTCATAAATAGGGTTCGGTATCGTTTGGGTTTTTTACGATACCGGTGCCAAACCGATACTTTTAAAATGGTACCGGTGCCTAAACGGTGCCTGAACCGATATTTAAAAAAAAAAGAGCCACAAAACGACGGTGGATGACATTAAAGAATGGCTTTTTATTAATAAATATAAATAGATACAAAGCACAATTTACTTAACAAATTCACAGTAAAACCTAAGCCACCTAACCCACCTACAATAGGCCTAATTTAACACTAATAACAGTTACAGGACTAATAACAGCAAAGTAGTCGTATTCTTGGTATGCTACAAACCAGCTTCAAGGTTCAGCTTTATTTTGCAGAAATATGACTGTTTTTCTGGCTAAATATTTTAGAACGCATCGCCTTATTGTTTCCATGGCGACTCGTCATGCTTTTCACATGACACATGAACTATCTGATATTCTGATCCTTTATAATGATCATGTTAGTTGATCTATAATGCGCGATGCGCGCCGCCATGTTAGTTTGTGCCTCAGAGAATCAGATCTGTCGGATTTACATCATGTAAATTCATCCTTGTCTCACGAAATACATGAAAGTAAGTGACCGCTGAAGTGGGAGAAGAATAGAGTAAACTATATAGTTAACTATGGAATGTGTATCTGATATGAATAAAACACGTAGGCAAATTATAACTGAAAGGATTGTTATTGCCCCTTCCATAGACATCAGTGTGTGTTTTTTGCTAGTACTTATGTGCATTTAAATGTCTGAAACCTAAAATAAACATGATGTGGTTGAAAACAGTTGTGATATGTGACTCATCTCTGGCTCAATGCCAGCCAAAGCACGAAAGCATGTTTGAATTTAAGTGGCACCGAAATCTGCGTTCTGATTCGGTCCGGTTACATACCGGTTATATAGGTACTGGTGACATATTGGCACCAGGTTTCGGTACCCAACCCTACTCATAAACTCATCAACTAACCGTTCAGAAACGTCCCGTCTCATACTACATGTTGTCTCTTCTTCTTGAGTCTCTCTATCATTGTCAGGTTTGATCATAAAAGGCTGAACAGTTTCTGACATTTTCAGTGTGTGTCTGCGTGAGGTAATCAGAGCTGCTAACATGAGCTCTTGAAGCTCCGCCCTTTTTCCTGAAAGGGGGCGGGAGCAGCAACTAATTTGCATTTAAAGGGACACCCCTTGCTCGCCCTCAAAAAGTGACAATTTTAACATGCTATAAAAATGATCTGTGAGGTATTTTGAGCTAAAACTTCACATACACACTCTAGGGACATCAGAGACTTATTCTACATCTTGTAAAAGGGGGCTTTATAGAACCTCTTTAAATTAATCCCGCTTGAGCCAAGATATCTGTTTTTGAGCAAAAATGAGCACAGATGATGTCATGGCGAGGTGTCAAAAGCATTGGTCGTCTCTCGGCAAAGACCAGGCAGGAATGTCAGAGCCCAAAATATTTCCATGCGGCACAATCTTATCTGTCCCTTCAGTCGTGGAGACAATGGCGAGTCCTGAGGTGTGTGGAGACAGAGGCGTGTGTTGACATTCTCCTGCTCCGAGCAGCAGGTACGGGTCCACTGTCGATAGTTGCGTGTTTGTTTTCTTTTCCGTTCAGGCTCACATCCCTCCGAGTTCTTTGCACTCTAGATTTTTCCGTGTCGTGTCACTTGTTCATTGTGCAATAAAAGTGTTTTTGTTTCTTTTTTGTGTGAAGGATATTTGGACGCAGGTTAACAGATGTGACGTGTATTCGTAAGCATGACCCAATATGTTTGATTCCTTTGCACAGGCAGCGCACATTATCTTTGATTTATGTACTGTGAGTGTAATTATTAGCCTACAGTGAAAACCATATCAATCAGTGACACTTCAGGTATAATCATACCAGTGCAATGAGCACAATGTTTTTTGGCGAAAGCAGGTTGAGTGTAACGTTTAAGCATTCATTTATACCGGATCTAAGTGTTCTTTTAGGTAAATTACATGCACAGATCTGTGGCTTTGGCTGTGTGTGTGTGTGTGAGACTCGTATCTCCAGGAGGGAAATTGCAAAGACAACAGAAGACTGGCCGTCACCTGATATAAGGGCATTTATCAGCATTTATCCAAACAAAAAAAGAGACAGAAAACATTTTTCATCCCTTCATTTTGTAGATACCAACCAGACAGACTGTATTTCATTTCCTTTCTTTGTCTTTTCCACTCACACTCTTACACACACAAAGTGATCCGTGGAATGTTCCATGGAAGCAGTTGCTTAAAATTTGAAAGGTCACATGATATGAAGGCCATTCTATGAAATTTTAAGAATTCTATCTGATGATGTATAAATATTATTAAATTGCATTGTGCTTCTCAAGCAAAGTTATTATTAAATATTAAAATAAATAAAATATTACAATTCATTTGTTATAAATAATATACAATTTGATTTATTATAAGATAGAATAAAGCTATGGAAGACTGTTTCCGCCACAGATTAAAAATATAAAAGGTAATAGCAACTCTTCTCACAATTCTGACTTTTTTTGATAAAGTTATAAAATCAGAATTGTGAGATAAAAAGTCACAATTATCTTTTAAAATATTTGAGTCTGTGGCGGAAACAATCTTCCATATAAAACAGTAGCATTTGTTAGATAAAATATAAAAGATCTATAAATAAAAGAACATGCTAGCTTTTAAACAAAGCTATTTTTTATTTATTATTTTTAAATATGCATATTTGCTAATATAGCCCAAACTTACAAGAAAATTAGAAATGTCGCCTTGACAACTAATTGAAATATAAATATAGAAATAAAAAAAAAACCTGACAAAAGCTCCTAAAAATGACTTAAACTTAAACAGAAGGCTAATTCAAAATATTAATAAATAATATAAATACAGTATATAAATAATATTAAAAATAAAAAGTCATTTTTTTCACTTACTATACAGTATGCATAGGAGTTACTCATCATGCGATTAGAAGACAAATGTGAAAAAAATGAACAGTAACTTTAATGTTTGTTTGTATTTTTCCGTGTGCTGTTCTAGATCTTCATATTTACCAGCGGCAAGCAATGTTACGATTGAGCAGCAAAATGTAATTGGGTTTGACATGCTCCAGTCTTTCTGGCCCATTTCAGGATATGACATAAGGTGGCCGTCAAAACCTCTCAGAGAGCATCTTTGTTCTTTTCATGAAGCATCTGTCTTTGTTTTCATTTCCTGTTTTATTTTCGGCCTGGTTTTACAAAGCTGCACTGCTGTCTTACATACAAACACTCGTTGAGATTTATTTGGTTATCACTGAACGGTAAATACATAAACACACCGAGAGGTAAATGTGGGAGAGAAGGAAAGTCAAAACGAAATGTTTACAATAATGCGTCTCTGTTCTTGTTCCAGCGGCTCTGGAATGAATTAATTTGTGTTTCAGGTCAAGGAGTTAATGCTTTTCTATGTTTATTTTTTTTCTCTTTTAAGTCTTTTTTGTTTAGTTTTTTTATGCTTCTCTGAGATAAGTGAAACTCATTTCTTGTCTGTAAGTAGCAAACTGCCAAAATTATGTTCTGTGCGGTTGCCAGGGTGTTGCCATGCAATTCCTAAGTTGTTCTGAGTGGTAGTTAGCGTGTTTATATGCACTTTATACACCGATCAGGCATAACATTATGATCACCTTCCTAATATTGTGTTGGTCCCCCTTTTGCTGCCAAAACAGCCCTGACCCGTCGAGGCATGGACTCCACTAGACCCCTGAAGGTGTGCTGTGGTATCTGGCACGTTGTTAGCAGCTGATCCTTTAAGTCCTGTAAGTTGTGAGGTGGGGCCTCCATGGATCGGACTTGTTTGTTCAGCACATCCCACAGATGCTCGATTGGATTGAGATCTGGGGAATTTGGAGGTCAAGTCAACACCTCAAACGTGTTGTTGTGCTCCTCAAACCATTCCTGAACCATTTTTGCTTTGTGTCAGGAGCATTATCCTGCTGAAAGAGCCACAGCCACCAGGGAATACCGTTTCCATGAAAGGGTGTACATGGTCTGCAACAATGCTTAGGTAGGTGGTACGTGTCAAAGTAACATCCACATGGATGGCAGGACCCAAGGTTTCCCAGCAGAACATTGCCCAAAGCATCACACTGCCTCCGCCGGCTTGCCTTCTTCCCATAATGCATCCTGGTGCCATGTGTTCCCCAGGTAAGCCACGCACCCGGCCATCCACGTGATGTAAAAGAAAACGTGAATCATCAGACCAGGCCACCTTCTTCCATTGCTCCGTGGTCCAGTTCTGATGCTCATGTGCCACTGTTGGTGCTTTCGGCGGTGTACAGGGGTCAGCATGGGCACCCTGACTGGTCTGCGGCTATGCAGCCCCATACACAACAAACTGAGATGCACTGTGTATTCTGACACCTTTCTATCAGAATCAGCATTAACTTCCTGAGCAATTGAGCACCGGTAGCTCGTCTGTTTGATCGGCCCACACGGGCCAGCCTTCGCTCCCTACGTGCATCAGTGAGCCTTGGCCGCCCATGACCCTGTCTCCGGTTCACCACTGTTCCTTCCTTGGAGCACTTTTGATAGATCCTGACCACTGCAGACCGGGAACACCCCACAAGAGCTGCAGTTTTGGAGATGCTCTGACCCAGTCGTCTAGCCATCACAATTTGGCCTGTGTCAAACTCGCTCAAATCCTTACGCTTGCCCATTTTTCCTGCTTCTAACACATCAACTTTGAGGACAAAATGTTCACTTACTGCCTAATATATCCCACCCACTAACAGGTGCCGTGATGAAGAGATAATCAGCGTTATCCACTTCACCTGTTGCAATGTGGTTGGCTGGTTGCTATGATGAGTGGTAGTTTGTGTATTGTCGTATATAGAGTGTTTTGAGTGATTGCTAGGGTAAGAAAATCATTGCTTTGCATAGAAAAGTAATAGCACACCTTGATGATTAACAAGTGATTAAATGTTTGATAGATTTTCATCTACTAAGTTTAAAATCCCTAACTCTTAAGTGTGAAAAGTAGTTAAGGTGATGCTTGACTTAGCAACCACAACTAGTAATCTATTACTTGAGTCACTGCATCCAGCTTCCTTCTGATGTCAATCTCAGAAATCATTCCCCTAGTTTTTACAAGGTGATTCGCCAGAAAAGAAAGTTGTTTGTGTTTGTGTTTGTGTTTTAGCATGTGTTTGATGTCTGAGCTAGTTGCCTGTGCCCTTTTCTGATTGGCTGAGGGAGATAGGTGTTGACGGGCAGACGGGTTGAGGGCTGATAAGAGTGCAGACATGCGTGAAATCCGATTGGGCGATAACTGCCGCTCACCTGGGGGAAGTGGCCTATCAGATTTCTCCATCTCAATCACAGTGACGATAAAGCTGTCAAATCAGCTTTGACTTGACTTATCGGCGTGCCATATCACCCTGCATATAACAAGAGAGAGACACGGCTGATAAAAAAAATAATAATATTTTTCCTGTCGCTGTGCGAACTTGTTACAGGGTAGATTTTAAAGGCCCAGTGATTTATGCCCTGGTCAGCTCATGCAGAGTGCGAGACGAGGAAGTTTTCCAATCTCTAGCTTCAGAAAAAGAGGTATATAGAAGAAAATGTGGATTTATAGAAATGGTAGCGGTGCATTTATATAGTTTTGGTTGGGCAACCACTAGGAATTATAACCATAGTTGTGTGTAGACAAAAAAACCTTACTTTCCTGAAACTTTATTCAGTTTTACAGGCGTTTGTTAAAAGTAATCACTTTTGTATGAGCTATGCCTGGAGTGGCAGGTCAGCTGTACTTGAGATGTATTTTAGTGTTGTTCAAAGATCAGTGTGGTCACAGGAGTGCCGAAACGTAACCCAGATGAATTGCTCAGGGAGTATTCGTCTGCATTGTTTCACTATGCTGATATTGGCACTTAACCTTTGTCTGAAAATTCTCTAATGCTAGCCATAGGAGAATCTTGATGGTCTGGATCAGAAGCTGGCCGTCTCACAGTTCTCTCTTGGACTTCTAATTGGATCGCTGCAATTCGATGATTGCTAACGAATGACGTGTGTGGTAATGAAGCCATCAGTGTAAAAGCTTTGGGAAGAAAAAACGTAATGCAGTGTCACGGAGGACTGGTAGCCCCTCTCTGATGGATTCAAAAAGGCCCACAGATGGGAAGATACAATGCAAGGTTTCTGTCGGCATGTGGGAGGAAAATCCCCCCTCCGTTACGCTCAATGGGGTATGCTCAGTTTTCCCAGGATTTCTCAAAACGCCAAAATCTGTTAAAAACAAGGAGGTCCATAGTATTTGGTCTAAAACATCTGGTAAAACATCCACTGTAATGCAATTAAATGTTAAAGTCACCCTGTAGTCAATAATTTTATCTCTTAAAACTTAAAATGTCTTCATGCCTTAAAACAGCTTGAATGTAACTCAGCACCCTTGCTTCATTTAGTATACACGGACCCATGAATATGCAAATGAGCCCCGCCTCCACTCACTCACACAGCTCAGAGATCCACTCGCTCAACTTTACTCGAGTTACTGTAGTAAACGCTGCACAATGGTGTCACTCTTTACACCGTCAGGCACATAACGGTCATTAATATGATTAGCCTTTTGCTTGACTACGTTATCAAACATCTAATAATGTGTTGCTAATGTAAACCTTTTTTGTTATTTTTAAAAAAAAATCTTTTTCCTTTTTTTCATATCTTTCTCATATCTTATCATATTTTATTCTGTTTACATTATATTGGTTATTTGTAGAGATGCACCAATCGATCGGCCAGGGATCGGAATCGGCAGATTTCCCTCATGATCGGCCCGGATCGGTGATCGGCCGATCAGTCTCACTTCTTACCAATTCCGAGCCGATCCGTTTTGTTACCAGCGGCACAGGCAATAACGTCAGCTGCGCGTTCTCGCTCTCTTCTCTGTCACGGCGAAGTGACACACATCCGCGTGGGCGCCTCCTCTCTCCCACTCGTCTCATTCGCTCCGGTTAAAAAGGGCTTGTATTGCGCATCATTTTAGTCATTCCCGCCGGTTTCACGCTCACACCAAAAGCACTTGCACCACTGATCTATATAAGTAAAGCGAACAAGCCACGCTCAGTCTCAAACAGAGACAGAAGTCAAACAAGTACCAAAATGAGTGGCTTACTGCGCTTAAACTGTCAAATACATACAAAACTATGTCAAAACCAGCGGCACAGGCAATCTTGGCGAGTATTCAGATAAACAGTCAGTTCTGAATCGTTAAATAGCTAAGAAAGTGAACCCATGTTGTGTGTAACAGGTTCCGCTGAACACCGTTCATAAACTCTTAAAGGGCCAGCAGTCCAATATTCCTGCTGCTGTCTGTCATGTTCATCAAAGAACAAAAGACAAAGAAATCACTTTCTGCTCTTGACTGAATACGTTTTATAACTTTAATGGTAAGAATTGATCTGTATTAATATTTACAATAAAGACTACAGAAATTAAGGTAACCAATGTAAAATAACACTGAATGTGTCATTTTACATTTGATTAATTTCTGTAGTATTTCTGACCTGAATAGAAACCCAGTTAACCTGAAAACCTTAGTTTCATAGCTCTCTTTATTCTATTGCATTTATTTGAGCCGTTTATATTTTATTACTGACATTTACTTGTGTTTTTTTTAATGAAAATAAAACTTTGCGTTGAAGAAAAGTAGATTTTTGTTAATATATGTTGTCAATTATAGTTCTTAGAAAGAAAATCAGAATCGGCAGATCATACTAACAAAAAATCGGAAATCGGCCAAGAAAATTGCAATCGAGAATTATTATTATTTTTTATATTATGTATTTATTTTTTTCATTTATCTGTTTTGATATTTACTATATATATTGGTATATTGGTTATTTGTCATTTAATTCTGTTTATATTATATTGGTGATTTGGGTTTGTAATCTATTTTTCTGTTTACAACGCCGAAGAACGTCAGGTTCTCTGCAGAATTGTGTTAAACAAATATACAGCAAAATATTTGACAATCGTTTACCCTTAATAAGAAGATGAACGTCTGATTCAAAGTTAGGGAGTGAAATAACAAGCAGAATACAGACACAGTGGCTGTGTTCTAAAAAACGTTTTGACGTTGTTGCATTGGATGATTGGGTAATTAGTTCACTAATGAGGTCAGGTGTGATGGTTCACACTGATATAAATTGTACCTTTTTGTGCTTGTTGTTGACCTGACGAAGACCCTTTGGGTTGTTTCTTTTTAAATACATTTTTGGGAGCAGCAGTGGCAGTGTGCAGATTCTTGTTGACTTCGAGTTCAATGCTTCATTCAATCTAGCACTTGCAAAAAGTTTGTTGGATGTGCGCACAATTCTTCTTTGAATTCACATCGCTAATGTTACTCAAACCATGTTCCCGTTCGCCATCTCAGTCTCAGCATCCTTAGAAACGCTTTGAACATCATAGAACGGCAGTGGAGAAAGGCATATAGTTCATATAACTATATATATAACATCGTAATATACATCATATACATAATTCACCCGCTATATTGATAAATGTACTGGATTTTTCATATCAACAGAAGAATATCCCGGGATAATCTGCTTCTCTTGAGACTCCCTGCTTCGGAGAATAGTTAATGATATGCTAAAGCCCCGCCCACACGTGACGTGATTGGTTACAAGGTAGTTTGAGACTGTCTTTGGTTCACTGCAGTTTTAAAGAGAAAATACTCAGCGATGGTGTTGACATGAATTTGCACATGGTTTGTCTGAAAGCATATTAAAAACACCACATAGACACACAAACAACATTAAAAACATGATTTTCACCACAGGGGGTCTTTAACAATGCACACTATCGCTAACATTTTTTGGTTTTGGTAAGTTTTTGAAAGAAGCCTCAAGGTTGCATTTATTTGATCAAAAATACAGTAAAAATAGTAATATTTTGAAAAAATTATTACAGTTTAAAATAGCTGTTATTATATTATAAAATGTAATTTATTCATGTTATGGCAAAGCTGAAGTCTTCAGTCAAAGTCTTCAGTGTCACATGATCCTTCAGAAATCATTCTCATATGAAGATCTGGTACTCAAGAAACATTTTTCATTTATCAATATTAAAATGTAATGCATCCTTGCAGAATAAAAGTATTCATATCTGACCCCCAACTTTTGAACAGTAGTGTATATGTGTACATATTTTGTTAGAATACACAACTAATTTTGAGTGACTGTCTATGGAGAAAGCCAACAGCGCATACGTTAGCCCAGCGTTAACGTGAATGACTGATGGAACATAACCGTTTGTAAAACAAATCTTGCTCCATCCTTTATCTTTACTCACAGTAGTAAGAACAACAGACGATCTGCATTAATACACACAGTTTTAGGCAATAGTGTCCCACAGCTGATGAGCAGAAGACCGTCATAACGTGAGTTAGCCGGGCACACACTGTGAGATTTTGGCCATGATTTGGCCATCTGAGACAAATTTTGCAAATCCTAAAAGATTCCTCTGATCCTAGGCTAAAATCTGAAGTCTTTGATCGTTAGTTTGACATGTTCACCGGCAGCCGATTAATGACCGCTGCGATCAAATTTGACCTCAGACGAAATTCTGGCAGTGTCAGAAGATTTGGTGCACAGTCCTGCAGTGTGACTTCTCCTACGACGACCGTCAAATTATCTCCGTTTTTCAAGACAAACTATGACCAAAATGAGCGCTAGAGATTTCTTTGTAGCCACCATTTCAATCCCGCGTGTAATGCAGCTCACCGTCACCGAATGATATAAAACTCTGGACGATTTTCTTGCGTGCGTGCGTTTTAGCGCGCCTCAACTATCGTACAGTCTGACATTAATGACAACTTAGATCTTACAGTGTGACATGGCTTACAGAGGGGATCATGCTCGTACAGTCTGACAAGAAACAATCTTAAAGGACTATTATAAATCGCACAGCGTGTACCCGCTTTAGCCGGAAACTTACACAATATAAAACACAAAACTACGTATTTTGAACAGCCGGAAGAAAATATATACACCTAAAAGATTATTAGGAACACCATACTAATACTGTGTTTGACCCCCTTTCGCCTTCAGAACTGCCTTAATTCTACGTGGCATTGATTCAACAAGGTGCTGAAAGCATTCTTTAGAAATGTTGGCCCATATTGATAGGATAGCATCTTGCAGTTGATGGAGATTTGTGGGATGCACATCCAGGGCACGAAGCTCCCGTTCCACCACATCCCAAAGATGCTCTATTGGGTTGAGATCTGGTGACTGTGGGGGCCATTTTAGTACAGTGAACTCATTGTCATGTTTAAGAAACCAATTTGAAATGATTCGAGCTTTGTGACATGGTGCATTATCCTGCTGGAAGTAGCCATCAGAGGATGGGTACATGGTGGTCATAAAGGGATGGACATGGTCAGAAACAATGCTCAGGTAGGCCGTGGCATTTAAACGATGCCCAATTGGCACTAAGGGGCCTAAAGTGTGCCAAGAAAACATCCCCCACACCATTACACCACCACCACCAGCCTGCACAGTGGTAACAAGGCATGATGGATCCATGTTCTCATTCTGTTTACGCCAAATTCTGACTCTACCATCTGAATGTCTCAACAGAAATCGAGACTCATCAGACCAGGCAACATTTTTCCAGTCTTCAACTGTCCAATTTTGGTGAGCTCGTGCAAATTGTAGCCTCTTTTTCCTATTTGTAGTGGAGATGAGTGGAACAGCACCGCCGCTCCTCCGAATAAAATGTCCTGGAAAAATGTCCAATAGTAGGAAAACAATGACTAAACACAGAACAAACAGCACAATTATTGGAGAGCTCCTCACAGGCAAATACAACATGTAGTTACGACATCTTCCAGCAGGGGCATAACAGGCCAACCTTGACTCCTTTACTGAAATCTGAGGCGGTTACATTCATGAATGCATATTCTTCTAGATTTTTACCGCACAACAGCTGTAGTTTGTGTGCTAATTAGCATCTGGCTGTGTCTAGTTAGTTTTTAACCCCGTCCATGTGCACTTCTGATTGTCCTTGAGGGATTCCAGTGAGACTGTACTAATCCTACTGTTCAAAAAGAGAGCGAGAGAACCGTTAATGGAGCTTGAGCGAGTGAGGCGAGTGTGAAACAGTTAATTGTATGCCGTCGCTGAAAGGTTTTGTGGTCGAGCGAAGCAGCTGCCGTTCATGAAAAGCTCTCGAGTGGGAATACGCTAGCGAGAACAGCAAACGGCAGCCTGATCTCCAGAAATAGACGTTACAACCATTTGCTCAGCCAATCGGGGAACAGCAGCTAGTGTAAAAATGAATGAAAGTGTACATGCATTTTACTGTGCGATGATCATATGTGTATTGGTTTCTACCAGGCCTTAAGATTTCTTTTTTTTCTCACATTCTCTTTCCCATGAGGCTTAGTGGTCAGGGCTTGACGCTTACTTTTTTCCCAAGCTGCACCTGTGCTCCTAAGTTAGGAGCACATTTAGAACAGTTTTCTGCATTTATATATATAAAACACACTGTAACAGAGTTTGCCATACTAGTGTTATTTCAGTATCACTGAGATACGGTGTCGTTTTTGTTAATATTTTGAATTCAATTTAATTCTGCTTTCATTTTAATTTTAGTTAGTCCTTTTTTCTTTTCTTTTTTTAAATGTCTGTATAGATTTTATTTCATTTTTAGTTTGGTACATCGGGTTAATGAAACTAGATGAAAATAAGAAAAGTTTCATTTTTTTATATTTTATTTTATGTGAGTTAGCATTTATTTATTTCAAGTAAAGATATTTTTTTATGGTTTTAGTTTTTGTTAGCTATAATATCACTGATACTAGTAAAATCTATATATTTAATAATATGTGTCAAATAATGTCTTTCCTTCCTGTGCCGGGGCGTCCCAGACAGAAGATACAATACTTTACTTTAAATTAAATGGAAATTAAATTAAATTACATACAGTTTGTGTAACCAAATAATAACCGGGTTGGAGATTGGTCGAGCCTGTAGAACATGAAGCGCTCACATTTATTTAATGAAATCATAGTCTTTTGAAGTTTAATAATCACATTAGGCAATATCGCCATTTATGTTTTTCCATCCCTAAAAGATAAGATGACGCTTGTTATAACATTTAAGGTATTGATAATCTTACATTTAAGAAAACCGATCCGCAGGGATTTTTTTTATTCGCACACGTGCTCCAAAATACATTGTACAGTTCGCACATCTATTTTTAGTCACAAATGCGAGTGAAATGGTCGCACTGTCGAGCCCTGGTGGTGCTAAAAAGCTCATGAGCATAATCAAGCCCTGATTAATGGCTCCTGTAGTTCACAGATTGTTGTCTGACGCGTGTGTGTGTGTCTCAATCAGCTCGTGAATCAGTATATCATGGACTCGGGCACTGGTAAGGATTCTGGCTCACTAAACATTGGGACACTGATGACTATTTCATGCGACATGGCTAGTTAATGTTATTGTATTGGATTAAAATTTACTGACTTAACTTACCCAGAGTCTGACAACAATTTTCCAAAAATGTTTTCATACTTTTTGTAATTTTGTTTTTTTCCCCCACATTGTCACACTTGTGGTGTTCATAGTCATAGCCAGCCTACAAAAAAATGCGTATAAATCTCTAATTATGCTACATCATGACCAAATATTACGTTCAATCTTTTTGCCAACTTGTTTTCTTTCAATTAGGACAGGTTTTGTATTTATTTTTGGAATTGTTTGACCGTAGGCCTTATTTATCTCCTCAGTTTTTGAGTGAAAAAAAAACAAAACATCATTTGTGGATAATTTTGTCCATATTAAATAAAATATGAAAAAAATTGCACTGTTTATCACACTAGTGTGCTTTAATGTTTAACCAGGAAATTTGTTTTGAAATGCTTTTATTTTGTACAAAATGGCGCAGAGTCACACTTGTGGTGTTCACGGTCTACAAAAAATAGCTCGTTACGCAATTTTATCACCAAATATTGGATTCAATCTTTTTGTCAACTAGTTCTCTTTAAATTAGGACAGGTTTTGTATTTACTTTTGAAACTGATTGATCGTAGGCCTCGTTGATCTGAGATTATACTGGTCAAAAATGACCGCCCATTGAAAATGAATGGAGGAGTCGAAAATAGTGTTCAGGAGCGTGTTTATCATGTTCATAGTCACATATATGTTCATGTGTGCTTGCAGAAATGAAGGCTTTGGACCTGTGCATGTGTGGATGCATGCACACACACACACACACATTCACATACACAAGCTATTTTGAGTATTACAGGCTTTCTTTTTCAAATCAGGCTCAGATCAATGAGGCCTACGATCAGTTTTTTCCAAAAATAAATACAAAACCTGTCCCAATTGAACGAAAACAAGCTGACAAAAAGATTGAATCCAATATTTGGTGATAAAGTAGCACAATGAGTGATTTAAAAGTGAATTTTTGGTAGGCCGGTCATTTTTGACTGGGAACACCACAAGTGTCATAGGGTTTTTAACTAGGGTTATGGAAACATGGTGAGCATTGATGCGCCCTGGTTTTCATGGTGCATTGTGGGACTGTTTAGGGAGAGAACGTTACAATGCAATGAAAGGATTTTTTTTGACTGTGTAAAAATCCATGCATGCACTAATTCTTAAATTCGTTTTGACAGTATATTTTCTTCAGGTTAATTATAAATGTCACCATACCACTGCGTGTGAACAATGGGTTTTCAATTTGGTGTGGTTGTAAAACCAGACGACTCAGAAAATTAGGCACCAAATGAGAACCATGGCGCAAACAAAAACAGGCACAGAGGAGACCCATCTGCGCTGTTATTAATCTCTTAACAATCCTGTTATTTATACAAGTTTATCTTAACAAGCCCATTGCCTTTGGGAAATAAACAAACAATACAAAAACACTGCCTGACCTCCCTTCGGTTCAGCGGTTCTGTCATGAGGTTTCAGTTTATGTGTTCTCTAATTACCGCAAATATAAATCTGAAATCGGTCACCGCGTGAGATCATCTCCCCTTCACATGCGGCAATTCTGTTTCCATTACATCTGAGAGCGGGTGTTTACATGTGTCCGCTGTCATCCTTCATTTGATCGACCTAATTCAATCTATTTGAGTGAAGATCCAATCACTGATTGTGTTTTAGTTAGGTTTTACTATACAAATGCTCAAAACTTTTCAAATTATTTATTATACAGTTGTGTTCAGAATTATAGGCACCCCTGGTAAATATGATCAAAGATGGCTGTAAAAATAAATCAGTTTTGTTTATCCTATTGAACTTTTATTCAAAACAAATCGCAAAAATCTAGCCTGTCATTGAAGTAAAACAATTGAAAGTGGGGGGAAATTTCATTATGATATAAATGTTTTTTTCCAAAACACATTTGCCACAATTATTGGCTTTTTCATGAGTAAAATATCTCTGAAGCACACCAGGGTGACTATGAGCATATTGTCCCACAGGAGTATAAATATGAGGAAACACAAAGGCCAGATTCCCTTAATCATCGTCACAATGAGTAAAGCCACAGAATATAGTTCTGATGTGCAGCAAAAGATTGTTGAGCTTCACAAAACAAGAAAAGAGCTAAAGCATTGAAAATCCCCATTTCCACCATCAGGGCAATAATTAAGAAGTTCAATCAACTAAAGATGTTATGAATCTGGAAGAGGACGTGTGTGTATATCGTCCTAATGCACGAGAGGAGGAGCGTTTGAGTGGACAAAGACTCTCCAAGATCACAGATGGAGAATTGCAGAGATTAGTTGAGTCTTGGGCTCAGAAAGACTAAAAACTGTCTCAAACAGCTCCTACATCAGCACAAGATGTTTGGGAAAATCCTCCTCGCTCATCCAGAAACAAACTCCAGCATATTCAGTGGTCAGACACGACTGGAGCTTCAGACGGGACCTGGTTCTGGGGTCACATGACACTAAAACAAGAGCTTTTGGCAGCAAACCCACCAGATGGGAATAAAAAGCACCCCATGCCCACGGTTAAATACACCGCTGGATCTTTAATGTTGTGGCCTGTTTTATTGCTGGAGGTCCTGGACTTCATGTTCAGACACATGGCATCATGGATTCTAGCAAATACCAGCAGATAAAACCTGCTAGAAATCTTATAATGAGCCGTGGTTGGATCTTCCATCAGGACAACGATCCAAAACAAACATCAAAATCAACACAAAAATGTGTCACTGAGCACAAAATGAAGGCCGTCCCAGTTCCTGAACCCTATAGAGAATGAGTGATGAAGTGAAGAGAAGAGCTGGGAATCTGAAGGATCTGGAGAGATTCTGTGTGAAGGAATGGGCTCTGATCTCCAAACTCATCAGGCATTACAGAAGAAGAGCTGCTATCTTGGGGAAAGGACGGGGCAATAATTGGGTACCAACGTTTTTTTTGGAGAAAAACATAAATTTCATGAGATTTTCCGCCCAATTGTTTTACTTCAGTGAAAGGTTAGGTTTTTGCAAATTTTTTGAATGAAAGATTAAAAGGATTAACAGTGCAGATTTATTATAACAGCCATCTTTGATCATATCTTTGAACATTCTTCAAAAATATATGTGTGTGTTTGTATAATTGTATGCATATTATATGCATTTCTTTTGTAAAATAAAACTAGTTGCATATTTTTTGTGGGTTCTATTTTTAATAACAGTATATTTAACTACACATTGTCATATTAAAAACTAGTTGAAATCAGTGTAGTTTCCGATTTGTTTGACTGCTTCATCAAAAAGAATCATAAGAGTCGTTTGTGGTTTGAACTGTGCTGGTCACGCTATATGCCTGTTGAGAGCAGATGTGAGAACTTTTTTGACTTTGTATTAGGTTCATAGCTTTGATAAAACCTTATATTTTCATCCTTGGTGCAGGAAACTCATTCCGAGTATTTTATTACAAAGTTCTGCGTGCATTATTGTCATGAAATCATTCGGCTCCAGTACTTGAAATCGCCTCTTCTTCACATTCTCAATCCTAACAGTGATGCATCCTGTGTGTGTTTCCTCCACAGGCTTCACACGGCCCAGAGAGCCATTAAACAGACTCAGGTGACGGTTCAGAAGATCGGAAAGGAAATTGAAGAGAAACTGAGGACAACAGCGTCCTGCACAGAAAAGGTGAGACCCGACAAATCAAACCAGCGGGATTTCTAGGGCTGTCTAGCTCTGCTTGTGTGCTCCTATTCATTCAGGATTATTTTTATATTCTGTATACTTTTCTATGTTCTCCAACTTCATAAATCCTATCCGGCCTGTTGGGTTTTCTTTTCCTTTACACCTGGTACACGGTACCGATGGTAAGACTCTGTAAAGTGCCTCTGCAAGTATAAAAGGCTAAATTTACAGTTGCTGTATGCTTGACAGAATTTTATAGCAGATTGTCAAACTCAATTTAAAATTCAATACTTCACTCTGTAGTGGGGATATTGTCTTTCCAGGCTCACAGAATTACTCTTTCATGAGAGATGGCAGTATAAACCAGCTTTTGATAAGCTATCTAGCAGTGCAACAGACACGCATTTCACTTTAGAAAGCACGACTGGGAAACATTAAAAACTAAAAGTACATATTTGCTGTCAATTGTAATATAATTCTTATAGGTGCCCCCGGTATTATATTTTGTTAATTAAAAACAAAGCTTCAAACATAAAGAAAGGAATAGTCTGTTAGAACAAGCTTTTTTTGTACATCCATCCACATTAGTTAACACTGTAAACCCAAATAAGTTGGCAAAACTGAATTTTTAAGTTAAGAAATTTAAAGTTTAAGTAAGCAGAACTTGCAGATTTTTATTTTGTAATCATACATTTGAATTGCTCTGAACTTGAAATATTTGAGTAAGCTAATTCATACATTTAACTTAAAAATATCATGTTTTTAGGAGTGGAGACTTGACTAGCTTTAACTAGCTAATTCAATAAATGCCACCTTGCTAATTGGTTACACAATGCTTTGGTAGCATTAGCATAGCGCTTGCTGAATGAGGACAGCAATATAAAACATTTAACATAAATCTGTTCTCAAACTAAGCTCATGCTCCACTCGTCACATGATGGAAACCCTACAACAAAACAAAACATTAAACACTACTAAATCTCCCACTTAATCTTGCACAAAAAAAACACAATATAACCCTTAATTTTGGCATTTACTGTCCCTTTTGAGTGTCATGGCAAAGCATGCTGGGAAATAGAAATCCCCGCCCAGTTTCAGTTAAACTGAAGTTCGTCTAAATTAAAAGAAACACGTTCATAAAACTCATGAAACAATTCAGATATTTAAAATGTGTCAGTTTTGAGAACTCAAAAGAAAAAGAAAGTTCTAAATACTCATAAAAGTTCATTTGATTGAACTAATGTTTAATTTGAGTTGGCTCTACTCAAACCAATTCATTAATTTGAGCGTGAACTTAAAATTAGCAATAGATTGATAAAATCTTAGTTAGCTAATCTCAACATTTACTAATACAGTTTTAAGATTAAAAGTTGTATCACTGTGAACTAACACATGTATTAACTAAAATTAACAAAGGTTAATAAATGCTGTAACTAATGTTAACAAATCAGACCGTATTGTAAAGGGTTAGCCATGCTTCTTTATTATACATATACATTTTTAAGAATCCATTTTATTGATTCATGTAATATGAGACAGGAAAAAAATTTAGATAAATGAAAATTAATAAAACAAAAGACAAACAAGACCGCTCTGATGTTGACAACCTTGAATGAGCAAAAAGCTTCGTTCATCCACACAGATGATAGTATGAAGTCCATGACAACTGGGACGAATAACACACACGCACACACACACACACACACACACACACACACACACACACACACATGTTTGTTTCACTATATTAGTGAGGACATTGTATAGACTTCCATTGATTTTATGTCAGGTTAATGATATTTTCTATCCCCTAACCCAATCCCTAAACCTACCCATCCCAGAAACATGTGCAAAACATGTAAAAACATGTTTTGGCTGATTTATAAGCATTTTTAACTAGTGAGGACCAGTCAAATGTCCTCATTAGTGAGTTGTCATAATATTTTACTATATAAGTGAGGACATTTGGCCCCTCACAAGTATAGCCAAACAAGGTACACACACACACACACATACACACACACAAAATGGACATGTTCTATCATTCTGAATCAAGTAGGTAGAACATTTACTTGCTCAGAATTTCTTACTATTTTTCAAGCTTGAACTACTAATGCTTTATTATTTGCTGATTATTTCAAGCAGTTGCAGTGTTATTTTTCCAGGTGAGAATGAACGTTCACCATGCTGGTCTAGTACCCTCAGTTTCAGACAGGAAGTCAGGGTACACAGTCACTCAACACAAACAGCAGCAGTGTGGTAAATGGCCTCAGCGTTGTGTATCTTGTGTTACACAGATCCTCATAAATATGTCATTAGGTCCTCGGGCGGCTCTTGTATCCTGTGTTTTGATGGATTTAGAGATCCCGAATCCCACGGCTTTATCCCTTCTCTATGTATCACCGTGCCCTTGTGACCAGAAAATCCTCTGTTTGTGTTTCCACACTCACTGTATCCTGCAGTAGAATGAAAAGCAAAACATATTTAGCATTTTTGGAGGTGGCAGTCAGCAGCTGCAAAAACGCAGGAGGTTTTAAAGTTGTGCTTACAGTTAATGAAAACTTCAAACGTCTGGCTGTAAATGCCCAGACACCTTCCACTCACAATAAACATAATCACACACACATTATATGTTTTTCTCCTTCACTCAAACTCTTCACAACTCGCAATAAGTGTAAATAGTAGTTAGATGCTACCGTATTTGCACCTTGGTATTTTAGTACACTATAAAACAGTATGCAATAATAACATATTGTGTGTAAATGATTATATTTATTAAATAAATGCCACCTTATTGGGACAATAAAGCCCTCCCCACACCTAACCCTAATAAAACACTTTATTATTAAATAACCGTTAGGCACTTTAATTCACTTTTCACATATTTTCTTCATATTTATTAAAAGTAAATGCCTTTTCAATCTGATATGCGATGGGAAAAGAGAGTAGAGCGAGCTTGGCAAAAGGCGTCTTAAGTAAGATTGAGAGTTTTTTAGCCTAGTATTTGGTTTTTAAATGTTGAAAATGGTGATTAAAAATTGACATTTCAATGGTATAATTTTTTTTTCAATCATAACCTTATTTAAAGCAAAAATAACTGTCATGATATCTATCGTTATCGTGAAATAAAATGACTCGTATCATGTTATAAGATTTTGGTGAGATCGCCCACCCTAACGTGTTCGAATACTGACAAGCCTTAAAGGAGCTGTGCAAAAAAAAAAATCCATGTCATGGCCTCTTTAAATGAAACCGAAATATGTTTTTTAGGATAGAAATGCATTGAAACGTAGCGCATCCTAGAAAGGGTGAAAATGAGAGATTCCTTGACTCACATTTGCCCTCTCACACCTGAGTCATAAATACGCCATCACTCGAGATGCCATACCACACACACACACACACTCCTGCTGTCTTTGATGTTTAAGTGCTCAGTGTTTGTATGGTGCGGCCCCTCCACCTGTTGAAATGCTGTTTTCTCAGAGCGTGAGATGTCCACAGGACCGTCTCTTGATCTGTCTCAGTGTCCTGGAGGTCTGTCATTTTCTGTTTTTGGTTCCAGTTTTTTTGGGGTTGGCCAAAGCAAAGAACACGAGTCACCTCACTTTTTTTTTTTCTCTCACTCTTGCTCGAATCCAAATCAGGCAGAAATTATCATGACGTGAAAAGAAGTTGCCAAAACAAGGAGAAGCGCATATTATGAACAAACACGAGAAACATGCAATAATTACAAGTAAGCTTTTGTCTTGCAATATCCAACATAATACTCATCCGAAGGCTCTAAAAGCCTCCTGAAGCCTACACATGTTGGGAATATTATCACACGTCTTTCTTAGCGGTTCGTCAAGTCTCTGTGAATGACTGTGAAGTCTCTTTCTCTCCAAAAACCAATTGGCAAGTTTCTGGAGTTCTCCACATGTCAAATTTCAGGATACGTTTACACTAATAGCTGACACTCTCCCTCGATCACAGGAGCGCTACCTGGACCGCACCAAAGGTCAGCGAAGGTCTGAAATTCCTGCAAAGTGTATCAGTTACTGTGCTTAATGAGCAAAAATCTGTTTTGAGTTTTCCTTCAGGCTCGAGGTTATGTGAACCTGATTACAGACCAGAGCGTTCTCCTCTGAAACGGACGTGTTGTCACTTCTCCCTGGCCTCAGGTCAGTTTTGAGCCTATTAGGGCACTCCGAGCAATCAATCAGCCCATGCACGCTCACTACACTGTACCGGGTATTGCTACGCTAATTTAATTATTCAGTACTTTCTCATTGCTGGCAATTAAAGCAGAATGTGATGTTTAGTGTGTGAGAGGATGTGAGGTACATGCCTTAAAGGTTTGTGGCTTTTAGTCCATGTGTGTTTTGCTTTGATGAGTCTGGGTTTGGCGGTTGCCAGGAGAACGGCACTTGCCTGACTGCATTGTGCCAAGTGTAAAGTTTGGTGGAGGGGGGATTATGGGGTGGGGTTGTTTTTCAGGGGTTGGGCTTGGCTCCTTAGTTCCAGTGAAAAGAACTCTTAATGCTTCAGCATACCAAGACATTTTGGACAATTTCCATTTTGGACAATTTCCCAACTTTGTGGGAACAGTTTGGGGATGGCCCCTTCCTGTTCCAACATGACTGCGCTCCAGTGCACAAAGCGTCGGTCCATAAAGACATGGATGAGCGAGTTTGGTGTGGAGGAACTTGACTGGCCTGCACAGAGTCCTGACCTCATCCCGATAGAACACCTTTGGGATGAATTAGAACGGAGACTGCGAGCCAGGCCTTCTCGTCCAACATCAGTGCCTGACCTCACAAATGTGCTTCTAGAAGAATGGTCAAAAATTCCCATAAACACACTCCTAAACCTTGTGGAAAGCCTTCCCAGAAGAGTTGAAGCTGTTATAGCTGCAAAGGGTGTGCCAACTCCATTAAACCCTACGGATTAAGAATGGGATGCCATTAAAGTTCATGTGCATGTAAGGGCAGGCGTCCCAAAACATTTGACAATATAGTGTATCTTTAAAAACTTGTTAGTTTAATAACATTAAATGCAATCTTAAATTTCAAAATGTTTTCTTTTTTTTCCTCCTATGTATAGAATTTGTCGTTCGTAGTTTGTTATAATGTTGTGGTGGCTAAATTCATTTATTATTAATATTATTTTATTTTACTATTATACACAAACTTAACACATTTATCAGCCACTTATCAGTATCAGCATCAATCTATGGTATCAATCTGGAAAAATCTTGTAGCGTGCACGTGTGTGTTTTTGAACTGTTTAGCTATGTGTGAAAAGTCGTGCCAGTGGCGTTGATAGTAAACACGCAAGCTCTTGGTCTTTTCTCACCGTATAAGGGCTCAAACTATCTGAAGGTCTTCTATATCTCTTTGATTGACACTTCCTCAGCTGCCAAGTGCAAGAACACAAGATCCTGAGATGTTACCTACAGTAGATCCTAGACTCAATTATCCCATCACCCTGTGGTGTGGATTCATGTTTCTCATGTTCATCACATCTGTGTCCATTCTGTAAGTTTTGTAATTGCATGTATGATGGTTTGTTTATTCTGAATATGCCTCCAACGGACATTTAAACGCAGCAGTTCTGGTTATGATAGGGATCACCACCACCAATCACATGGTGAACTTTCCCTGCTTTTTATCTCTTCTCCTTCGCTCTCTTTCTTCTCCTATCTGCTCTCTATCCCACTTTCACCCTCGTCAGATCACTGTTCCTCATTAGTGCGCTTGGCTCGCTGACAGGCCCGAAAGCCGCGGGGCTGTAGATGTAGATTAGATAGATCTGCTGTGGACTCATCTGTGCTGGAGAAGCTGAGGGAAGATCTGGCACTGATGTCTGCTGTAATCGACTTACAAAGCATATCTTACTGTTTTATTACATTAATGTGAATGTTTCTGGCTTGTGCTTGCTTTCCAAAATGTTTTACAGGGTAGTGCAAACTATGGCTGAAAGATTTTGGAAAATAATCTAATTGCATTTTATTTTATTTTTTTTACCAATATTGCGATTGGGATTTAATATGCAATTTATTTTTTAAGCTCTTTATTTTCTGTATTATTCAACAAAGACAAGCACTAAATCATTGTATAGTAGTGTTGGGAATCTTTAGGCACCTCACGATCAAATTCCAAAACCATAATTTTTTTTCTTATTAATTAATTGTATTAATAAAACTTTAAATCTTTTTTTATTTAATTACATATGTAATTGTAAGTACTTTTTCAAATATTTACACATTTAAAAAAAAATATTTTAAATATATAAACTTATATAGCTTCAAAACAACATAAAAGCTACAAAAAACATGTTACAAGCAATGAACAAAGAGTGCTTTCAATATTTTAGAGCAGGGTTCCTCACACTCGGTCCTGGAGGGCCACTGTCTTGCAGAGTTTAGCTCCAACCCTGATCAAAAACACCTGAGCAAGCTAATCAATGTATTTAGGATCACTATGCTGCGTCCCAATTTGCATACTATCCGTACTAAATAGTATTCGAAAATAGAATTAGTATGTCCCAAATCGTAGTATGTTGAAAAGATACCCGGATGGTCTACTATTTCCGGTCAGAATTCGAAGTGCAGATCGACACGCACTCTAACGGCTGATATTACCCACAAACCATTGCGAGTTGGACAAGGATTCGATTAGAACTACAAACGCGGATAAAAAGCGTTAAAAAACTACAAATATGGCGGATGTGCGAGTACGACGGTTAAGTAGAGTGGTTTAGATAAAGGGGCTTGAGTGACCAATTATCAGTATTTAACCTGACGAAAATATATTTATTCAGTGTTATCCACATTATATTTCACCTGCTACAGCAGTGTGAACTTTTGTAATGATAGGTTTGGCCATTAACTTTTAAATGCATCATTATATAAACTGTAAACACATGAGGAGAGTCTCTGCATTAAAAACCCACAAATTGGCAGATCAACGTGCTACTAACTACATTTCTCTCCGATACGGTAGGAAATTAAATTGAATGTGGAGGATTTGAATGGTGACGATGATTGACAGGGCAGTTTAAATGGTGACGGGATGCACATAACTAAGCAACAGAGTCCGTTAAAGATGATGAAGTAGTATGTCCCAAAGCTTGCATACTCTTCTGCTACACACTCAAAAGTATGTACTTTTTCTAAACAAAAAGAGTACATACTTTCAGGTCGTAGTATAAGTAGGTGAATTGGGACGTAGCACTAGAAAATCACAGGTAGGCGAGTTTGATCAGGGTTGGAGCTAAACTCTGCAGGACAGTGGCCCTCCAGGACCGAGTGTGAGGAACCCTGTTTTAGAGTATCTGAACGTTTTCCATTCAAGAGCTGAGTGATAGTTTTCTTTCTCAGCTTTACTGTTGCTTGATTATTAATGATGACATCATAGACAGTGGGAGATTCACACTAATGCACACATCTCTTTTGAAATATAAAATGTGGTTTGTCCTGTCTGTTTAATTCCTTAAGACATTCATTTTGCGTCATAAAAGCATTTTTGAGACGCAAGTACATTTACACAACCACTTACACAGCCGTATGCGCGAGCACTCTTCACAAAGCGTGGCGCGAGCATTAGAAACTGAAAGCCTTCTGTCAGTGAATTTCATATTTTTATATACACTGAACAAGATTATAAACGTAACACTTTTGTTTTTGCCCCCATTTTCCATGCTGTGTAATAAAACTGCACATTTTGGAGTGGCCTTTTATTGTGGCCAGCCTAAGGCACACCTGTGCAATAATCATGCTGTCTAATCAGCATCTTGATATGCCACACCTGTGAGGTGGATGGATTATCTCAGCAAAGGAGAAGTGCTCACTAACACAGATTTAGGCAGATTTGTGAACAGTATTTAAGAGAAATAGGCCTTTTGTGTACGTAGAAAAAGTCAGTTCAGCTCATGAAAAATGGGGGCAAAAACAAAAGTGTTGCATTTATAATTTTGCGTAATGTTTATGTCGTATTTCTAAACGACGCCTTCGTAGAGCATTTGTAAGGAAAATACTGGTGGGCGTGAACACACACTGTAAGCGTAACATCTAGCAAAGTGCGCATATATCCTGTGCGATGAAGCCCGCGAATGTCGTTTGTAATTCGCTTCAACCTTTCTGAACTTTATGAAAGATTATTTTATGGTTCGAGTGGTGTGTGAGAGGAAATGGAAGCAAGCAGAATACTGGTGTTTCTAAAACGCGTGCAGCGCCATCGCGCAACTCCTGTTAAAATCTAAGCTCAGAATTGATCCAGAATCGTTGGAGTAATAATCTTTTCTCCCACCCTTATTGTATCGAATGACCAACGCAATAATAGATCGATTAAACACAAACCGTTCTTTCCTGTAGGCCAGGCATATGTGTAGCGTGCCAAGTTGATGCTGCTTCTGCAGACTGCTTTACTTTCGCGTTTCACGTGACCAGAGTGTAATCGCAGCCTTTGCGGTTAAAAAATTGTGTTTTATCATATCACGATATTACTGCAAATGCAATTAATCGTTCAGCCCTAGTGCAAACTATATATATATTGTTTATGAAATCTTATGCTCACCAGGGCTGCATTTATTTGATCAAAAATACAGTAAATACAGTCATATTGTGGAATATAATAATAAAACAATAGTTGTGTTAATGGTTGTGCTGCTTAATATTTTTGTGGAATCTGAGATTGATTTTTGTTTTTAGGATATGTTGATAAATAGAAAGTTCAGAAGAACAGCATTTATTTGAAATATAAATATTTTATAACAGAACATGTACAGTATTAAAGCTACACTATGTATTTTTTCGCCGCTGGGGGTCACTAACCTCTTTAAAACAAAGGTGTAGATTGATGACGCAGTGAATGAGCGTGGAAATAATGTTTCTGGATGTGTGAATGCATTCATGTTTTTAACAAGACCGTGGTATGAAGCTGGGCGCGATTACTAATAAGAGACCGATATCAGCGCCCCACGTGCGAGTCCCGGGGGATATAAAGAAATATGCCTACCCGCAAGTGCTGAATTACTACTCCTACAGGTCAGTTTATTTGACCAATTAAAACTGTGAGGAAACGCAATGCTGTTTCGCTTGGTCTACACTATCTAAACTGCATCTGAGTGTGTTGAAAGTTATAATGTTATTCTGTGTGTTAGTTTGTTGGCTGAATGAGACTAGCAGTAGCTACATCATACTGATATTCTAATATTTCATAGTGTTGAGCTACATAACATTGATTCGTTTTATGTACATTTGCTCACTTGTCTAATAAAGCACATGCACGAGCGGCAACTCTGTCAAGTCGAAGTTTGTTGCGAAGCTCTCGCCATCTCAAAAACGCCACGTCGATACTGGTCCTCTTTTGATTACTCATTTTGTTCGAAAGTCTGCTTGCCATGGTCCGTAATGTTTGAATGAAACTACAACAGTTGTCCATGTCTGTTGCCATGGTTTCTACAGCAGTAAAAGCGGAAACCGAGGGTAACGCGGATAACGCCATTGACAGGCGACCGGTTCCTTGGTTAAAATCACAATTTTCTCACGATTTACAAATGCTTGGAAACATTTGGGATGTTGTACGTACTCGACTGAACAAAATGTATAACACTGGCCTAGTGGTTTTTGGATATTTTACTGCAAAAATCTTACATATTGCACCTTTAACAGCACAGTATTATTTTCTTCAGCTGAGACACTTCAGATGCGCACTGTTCACCATGATGGTTTTGAATTGCTTTAAATATTATTAAAATCACTTCAAAAAAGAAAAATACAGTTCAGTGCAACATGTGCTGTCATATTGGCTACATAAAATTATGATTTGAACATAATTGTGTGCTTGGGACATGGCTTTTAATGGTGAGACTTTTGTATTTGTAATCAGGCTCTCAAAAGTTATATCAATTTGAATTTAGATTTATCAGCCAATATATCAGTTATCTGCTTTCAAATATAAAGAATTATCAGCCAAAATGTTCATATCGTTGCATCCCTAAGAACAGCCCATTAAAATGCTTGATAAATTGTTAAACGTCCTTTTCTTAATAACTGAGCTACCCAATGAAGTTTGTTTTGGAAGATAGAAAAATTACGTTTTTATCCACAAAAAGGATCCACCTTATTGTTGTCTCTTTCCGCAGAAGAAAGAGCGGGAGTGTATGCAGCTACATATCGGGATTCTGAGGTGTGAGTTGGAGAGACAGAGGAAGGCGCTGGCGAGAGAAATGGACTTGATGCAGAAAGAGAGAGCACAGCTTGTAAAGAAAGGTAACCGAATTCACCAAACTATTCATCTGATGAGAGATCTGTCCCACTTAGGTCAAAAAACATCACCATATGTATTCCCAATATGTTCGTTCTTCCTCGATTCTGTGGATCACATCCCAACACATCTGCAATCGGGCAACATTCTCTTCCAGAACTGAATGTGTTGTGAAACTCTTCATCTTGTTTTTCACTGATTTGACTTCATGCGTGTTCCAGTACTTTGGGGGACCGTATAGAGTTCCATCTGCTAAAATGTATTTCCAGATCTAAAACGACGGCTCGTTCTCATGTAAACATATTTCCATGCCTTGAATTGAGCAAGGCAGTTGTTTTATGTCTAACAAGCGTTTTCCTGTCCTCACTTAAAGTGAAAAAGTTGCAGGAAGCAACAAAATTGCAGCCAATAAGAACTTATTTGACATTTAGTGATGCATTCGATTGTTACTTGATATCTGCACCTTCCGTCCAAAAAACACCTGATGTATAAAAACTAGTCCTGTAGGGGTGTAATAATACATCGTTATATCAAGATATCGCAATATAAAAATGCGACATATGTATCGTTTATGTAAACAATATGATTTGCGATATAGATATAGTTGTTTTGTCCAAGGCTCAGCTTACTCTTACTATAATTCACCCAAAAAATGTCAATTCTGTCATCATGTACTCACCTCACCTTTAAAGCATTTTAGATGGTTTATTCTTATATGTATAGTGCATTCATAGCGGCAGAGGCAGGACATAGCGCGCACCGGGAGAGTGTGTGTGCCTTAAGAGATCCAGATCCAGAGTTTCAGTGACATTACTACATTAAACGACTATATATAATGTTGAATATAATGTATAATTATGCAATGGGGGAATATTTGTGGGTCCTGATAATAATACAATAATAATATTAATAATAATTTTAAAAAAGTAAAAAATAGAGAAAAACAGTGTATCGTTACACCCCTATAGTGCTGTCAAAATGTGCGTGTTTTGCATGCGTTTTTTCCAGTTTAATGAGTTAAAACTATTTAATGCAATTAACGCAGCATTTGTTTTTTTCTGTCATGCTTTGGCTAGCGTTACATTATATGATCACGCTCTTATTCATGCAAATGCTTTAAAACCATTCAAGCGCGACAAAACAGAAGAGAACGCGCTGTCTGTGAATGTCCTGACTATGACACACACACACACACGACACTCAGAAAGACAGAAGAGAACGCGCTGACTGTGAATGTCCTGACTATGACACACACACACACACGACGCTCAGAAAGACAGAAGAGAATGCGCTGACTGTGAATGTCCTGACTATGACACACACACATTTTTTTTTAATTTGCCATTACAGCAAATATTTAAAATATACTGTCTTTAAGTTGTTTCTACATTCATTTGGAGAGTAACTGTGAAATTACAATATAAAAATATAAAAAAATGGTTTTAATCATAATTAATTACAGAAAAACGTGCAGTTTAGTTTTTTTATTATGGCCCGAGCACTGATGGTGTGAGGACCCTATTGGAATTGCTCAGCCTATTATTATTCTTCTCCCAAATTTATCGCATTTTTGATGGCCTAAACATGCTCTCAAACTCACGAAACTTTGCACACGTGTCAAAAGTGGTGAAAATTTACGTCTGATATGAGTTTCAGAATTAGGCGTGGCAAAATGACTCGATAGCGCCACCTACAACATTTCAACGAAGTGCCCCTCCCGCTACGTTTCACATACAGGTATGAAATTCGGTAGACACATGTAACAGCCCAATGCCTACAAAAAAGTCTCCTGGTACGAAATCTGAAAACAAACAGGAAGTGCGATAGTTTGAATTTTCTTTGCAAAATTGTTGCAAATTTTGCCATTTCCAGACAGTGTGCTTTAACGAACTCCTCCTAGAGATTTAATCAGAACAACATCATGTTTGGTCAGTCTAATCTTAAGGCCTTTGTGATGTTAAATTGTGAAGATCTTGAGTTTTCGCTGAAGGGCGTGTCCGTGACGGCCTGTCAAAGTCTGATGTTTCGCCATGACGCAGGAAGCTGTTGTAAGTCAGGCATACAATGTCCGATATGCCCCAAACTTTACATGTTTGATAATAGTCTACATGCCAATATTAGTTAGTCATAGCGCCACCTGCTGGAAACAGGAAATGGCATGCTTTACACTGTAATTCCCTCCCAGAAACACATTTAAATATGCCATCATGTCCCAAACATGCTAGAAACACATTAAATCAAGCAAAACATGGCTAAGTGCTAATGTATGCATTTTACGCCACAAAACAGGAAGTTGTTGTAACTCAGGCATACAATGTCCGATCTGCCCCAAACTTCACATTTTAATAGTTTAATAATCGTCCAGGCCTGAAGACATCTACATGCCAATATTCCTGGCAGCAGGAAGTGTGGCACATTGAAGTGACTTTGCCATATTTCTCCTATATTTACCCACTTAAATGCATGTCGCCCACTATTCACTGTTTTCCTGTGGCCACCGGGTGGCGGTGCTCCCGGGTGTGAGGGCCCTTTCATCGCTGCTTGCAGCTTTAATTATTATTGTTGTTTTTTTTATCAATTGACAACACAAATGGCATTGCTAGCATTTGTTTTGCAGGTAAGCGAATAGCAACACAGATCTTTTGTCATGTTTTACACCGCAAATGTTTCCCAAACTGATTTTATGATCTTGTAATCATGTTATTTAGGAATTTGGAATGATTTGCCTGAATGGGATTGTTCACCATTAATCGTGTAGTTCACTCTGTTTTTTTGCCACGTGTGACGTGCATCTTTGTGGAGTTGTGAGTCTCCATGTTGGGAATCCAACACTTTGCACTTTTTTAAGAAAAAACTTGGAAATTCCATTTTCGAACTATTAGGATTTCTCTTTTAAAGGGGGGGTCTAATGCTATTTAATGCATTCTGCTTTATTTACACTGTTAAAGAGTTGATTCTCATGATAAACATGGACAACATTTCAAAAATGAGTTTGACGTATGACAGAGTATTTCTGTGCCAAATACACTCGAAGTTTCGTAAAGTTCAGGTTACGGGAGCCGTCGACGGTGCTGGCGTTGTGTTTTTAGGCACGAGATCAACAATGTCACTAAAGAAGTGTGTTTCTGGTGCGAGGGAAAGATCACCTTGTTCAGCTTCCCAAATAACCCAGCGTTAAGGGAACAGTGGATGCAGTTTGTGTTTCTGGAGTTCTGCAAGTGTGTGTGTTTGTTCCCGGTCATGAGTGGAAACCGCAGGCGGTGAGTGAAACTGCATCAGATGTGTGTGTTTTGTTGGCAATTGTCGCGTAAGTGCATATAATGTGAACAACACCAACGTATAGAGAATCGAGAGTTATCCAGGGATAATGTCATGATGTGTGTGTGTGTGTGTGTGTGTGTGTGACTCTTTAGCTCCGCCCACTGCACGCCTCCACGAGCTCGGCTGTTTTCTGAAAGAATCGGTACAGTGTATCTGTCTTTTATAAATATGATAAACTAAAGACTCTTGGGAGATATGAAGGATCATCACTACTCTATAGATACTCAAGATTAACATGAGACTGGCAGAAACTGTGTGTGTTATGACCCCTTTAAAATTCTTTAGATTTTAATTTGAGTTGTGCCGCCCAATCAAATGACGTACATTGCTTGTCGTAACTGATTTGGACCATTTTTTTTCATTACCATGATATCCCTGATTTGAGCAGTTTCTTAAAATTCACTTACTATAATAGCAAATCGTCTTGTAGGAAAAGAGCACTTCTGGAGTTTTGTCCTGTCAAGACCACCACCGGCCCTGTTTGTTGTGATTTAGTGGTCTCATTATTCTCTTATGTTACTCTACACGGCTTCCATCAAAGATCCAGACTCTGCAGGCGGACATTGAACATTCAGAGTTTATCCAAAGCTTAAGCCCCATTCGTCACAGCCTCCTGCCATTCATGTTTGATTTCTGAGTCCTGCTCTTTTTATTTGCCAAATGTTGTGCATGGGCGGGAGGAGCGACGAGGTGAGTTTGATTGATGTGGCGGCTGGTGTTTGGCTAGAGGGTTGGGCTGCATACTGTGGGTTCATAAAGAATACATATACGCACGCTTGCACAACCGTCATGATTGAGTGGCCTGGCACTTGCCACCCCATAATGCATTGTGTTCATGACCTCCTAGTGTGTAGAAACAAACAACGGATTTGGGGTTCAGGGAAAGGTCTGTTCTAGATGGATGACGTCTGCCCAGCAGCTTCTGCCAAGAGGAGCCTGTCCTGACTGGAGCCCGAAGGAGCGGCCCATTCACATTCATGCACTTTTAAGAGCCGAAGAAAACATTTATTTGAACTGGAGTGAGAGGAAAGGGTGATGGCACACCGCTTGACCTCCTGCTTCATTCATTCATTGATTTATGGGTCTTCTTTCTTTCTTTCCATATTACCATATTACCATATTACCGTACATATGACCAGTGTTAGGTGTAATTATTAATCGCTCTATGTAGTTACGCTTAATGTTTTTGTAATTTAATAAGTTAATTGATGCAATTGCATTACATATAGACAATAGAACAATTCTATATACAACTATTGCACATCAAAATTGAATGTCTAATGTTAACATACATGTTAATGACATATTTTACATTAATGACATTAATTCATGTCTATGTCTGATTCATCTTCCATGTCTATCTTCGTATTGTTCATCTGGTCAAATGGGATTTAGAAAGTAATTAGTAATAAGTAATGCACTACTTTTTAGAGAGATCTAATTACACTGTCGAAGATGTAATTCATTCATTTTTTAGAGCAACTTACCCTACAAATTACACTAGAGAAATTTGTAAGAAAATTGGTGTATAATTCAATGAAAAATTTTAAAAGAAATGACAGAAGAAAATATTTTGTTATTTTTATTATTTTTATATACTCTTATAGTGTTTTTTATATTTTCAGTTTTCATTTGAGTAATTTTATTATGTGACTTTTTTATTTTTTATAGTTAACTTTTATTGTTAATTTTATTTTTTAGTAATTTTACTACTTCAGCTTAAACTTACTAATTTCATTTAGTTGCCAACGCAACATTTCTAATTCCCATTTTTTAAATAGTGTTTCATCAAATATTTATATGTAATTTTATTTTAGCTTTATTTCAATTACTGAAAATTTATTTTAATAGTTCTAGTTTTAGTAAACAATACTTTATTGTTCTTTCTCACCTCTTACATATTACACAAGAGAAATTTTGTAAGAAATAAAAAAAAAAAAATTCAATGCAATTCAATTCAATATTTATCAATATATAAAAAAAATTTTGTTTTCGTTTTAGTTTTAGTTATGTAATTTTACCTTTTTTTAAATATTTATATATAACATATATTATTATTAATTTCGGGTTTAGTTTGAATAATTTTAGTACTTCAGCTTAAACGTACAAATTTCAGCAAAATTTCCATTTTTTAAAATATAGAATATTTATATTTAATCTTATTTTAGCTTGAAAATGACTTTTAATAGCTTTAATTTTAGTTAACAACACTGCACAAATATACAATATTTAATTTTTAATACAACATTAAGGTCATCCATGGTAGTGCAAAACTACGCTACTGGACATGATTTTGAAATGATATCTTATGCACTTTTAACATTATAATGTTTTAGATTTCTTTATGAACATCTCTTCAGTAAAAGATGTTCAAAGGGTTATTATTAGTAGTGAAGAAAAGAGAGGGAAAAAAGAGTGTCTTCTGGGAGAGATATGAGAAAAACATGTCATGAAAAAACGTCATGTCCCTCTCAGTTAATTCCTGCCTTTCCCATTCCCGCTAACAAATCCCCCACACCTAAATTTCATTGAAACACTAATGGTCCTTTAAGCTATTGTCAGTCAGCGCTTGTTTGCTGTGACACTAACCGGGCCAGCACTCCGTGAAACAGCATGAAAGCCTCCTTCCAAAACTACCGTAGTTTATCCCACTTACAAAGGGAGATTGCCAGAAATTGCAGAAAATGACTTAAGTGTAACCACGTCTCATCTCTGTTTAATGTACAAAGCTGCAGTCATGCGCTCTCGCTCTCCCCCGCCGGTTCTGGTCACTGAGCGCTTCCTCGTTTCCATTGAAGCACAGAATAAAGCTTCGCAGGGTCAAGCCTCCTGTCACCGTTTCCCTCGCTCTAATTTCTCGTCACGTCCGTGCACATGTTGTAAATTATGCTCATAAAAGCGATTTGACGTTGTTATGATCGGTAGTTGTGCTCTGGACCGTGGGCCTGTAAACGTCAGATGTGGAGGCACTCCACAAACCAAGAGGAAAATGTAAAGTGCTGAAGAAAAACACACTTTTACTGGTCATTAGAGCGCGAAACACCTGCTGGCTTCACCATGCTTCCTGTGGTTTAGCTTTCACGGCAGTTATCGCCACGGCGTCTTTATCATGCGGGATGAAAAAAAGCTTCGTCAATGAATAATTTCATCTGTTATTTTCATTATCAAGATTAACCGTGTCTGTAGAGCATAAAAGATGGTCTGAATATTGTGAGTTTTCCTTACAATGAAAGTCAATCACTGTTTCCATCCACCCATTTGTGACCCTGGACCACAAAACCAGTCATAAGGGTACATTTTTTGAAATTGAGATTTATACATCAGCTGAAAGCTGAATAAATAAGCTTTTTGTCAGGATAGGACAATGTTTGGTCGAGATACAACTATTTGAAAATCTGGAATCTGAGGGTGTAAAAAAATCTAAATACATTGAGAAAATCGCCTTTAAAATCTTTAGCCATGCCTATTACTATTAAAAAACACATTTTATATATACACTCACCTAAAGGATTATTAGGAACACCATACTAATACTGTGTTTGACCCCCTTTCGCCTTCAGAACTGCCTTAATTCTACGTGGCATTGATTCAACAAGGTGCTGAAAGCATTCTTTAGAAATGTTGGCCCATATTGATAGGATAGCATCTTGCAGTTGATGGAGATTTGTGGGATGCACATCCAGGGCACGAAGCTCCCGTTCCACCACATCCCAAAGAGGCTCTATTGGGTTGAGATCTGGTGACTGTGGGGGCCATTTTAGTACAGTGAACTCATTGTCATGTTCAAGAAACCAATTTGAAATGATTGGAGCTTTGTGACATGGTGCATTATCCTGCTGGAAGTAGCCATCAGAGGATGGGTACATGGTGGTCATAAAGGGATGGACATGGTCAGAAACAATGCTCAGGTAGGTCGTGGCATTTAAACGATGCCCAATTGGCACTAAGGGGCCTAAAGTGTGCCAAGAAAACATCCCCCACACCATTACACCACCACCACCAGCCTGCACAGTGGTAACAAGGCATGATGGATCCATGTTCTCATTCTGTTTACGCCAAATTCTGTCTCAACAGAAATCGAGAGTCATCAGACCAGGCAACATTTTTCCAGTCTTCAACTGTCCAATTTTGGTGAGCTCGTGCAAATTGTAGCCTCTTTTTCCTATTTGTAGTGGAGATGAGTGGTACCCGGTGGGGTCTTCTGCTGTTGTAGCCCATCCGCCTCAAGGTTGTGCGTGTTGTGGCTTCACAAATGCTTTGCTGCATACCTCGGTTGTAACGAGTGGTTATTTCAGTCAAAGTTGCTCTTCTATCAGCTTGAATCAGTCGGCCCATTCTCCTCTGACCTCTAGCATCAACAAGGCATTTTCGGCCACAGGACTGCCGCATACTGGATGTTTTTCCCTTTTCACACCATTCTTTGTAAACTCTAGAAATGGTTGTGCGTGAAAATCCCAGTAACTGAGCAGATTGTGAAATACTCAGACCGGCCCGTCTGGCACCAACAACCATGCCACGCTCAAAATTGCTTAAATCACCTTTCTTTCCCATTCTGACATTCAGTTTGGAGTTCAGGAGATTGTCTTGACCAGGACCACACCCCTAAATGCATTGAAGCAACTGCCATGTGATTGGTTGATTAGATAATTGCATTAATGAGAAATTGAACAGGTGTTCCTAATAATCCTTTAGGTGAGTGTATTTATGGTAGGAAATTTACAAAATATCTTCATGGAACATGTACTTAATATCTTAATGATTTTTTACATTAAAAAAAAAATCGATAATTTTGACCCATGCAGTGTTTTGTTGGCTATTGCCACAGATATACCCGTGAGACGCAGGACTGGTTTTGTGCTCCAGGATCACAAATAGCGAATGCACTGGCGCATCTGTTCACCCATGGGCGTCTGGTCTGAACACCAGGTGTGTTCAGGAGCATTGTGGGAGCGTTGCTATTGTGAGGAACTAAAAACGACTGCGCCATTGACCAACACAAACCTGCTCTAAAGTCAATAGCGCAGTATTTTTTGTGTTATTTAAAGGGTGTGTTAGAAATATGAGCCTATAGGCGGAGCACAACACGCGTACACTCTGATTATTACACACACAGGGACGCACAGCAGCGCACACACACACACTCTGATTATTACACACACAGGGACGCGCAGCAGCACACACACGTTTAAATATTAAAAATAAAGGATTCCCTTCTGGAGAAGTGTTCAGTCTGTCCTCATGTAAATAGTGAATCCGTCATGGTGCGAGCACAACTGGCTTTTAAAGGGAAAGGGAGATGAGACTCTGATTGGTTTATTGCACGTTAAGCCCAAAACACACCCATGACTCATTAAGAGACTAGGGACAACCCTTTTGGACCATGCACCGGGCGCGCCGACTGTTTTTTCCGTTGCTAAACGCCCTAAGAGCACTTGTGCCATGAGGAATCTGCTGACTTTTTTTTGTGATTTCTGCACTGAATTTTTTGAAAAATCTGCGGAATTATGCAGAATGGTTTTAAATGTGTTAACAAGATCTAAGAGTACTGGAACTGAAAACATTACGAATAAAATATTCACTTCTAAACTTTTATTTATGGTTTACAATACAAATCCAAATAGAACTTTTTTAAACAAAGCTAGATCTCTATTATAGTACATCCACTAAAAGACAGAGAAAATATTACTTTATCAATTGCATTGTACACAAATCATTAAATAAACAATTTCATAGAATTCAACAGAGAAAAATAAATAAATACCCTACCGAAGTAAATAAATTAACTCTTTTTAATAGCTATACATAAGTAATTTTTGCAGACAAGTGACGTTTCCTTTACTCCTCCAGGGTCAATTTTTTTTTAGACATTTTCAAATATCACTCTCTCACTTAAAAAAAAAGTCACATCAATAAGCACAGCCTACTACCCCTCACAATCACACAGGCGATTGTGCATGCTTCTCAAATGACGGGCACTACAATCTGTGGAAACCTGCGCACGCAGATTCCGTGTGGGCCTGGCCATGAGCTTCAGACCATGCACTGAGGCTCAGAATGTCTACCGGTATATCGCCCATCCCTACATTCCGTTGAGGCAGATATTTTTTTAATCCAATAAGAAGACATGCGCATAGACTGTGAAACACATTTACCGAATAAATCCCTTGATGCGCAACAAAAAAAGTCACGTGACTTTTCCTCAGGAAAACAACTCTCCCAGCATCTCGTGTTAGTTTGGTGATTCTGAAATGCTTGAACAGAACACAAGATAACATGACAGTGTTAATTGCAATTTGTCTGCTTGCAAGTAATTTATGATGTGCGAAAAAAGATTGCGTCAACTTCCATTTTTCGTACATGTTCTATTGAAGACATGGAATGGAAACGTTGCTTTATTCACAAATGTTTTGTTTTGATACTCCAATTTTCATGCACAAGTTGAACTTGTATGGTCCAAGGTTGTTTTGGTCCCTGTTAGGGATAAAAACAGCTGAAACGTACGTCAAAATGTCTTCTTCACAGGTTCCACAGCAGGAATGAGGGTCAGTAAATGATGACAGGATTTATATTACTGGGTGAACTATCCCTTTAACCTCTGCTGTTGTTTCTCCCGAGCAAACGCAGATGACTTCCTGCCAGTAGTCTTTAGCAAAGGTGTGGGCGGCGACGAGGAGGCCTTAACCTGGTGCTGACAACTCTGATGCTCAAGAGAGGCGATATTACTAAAGCAGAGCGTGTCATAGGGGATCGCTTAAAGAGAACAAAAGCATTTAGACTCTCAGTCTTTTTCACTGCCTCTGGCTCTCTTTCTCTCCGTCTCATCCTAATGAGAGGTTCAAGGCTTTGCATATGGGACCGCTTTGCTCCAGCGACAATGATCTCTCTTCCAATTTCCCTGGTTCACACCTCCCATGTCTTCAGAAAGACAGCACCAGGGTCCAGGATGTCCCGCCAAGCATTGCTTTAGGACAGAGAGATCCCACAGAGCTGTAAAAGAGAAGAGAATGTGAGGCGTATTATAAAGCAGACACTCTCTGTTTTTACAAGTGCGGGCCAGAACAAAGGAGTTTTGCCTTTTTTTAACCAGACAGTCTGCTTTGATTTTTCTCTTTCCACTCTCATCTTCCCTCATCTTCTCATTTTATGTAAGTGAAGTGGAAAAGAACAGACAAGAATCAACTCTTTAAAGGAATAGTTCACCCAAAAATGAAAATTGTCATCATTTACTCTCCCTTATGGCATTCCGAACCCCGTGACTTTCTTCTGTGGAATAAAAGATATTTATGGTATTTAAAAAAAAAAAAAAAATCTCCATACAACGTCAGTTCATAGTGATTTTTATATATATATATATATATATATATATATATATATATATATATATATATATATATATATATATATATATATATATATATATATATATATATATATATATATATATATATATATATACACCGATCAGGCATAACATTATGACCAGTGAAGTGAATAACGCTGATTATCTCTTCATCACGGCACCTGTTAGTGGGTGGGATATATTAGGCAGCAAGTGAACATTTTGTCCTCAAAGTTGATGTGTTAGAAGCAGGAAAAATGGGCAAGTGTAAGGATTTGAGCGTGTTTGACAAGGGCCAAACTGTGATGGCTAGACGACTGGGTCAGAGCATCTCCAAAACTGCAGCTCTTGTGGGGTGTTCCCGGTCTGCAGTGGTCAGGATCTATCAAAAGTGCTCCAAGGAAGGAACAGTGGAGAACCGGAGACAGGGTCATGGGCGGCCAAGGCTCATTGATGCACGTGGGGAGTGAAGGCTGGCCCGTGTGGTCCGATCAAACAGACGAGCTACTGGAGCTCAAATTGCTCAAGAAATTAATGCTGGTTCTGATAGAAAGGTGTCAGAATACACAGTGCATCTCAGTTTGTTGTGTATGGGGCTGCATATCCGCAGACCAGTCAGGGTGCCCATGCTGACCCCTGTCCACCGCCGAAAGCACCAACAGTGGCACGTGAGCATCAGAACTGGACCACGGAGCAATGGAAGAAGGTGGCCTGGTCTGATGAATCTCGTTTTCTTTTACATCACGTGGATGGCCGGGTGTGTGTGCGTCGCTTACCTGGGGAACACATGGCACCAGGATGCATTATGGGAAGAAGACAAGCCGGCGGAGGCAGTGTGATGCTTTGGGCAATGTTCTGCTGGGAAACCTTGGGTCCTTCCATCCATGTGGATGTTACTTTGACACGTACCACCTACCTAAGCATTGTTGCAGACCATGTACACCCTTTCATGGAAACGGTATTCCCTGGTGGCTGTGGCTCTTTCAGCAGGATAATGCTCCTGCCACAAAGCAAAAATGGTTCAGGAATGGTTTGAGGAGCACAACAACGAGTTTGAGGTGTTGACTTGACCTCCAAATTCCCCAGATCTCAATCCAATCGAGCATCTGTGGGATGTGCTGAACAAACAAGTCCGATCCTTGGAGGCCCCACCTCGCAACTTACAGGACTTAAAGGATCTGCTGCTAACATCTTGGTGCCAGATACCACAGCACACCTTCAGGGGTCTAGTGGAGTCCATGCCTCGACGGGTCAGGGCTGTTTTGGCAGCAAAAGGGGGATCAACACAATGTTAGGAAGGTGGTCATAATTTTGAAAACACAGAATTTAGTAAAAATAAAACATAATCCCTTAAATATCCCTTTAAAAATTTCATAGGGACCTAAAACTTAATTTTTTGTTAAACTTTTATGTTACATGATTTCAATTAATTAGACATGCTTTTTAACTAATAAAATCTTATTTAACCATTAAAACGGAAAACAAAAAAATGAATAAAACAGATTTCATGGGGCTCTAAATTAAATTCCAAAATAAATTGCATGCACTGCAGGATCCTAAACATCCTTAAATCAAGATACATTTACTTGACATGCAAAATTAAGAAATTAAGTCTTGTTTTCTGAGAAATTAAACAAAATTGAGTGAGTTTATGCTTAAAACAAGAACAAGTATCTGCCATTGGTATGAAAATGACTTGCATTTGAATTAAGTAGATTTTTCTCATCCCATTGGCAGATATTTGTTCTTGTTTTAATCATAAAATCACTTTCACAAGATTTCTTATCTTTTGTCATTTTGCTTCTCCAGTAAATGTGTCTTGATTTAAGAATCTTTTAGATATTTGCACTGGAAAACAAGACAAAACTACTGAAGAACAACATCACTTCAGTGCAGTGTGAAAGTTATTTCCATATTCTAGTGTTTGGGAGCAGAGCTATTCTAACTTTGTATTGCAAAATGAATTAAAAAGTAATGGAGGTCTGTTGTAAATTGTACTTTCAAACTTTGAAGTGTTGCTAATACAACTCATTGTGCGCTTCCTAGACGTTTACATTTAGAGAACGTATTGACGTGTCATGTTCCCTTCAATTTTCTTCAATTGGCCTTAAAAAGGTCTTAAATTTACATGAATGCTAGTGTATGTATATTCATATACAGTATATTGCCTCAGGTCTTATAGGACCTGAGGCAAACCACACTATCTATCCTCCTTTTGATCTATCTATAGAAAGAATTTATAATCTCCTAATTTCTCACTCATTGATCGCTCTTACTTTCTGTCTTGTTCTCTGTTTTCCCTCTTCTGTGGATATTGTGTCTGAAATAATGGACCACAACAGTATTGCATAGAAGTGGGGCTGACACATGCATTCCACAGCAACTCGTACACACGCACACGCACACGCACACACACACACACATTCCTCGCTGATGCTTTGATGACATGGGGGTGGTGTGTTCATACAGGCTGGATTGGAAAAATGTCTTTTGAACACCATCAGCAAAACCCTTAGATCCAGTAAATCTGGGCAATGTGTATCTCTTTCCAGAAATCAGATGGAGATTTACTGTTCTGTTTCCTTTGAATGTACACAAACATACTGGAGTTCTGCACAGAGCGACAATATTATTTTGTACATTGAAATGTAGGGGTTTTAATATGCATTATTTTTTTGGAGCTCTGAACTTCGGGCACTTTTATATTTATTAGAACTAATAGATTATTCTTTTCCTTTTGATTATATGTAGGTCACATTATTTAGTTTTAACTTTATACCACACCCAGGCATTCAATCTTAAAATATGGAAAATTAATGAAAATATACATTTTAAATGTAACATTTCAAATAAATTTGAAACAATGAAATGAACAGAAACCTTTGCAAAATTCACGCTCAGAAAGACAGAAGAGAACGCGCTGACTGTGAATGTCCTGACTATGACACACACACGACGCTCAGAAAGACAGAAGAGAACGCACTGAATGTGAATGTCCTGACTATGACACACACACACACACACACACACACAACGCTCAGAAAGACAGAAGAGAACGCGCTGACTGTGAATGTCCTGACTATGACACACACACACACTCAGAAAGACAGAAGAGAACGCGCTGTCTGTGAATGTCCTGACTATGACACACACACACACACACACACACACAACGCTCAGAAAGACAGAAGAGAACGCGCTGACTGTGAATGTCCTGACTATGACACACACACACACACACACACACGACGCTCAGAAAGACAGAAGATAACGCGCTGACTGTGAATGTCCTGACTATGACACACACACACACACGACGCTCAGAAAGACAGAAGAGAACGCGCTGACTGTGAATGTCCTGACTATGACACACACACACACGACGCTCAGAAAGACAGAAGAGAACGCGCTGACTGTGAATGTCCTGACTATGACACACACACACACAACGCTCAGAAAGACAGAAGAGAACGCGCTGACTGTGAATGTCCTGACTATGACACACACACACACGACTCTCAGAAAGACAGAAGAGAACGTGCTGACTGTGAATGTCCTGACTATGACACACACACACACACACACACGACTCTCAGAAAGACAGAAGAGAACGCACTGACTGTGAATGTCCTGACTATGACACACACACACACGACGCTCAGAAAGACAGAAGAGAACGCGCTGACTGTGAATGTCCTGACTATGACACACACACACACACGACGCTCAGAAAGACAGAAGAGAACGCGCTGACTGTGAATGTCCTGACTATGACACACACACACACAACGCTCAGAAAGACAGAAGAGAACGCGCTGACTGTGAATGTCCTGACTATGACACACACACACACGACGCTCAGAAAGACAGAAGAGAACGCGCTGACTGTGAATGTCCTGACTATGACACACACACACACACGACACTCAGAAAGACAGAAGAGAACGCGCTGACTGTGAATGTCCTGACTATGACACACACACACGACGCTCAGAAAGACGGGCGCCGGTATAGAGTTCTCTTTCACTCTTGAATGAACAATAACACACAGAATTATGCCAAAATGCCATTTTGTCTCATATTCTCATAAGAGAGTCTCTCATAAATTCTCATAAATGAGTTAAATAACGTCTTAAATGAACTACAGACCTACAGCACACGGTGTGTTTAAACTAAACTCATTTAAGCCTTGCTAATCTAAACATTCAAAAGCAAGTTGCGAAAGAGAACTCGCGTGCGCTGAGAGAATATGTGTGTGCACTCATCTGAAGCGTGACACATAGTCCCTCCCAATGTTCAAGACATGTTTACGGCCTTGCTTCACGTGTGTACAGTACTGATGTGCATTATGCCTTTTCCTGCTGTCTGTGTTTTTAATGTTAATCATGACACAGAAATCACTCACTGCTCTTGACTGAATAGCTTTTGTTACTTTAATAATGATTAATATTTGTTTAATTTATGCAGTGATGATTATAATATGCAATGTTATTTTATATTTGCTTACTTTATTCAGTTTCTGTACCTGGGAAACCTGAAAAGCACTGTTTATTTATATGCATCTTTGCTCTATTGTATGTATTTGTGCTGTTGCTTGTAGTTTGATTATTTGTTCTTTTAAATCGATTGACAGCATTAATATTAATATTTTATAAAGTTCACAGGGTCAAAGTGCTCATAGTTGACAAGTATTTCAGATCATGAAATTTCAGGATTTCATCATCAAAACCTGTCAGACGTTTTGTAATCTAAGCGTGTCTTATCCTGCTCCCGGGAATCGTTATCCAAATTTCATGTTGGGAGTGTTTTTGATTATATGGTCTCGTCTTTTTATTATAATTCTGAGCAGTTATATTTATGTAAAAAAAAACCCTACAAGCATTTTTTGAATCTCAATTAGTTTTATGTTGCCTGTAGAGGAAATGTTTTTATAATGATGAAAGACTCAATTTAATAGACTGCCATTAAAATCAGACACTCCTACCCACCTGTACAAACACACATGAGACTACCTGTTCATTCACTCATTCCCTTCTTTTATTCCCTCCACCTGTCTGTTCTTCTCCTCAGAGGAGGCGTCGTCTACCAAGCACCAGGGTCTGGAGTCTGAGCGCAAGTCTTTGACGGAGCTGCAGAAGGAATGCACTGCCAAAAGGTGAGTGATTGTCAACCTGCAATTATCCGTCCCTCGCTTTTCTCCTTTTCATCCCTCGTTCTCTACCCTCAAGTCCAGTGGTCTCACATCTGTCAGACATTACCGTGATGGGCCGCAGAACGGGGCGGTCGGTTTTTCAGAGCGCTTTGAGAGATTATACGGCCATGCTGGATGTGTTTGTGTTTTCCCACCCACTCAAATTGCATCGTGTGACAATAAGCAGATTATGTTGTGCCAACCCTAATGGGTTTGACACGACCCAAAGGGTCACGCACAGTGGGCTGACCTCTGAAATAATGCATTGGCATGTCTGGTGGTGTTCATCAGCCTGTTTGAAGCACAGTTGTCAGGCCCATTGCTATTATTTTTTTTATTTCTGCCTCTTTTTTTATAGATTGCAGCATTCATTAGAGGGGAAATGGGATCATGAAATGATATAATCCAGTTAAATCATTTAATCCAGTTTATATGTTATTTATATATTCATAAATACCATGTTTGTTCATTTGACCAGAGGAGAACTGGCTGAGCCTGGTTCCTCTGGCTTGCTTAGTTGGGGTTTATAAGACACTTAATGTTCAGTAATATTATTGATTTGACTGCACTGACACTATTGGATGAGAACCAATCTGAATTGAGCTGGTTGATGACTCCATTGTTTTCTTCAGAGCTGCTTTATAGCTGAATCAAATAAATTGAATCAATATTGAACTGACTTATAGCTGAATTGAATGCTTTTCATGATTAAACTTTACACGGTTATTGAACTGTACTGGTTTCTGCTGAATAATGGCACTATATTAAAGTGCCCTATTATGCTTTTTTAAAGGTTCCTCGTTTTGTTTTGGCGTCTCCTACAACAGGTTTACACGCATCAAAGGTCAAAAAACACATTTTCTCGTAATATACATTGCACATCCCCACATTGTTCAATGATTCTCAAACGACTCGACGGATGAATCAGTTTCTCTAAATCCCTCCTTTCCGTGAGCTACTCTGCTCTGATTGGTCAGACGGCCCAGTGTTTTGTGATTGGTCTACCGCGTACAGCTCATTACCATAACTGAACATCAGCTCCGGAGGCTTCCTAAAGCTCAGCGATTGCACACACTGTAAAGACAGTAACGATGACGTCGATTTTACCACATCAATCCAAGTGTGAGTCCGATGATGAAACATTGGAAGAACTAGTTATTCATCCCGAACCTCCATCACAAGGACGACTCGAGCAGGATGTTTCTCAGTGATGCGCTACTCATTGAGATGTTCATTATGAGATGTTGCAGCTGTAATTCCTCACCATCAGCATTTACAAGTGTGTGTCCATCAACAAACCCATGTGTGTGTTTCTGATTTATTGCGGTGCACATGCGGGAACTGTATCAATAACAGCGCATACGTTAGCCCAGCGTTAACGTGAATGACTGATGGAACATAACCGTTTGTAAAACAAATCTTGCTCCATCCTTTATCTTTACTCACAGTAGTAAGAACAACAGACGATCTGCATTAATACACACAGTTTTAGGCAATAGTGTCCCACAGCTGATGAGCACAAGTATTTCAGTAAGACAGTCATAACGTGAGTTAGCCGGACACTTACTCAATATAAAACACAAAACTACGTATTTTTAAGAAAATATATACATCAATAATTATTCATAGGTTGTGATTCTGAGGAGCTGGTCCACATAAACTGGTACTGACCCATCTTTAAGAGCAAGCGTTTGTGAATCTGAGATTTGAGACGCAGTCGTCAGTAAAATGACGTTTGAGGGCGGGTCAAGTTCGCGGGTGGGCGATGTACAACATAGGCGGACATTATGCAAATGTCTTTTCTAGTGACGTAGAACCGGATTCAAATTACAAACGACTCGTTTAGGCGATTCAGAGTCGATTCTTTCTTTTAGTAGACACTAACTTTATTTATCGTGCACTTTTGACTTTCGAACGTTTACCTTCACAAACGGTGATATTACACACTGCATGAAGGGGAATATTTGAAAACCACTTTTTATTATAAAATGTAAATACAATTTTAGGGATGCGTGATATATTTGCCACCATATGGGTATCGGCCGATATATGTTCAGTTTTAATGTTATCGTTTAAGAACATTTGTCCGATATATTAAAGCCAATAAATAATGGATTATTTCCTTCAGCTGAGACACTTCAGATGCGCACTGTTCGACATGGTGGTTATGAATTGCTTGAAATATGATTGAAATCACTTCAAAAAAGAAAAATACAGTTCAGTGCAACATGTGCTGTCATATCGGCTACATAAAATTATAATGAGAACATCATAATTGTGTGCTTGCCATACTACAGCCTTACACATTCAGACAGATGTCTCTGGGCGTTGATTCGCATCTCGTGCTTTTTTTTTGGCACATCGGACACCCAGTTCCAGTAAAGACAGATCAAGTTATGTTCACAGTTTAACAGTGGTTGGATAGAAATGTTTTTGGACCCACATGTAAGCTACAGTCCAGTAAGGAAGGTATATCCTTCATACCTCATCATTATTTCCTTCCTGCCTCCTTTTCATGACTGTAAATGAATACCACATTATCCTCTATCATTACTCTTCATCTTCTCCTCAAGTCAGAGAACCAGTAGCGTAAAGCTGAACATGAAAGATAAACATTTTTTCAACCCGGTGCACCTCACCTAGACCGGTCTTGGTCTCCCAGCCTCCGCCCGGTCCTGAGGTAATGGTGTGTCCCTTACGTGACAGATGTGTTCGGATGGGGTCAGAGTGGAGGAAGTTCATTGTAATTTGGCAGTTATGATAATTGAGTAGCTCTTACCATTACTACAGAGATGATTCAGAGCATCATTAGCGAAGTGAACTTCCTGAAGCCAATATAAACATGGCAATTAATTCTTCTCTTTCCTCCTCTTGTTCCTTTTCTCTTTCGTCTCCATGTCATTGTGACGTGTGTGTTATTTGCTGTCTTGCAACATTCTTTTGCTGGTTATACAGTGGCCCAAAAAGCATTTAGTAACTTTTGGACACAAAAATCATACTTAAAATGTGTGAATTTCATTTTATTTGATAAAGCAATTTTAACCAAATAGTTTCAAATTTGTTTGTTTTTAGTGGATGTATGAATACACAGGTTTTCTTGTATATTATGTACATGTGTATTCATTTTATATAATAATAATAATAATAATAATAATAATAATAAAAACAATTATTATTACTATTATTTATATGTATTTTTAGTTATATATTGTAAATACAAAAATAAAAATATTATTATTGTTGTATATTATTATGTATTCATTTTATATAATAATAATAATAATAATAACAACAGTTATTACTATTATTTATATTTATATTAGTGCTGTCAAATCGATTAATTGCATCCAAAATAAACATATGTGTTTACATATGTGTGTGTAATTATGTATATATCAAAGTTTTTTTTTTTTTTTTAAATATTTGTATATCAAATATTTATATTTATACACAATAATTTATTTATATATATATATATATATATATATATATATATATATATATATATATATATATATATATATATATATATATATATATATATATATATATATATATATATATATATGTTTATATATATAAATATGTGTTTATATATACGCTCACCTAAAGGATTATTAGGAACACCTGTTCAATTTCTCATTAATGCAATTATCTAATCAACCAATCACATGGCAGTTGCTTCAATGCATTTAGGGGTGTGGTCCTGGTCAAGACAATCTCCTGAACTCCAAACTGAATGTCAGAATGGGAAAAAGAAAGGTGATTTAAGCAATTTTGAGCGTGGCATGGTTGTTGGTGCCAGACGGGCCGGTCTGAGTATTTCACAATCTGCTCAGTTACTGGGATTTTCACGCACAACCATTTCTAGAGTTTACAAAGAATGGTGTGAAAAGGAAAAACATCCAGTATGCGGCAGTCCTGTGGGCGAAAATGCCTTGTTGATGCTAGAGGTCAGAGGAGAATGGGCCGACTGATTCAAGCTGATAGAAGAGCAACTTTGACTGAAATAACCACTCGTTACAACCGAGGTATGCAGCAAAGCATTTGTGAAGCCACAACACGCACAACCTTGAGGCGGATGGGCTACAACAGCAGAAGACCCCACCGGGTACCACTCATCTCCACTACAAATAGGAAAAAGAGGCTACAAAATTGGACAGTTGAAGACTGGAAATATGTTGCCTGGTCTGATGAGTCTCGATTTCTGTTGAGACATTCAGATGGTAGAGTCAGAATTTGGCGTAAACAGAATGAGAACATGGATCCATCATGCCTTGTTACCACTGTGCAGGCTGGTGGTGGTGGTGTAATGGTGTGGGGGATGTTTTCTTGGCACACTTTAGGCCCCTTAGTGCCAATTGGGCATCGTTTAAATGCCACGGCCTACCTGAGCATTGTTTCTGACCATGTCCATCCCTTTATGACCACCATGTACCCATCCTCTGATGGCTACTTCCAGCAGGATAATGCACCATGTCACAAAGCTCGAATCATTTCAAATTGGTTTCTTGAACATGACAATGAGTTCACTGTACTAAAATGGCCCCCACAGTCACCAGATCTCAACCCAATAGAGCATCTTTGGGATGTGGTGGAACGGGAGCTTCGTGCCCTGGATGTGCATCCCACAAATCTCCATCAACTGCAAGATGCTATCCTATCAATATGGGCCAACATTTCTAAAGAATGCTTTCAGCACCTTGTTGAATCAATGCCACGTAGAATTAAGGCAGTTCTGAAGGCGAAAGGGGGTCAAACACAGTATTAGTATGGTGTTCCTAATAATCCTTTAGGTGAGTGTACATAATAATTATACACAGTACACACAAATATATTATGCAAACACAAACTTTTATTTTGGATGCAATTAATCGATTTGACAGCACTAATTAATTTGTATTTATATATTAAAATGATTTTATACAATAATATTATTATGGTAATAATAATATAACTAATAATAATATATTAAATGATGTCAATGTATATTAACAAATAAAAATAAATATTATTAATTATTATTATTATTATTATTATTATTATTATTATTATTATTATTAATAATGTTACATAATAATATATAAATAAATAAAAATAAAGATTTTATTTTTTATTTTTTATATATTATTATTTTAATGATATATGTCTGTTTACTCTTAATTTAAATATGGAGTGAATGATCTTGAAGTTCTTCTGTTTGTTGTTCAACAGAGAGCTGTTTCTGAAGTCTAACGCCCAGCTCACCTTCCGCTGTCGTCAGCTTATATCAGAGCTTTCTTACATTTATCCCATTGATATGGTGAGTGTTTAACTACACACACACACACACACACACACACACACACACACTCAAGAACACTCATAATGCAGCTTCCTGTCTTTCTCATGTTGTACTGGTGGCTGGAGCTCGTGGCATGCTGGGAATATTAGTCTTTGCGGACTGGCTTTAAACAAGTTTTGGTTTCTCACCATTTCAGGGTGACCTAGAACTACTGTTCAGTGCCTGGTGCCCACAGAGTCCCGCTGCCAGTCACATCAGTTTACAAAATGAAGCCACTGAAAATGAGCAGAAAACCACATTCAGACCAAACTATCCTCTGCCAAGCTTTTTCAGTCGGCGTATGAAGGATTTGATTTATCAGCTGCTCATGCTGTTCCAGAATGCTGCGCTCACGACTGCTTTTCTTTTTCTGTTTGCAGAACAATCAGAATGATTATGTCATTTGTGGTGTTAAACTGCCCAATTCTGAAGACTTTCAAGGTAAGTTTTGATTTGGCAAATAAATATACCAGAGAAACATGTAAATTGGGCTACGTAACCAATTAATTGGGCAATAGTTTTTTTGTTTGTTTTTTTTACGAAAGTGTTCGCTCCCTCTTGAGTCAGTCCAAAAATCTACAAACAGCTCAACAAAGCTCACATTATCTGTTCTCAAGTTGAGTGAGTGAGTAAAGTTATTAAATCAGTAACATTCAGTAGGAAACTTCAGTAAATTGTTGTGCTGTGGACATGAATGAAGTGTTGGTTTCCAAGCATTCAGACTAAGCGTTTGCACTTGGTGCACGATAAAATAAGCTCAAAATGTACATAGACTTAGGGGTGTGTTCACACTTGCAGTTCTGTTCACTTGCTTCTTTGGTCTGGACTGAAAAAGAGAATGATACATTCAGTCCATTTTTAACACCAAACCTAAAGATACAAATCCCCCAATAAACGGCTTTTATGACGCAATTTCTTCAACAGAACTTACCGAACATCCAAAACATTGAAATGTGCTTGTTGTGTGTGCGTAGCCTACATATGATGGTATTTTGAGCTCATAAAATGTGTAAAGGAGTCAAAACAGTGCCAGGAATTCCTCCATCACACACACAACTGAAGATCTGCTTTAGGGAGACGGCTTTTTCAAATTGTAATGGCTTTTGTAGATCCTATGATTGGTAAAATAGTTATGCATGAGCTTTCTGTTCTTTTTTAGTCACATCTTGTGACATCACATTCTGTTTTTGGTTCATTTATATGTCTTTGGTCTGTGTTGAGCTCATATTTCAGTCGAACCGCACCAGAAGCGGAGCAAGACCCATCTTTTCAGGGGTCTCGGTCCGCTTGTTTGGTGCGCACCAGGGTTCAGATGGCAGCGTTCACACTTACTTGAATGAACCGCACTAACAATCAATCGCACCAGAGTTTGTTTTGATCCAACCAAACATGCCGAGTGTGAACACACCGTTACATGGAAGAGGGAACTGAGCCGAGAGGATTAATCAGTTGATATTTGGCCATTTTGAAATTACGATCATGCCCTCTTGGTCAATTAACATACAGTGTTACCTGTTCAAAATGTACTGTTAGCTCATATCAGTAATTTCAGTGGCTTTTGAAGGAATTTCAAGAAACTTTTCATGAATTTCAGGGGTTTGCACCGACCGACAGTCTCACGGCTTTCCAATTCCGAGCCAGTCTGTTTTGTTGCCAGCGGCAAAGGCAATAACATCAGCTGTGCGTTCACACTCCCTTCTTTCCGACAGTGAAGTGACACACACCCGCCTCCTCTCACTCACTCGCTCTGGTTAAATAGTGCTTGTATTGCGCATAAATTTACTCATTCCTGCTGGTTTTGCACCACTGATCTATATAAGAGTAGCACACAAGCCAAATTGTGAGCCACAAGTACCAAAATGCATACAAAATTATGTCAAAATGCCCGTCTTGGCGAGTATTCAGTTAAACACAGTCAATTTTGGAACATTAAAATAGTTGAGAAAGATAACGCATGTTGTGTAACAGTATATTTGGCCTGTGCATAAACTCTTAAAGTGACAGCAGCCTAATATTCCTGCTGCTGTCTGTAATTAATGTTCATCAAAGAACAAAAGACAAACTGAAAATCCCTCTCTGCTCTTGACTGAGAGAGCTTCATGGAATGGGTTTCCATGGCCGAGCAGCTCATCCAAGCCTTACATCACCAAGTGCAATGCAAAGCGTGGGATGCAGTGGGGTAAAGTATGCCGCCACTGGACTCTAGAGCAGTGGAGACGTGTTCTCTGGAGTGACCAATCATGCTTCTCTGTCTGGCAATCCGATAGACAAATCTGGTTTTGGCGGTTGCCAGGAGAACGGCACTTGCCTGACTGCATTGTGCCAAGTGTAAAGTTTGGTGGAGGGGGGATTATGGGGTGGGGTTGTTTTTCAGGGGTTGGGCTTCGCCCCTTAGTTCCAGTGAAAGGAACTCTTAATGCTTCAGCATACCAAGACACTTTGGACAATTTCATGCTCTCAACTTTGTGGGAACAGTTTGGGGATGGCCCCTTCCTGTCCCAACATGACTGCGCTCCAGTGCACAAAGCGTCGGTCCATAAAGACATGGATGAGCGAGTTTGGTGTGGAGGAACTTGACTGGCCTGCACAGAGTCCTGACCTCATCCCGATAGAACACCTTTGGGATGAATTAGAGCGGAGACTGCGAGCCAGGCCTTCTCGTCCAACATCAGTGCCTGACCTCACAAATGTGCTTCTAGAAGAATGGTCAAAAATTCCCATAAACACACTCCTAAACCTTGTGGAAAGCCTTCCCAAAAGAGTTGAAGCTGTTATAGCGGCAAAGGGTGTGCCAACTCCATATTAAACCCTACGGATTAAGAATGGGAAGTTCATGTGCATGTAAAGGCAGGCGTCCCAAAACTTTTGGCAATATAGTGCATGTCTGTCTTAAAGTCGGAAATATTAATGTCAGATTGTTAACTGTGGTCCACTGTCACTCTATGAATTAAATCAGTTCAGAATCAGATCTAGCGAATCTAGACTCATCTGGCGAGGAGCTCTTGAATCCCCAGTCAATTCTGCTTCACTGGATGGAATTCTCTCGATTCCTGTGTTTCTTCAGTCTGGCTGTGGATCACAGGCTCCAGGCCATCAATCAATCATCCTCCTCTGTTCTGATCAATGAAAACCCTGTGTCCATGGAACCCTTCAACTTGTGGTTAAGAGTGAGATCACTTTAGTCAGTTATTCACACAGCAAGAACCACGGCCGGACCTTCTGACTCCTCACATTATATGAGACAAAAGGATTTTATTAGTGCATTCATCTCCCGGTTCCCTATAGTTAGCCATTTGGGGTTTTTAATAAGTAGAAGGAATTGTGTGTGATGGGTACAAGTGATGTCCTTTGTTGTGCTGGCGGTGGGGAGAGTTATTCATCTCATTTCCCATGTGTCCTTTAGGCAGCACTGTATGTGTCGCAGAGAATCAGGTTTGGCTTTTTTCAGGCAAGGGAGGCATGACTTCAAAAGAACAGAGAGGTTAATGAAAGCCAGGTTGAACCGCGCACGCAACAACATGCATATTCACATACATGCATATGCAGCCCTTCACATATGTGGCTATTGCTTGGCACGGTTTTCTCATTCATGCATTTTGAAAGCACAAAATGACTTGAATGCATACACAACTTATTTCTTATGCAAAATAAGTCAGCTTCCCATAAGTGGTATGGTCTGTGTCCACAGCGCATTGTTTTCATCTGCAAATACGTGGCTGTTCTAGCCTGGCAGCGTTCTGTATGCTGAAATGTAGTGAGTACAATGGAGCATGTGTAGTTGCAGGGGTGTTCTGGGAAATGTAGTTTGGATGCATGTTTATGATAAAGCAGAAGTGAGGAAAAAAAATAAGCTTTTTTTAATAACACATAATTACTAGTTGACCTGTTGTCCTTCCAGTTGCTTGGCAACTAAATATTTTTTGCTTGGCATTTGGGCTTTTTATTTGAATTTGCCAGAAATGCCCCAAAAGGTTGCTCAGACTGAAATGGGCCATCAGAGTGATTTAGATTGCATATAATTATTTAGGAAATGCACACGCTGGAGTGTGATTATACACATTTAAAGACAGAACACTAACATTAAGCCGATCCTTGTTTCTGAGTAGCTTTTAGCCTCTAGTGATGCCTTTGACCCCATCAGGAAAGGGCATCGCTGAGGTGAACTCAAGTTTTGCATGGTATTAGGTTATTATGCGGCTCCCTATAAATCAAGGGCCCTAAGGAGACAAAATGAATGGCCTTCATCAGCTCACATCGACTTAACAAATGGCCTCTGATTTACAACTTCAGATTGGAGTGAATTAACTTCAGTTGTTGCGACTCATCCTTGACTCAACTCTTGACCTCGACTGAGATGAAGGTTGTAGCACTGTATAAACGAATAAAGAACCTTTTTTGGATGACTAATATTTTTTGCATTGTGACATTTATTTAATGTTCTATTAATTTATTATATACATTTTTAGACACTATATTATTAAATGTTAAAATATTATTTCATTTGTAATAATATTCAGTATTATAATTGTTTGTTGTTGTGAATTAATGTTTTGTTTTTGTATGTTTTATTATATAATACATTTTTGTAATGCAGAGGCATTACAGTAATGAGAATATGGATGGGAAATGTAAAAAATCACAATGCAAAAAAATCTTGAAGGGTTAGTTCACCCAAAAATAAAAATTCTGTCATTAATTCCTCTCCCTCATGTCGTTCCAAACTCATAAGATATTTCTGATGAAATCCGAGAGCTCTCTGACCCCTCCATAGACAGCGATTTAATTAACACTTTCAAGCTCCAGAAAGGAAGTAAAGACATTGTTAAAATAGTCCATGTGACTCCAGTGGTTCAGCCTTAATGTTATGAAGTGACAAGAATACTTTAGTGCGCAAAAACAAACAAAAATAATGATTCATCAATCTCTTCTCTTCCTTGTCAGTCTCTTACGCTGTTGACGTAGTAAACACAGTGCAGAGCCTCCGGGTTCTACGTCAGAACGCCGGCTCATTATTGGCTAGCCCATGCGTCAGCATCACACATATGCGTTATGGTGCTCACATGAACAGCATCGGCCAATAATGAGCCGGCGTTCTGATGTAGAACCCGGAGGCGCTGCACTGTGTTTACTACGTCACAGGATTGTGTTCTGAAGATGAACACAATCCTGGTCTTACGGGTCTTGGAACGACATGAGGGAGAGGAATTAATGACAGAATTTTCATTTTTGGGTGAACTAATCTTTTAATGGCCCTAAAGTAAGCTTAGTATTTTCTTTATTGATTCTGGTTAAATATGACTGGAAGCTTACTTTGAGATTCACTCATTTACTGTCTTATTTGAGTTGTACTTCACTTTTCTTTTATTTAAACAATTTTTCTAACAAATGTACCTATTTTTTGTGTTTTCTCCATTGCAGCAAAGGACGATGGGAGTATTGCAGTGGCCCTAGGTTACACGGCACACCTGGTGCTGATGATCTCGTGCTTCCTGCAGATTCCGCTCAGGTATCCAGTCATCCACAAGGGTTCCCGTTCCACCATCAAAGACACCATCACCGACAAACTCACAGAGAAGGAGAGAGAGTAAGAATGTTTTTCTGTGTTTCTTTGTGTTGCATTTCTCACTGATTAGCTGGACTACTGGACTTAGTTTTAGCTGGAATAGTTGTAAGCATCAAAAACAAACCTATTGATTTATCTTATGCATTACACTCTAAAGACGTTCTTCCCTTAACACAGAGGAATATTTCTGCATCTTTTTGCAGTTTATGCATGTAATTTGTACACCTGTCTGGTTCAGTATGTGTGGTTTAAGGCCCTTCTTGAATTAAACGCTTCTCAAACGCCACAGGATTCTGGCTTTCATGTGCCCGTCCTGTCCTTTCATCCGTCTCTTTTCTTTCATCCTTTTCTCTCATCCTCCCTCTCTGTAGATTTACAGTTTGTTGCATGGGAGATAAATAACATCCTCGAACGAGGGTCTCTGCCTTCCTTAAGTTTGTGTATATGTTTGTATATCTTAGTAATTGACATATTGTCAAAGTGGCAGAACTGCAGCACTTATGGGAGTTCAAATAGATTTACAGCTGTTTAAAAATTCTTTACACTTTTTTTAAGTATTATTTTTAATACTTTTTGTCACGTTTATTGATGGTACAGAGAGGGCAGGAAGGGATGGTGAAGTGTTTAGGGCTGCAACTTACGATTATTTTGATAATTGATTAATATATTGATATTAATTACATATATATACACTCACCTAAAGGATTATTAGGAACACCTGTTCAATTTCTCATTAATGCAATTATCTAATCAACCAATCACATGGCAGTTGCTTCAATGCATTTAGGGGTGTGGTCCTGGTCAAGACAATCTCCTGAACTCCAAACTGAATGTCAGAATGGGAAAGAAAGGTGATTTAAGCCATTTTGAGCGTGGCATGGTTGTTGGTGCCAGACAGGCCGGTCTGAGTATTTCACAATCTGCTCAGTTACTGGGATTATCACGCACAACCATTTCTAGAGTTTACAAAGAATGGTGTGAAAAGGGAAAAACATCCAGTATGCGGCAGTCCTGTGGGCGAAAATGCCTTGTTGATGCTAGAGGTCAGAGGAGAATGGGCCGACTGATTCAAGCTGATAGAAGAGCAACTTTGACTGAAATAACCACTCGTTACAACCGAGGTATGCAGCAAAGCATTTGTGAAGCCACAACGCGCACAACCTTGAGGCGGATGGGCTACAACAGCAGAAGACCCCACCGAGTACCACTCATCTCCACTACAAATAGGAAAAAGAGGCTACAATTTGCACGAGCTCACCAAAATTGGACAGTTGAAGACTGGAAAAATGTTGCCTGGTCTGATGAGTCTCGATTTCTGTTGAGACATTCAGATGGTAGAGTCAGAATTTGGCGTAAACAGAATGAGAACATGGATCCATCATGCCTTGTTACCACTGTGCAGGCTGGTGGTGGTGGTGTGATGGTGTGGGGGATGTTTTCTTGGCACACTTTAGGCCCCTTAGTGCCAATTGGGCATCGTTTAAATGCCACGGCCTACCTGAGCATTGTTTCTGACCATGTCCATCCCTTTATGACCACCATGTACCCATCCTCTGATGGCTACTTCCAGCAGGATAATGCACCATGTCACAAAGCTTGAATCATTTCAAATTGGTTTCTTGAACATGACAATGAGTTCACTGTACTAAAATGGCCCCCACAGTCACCAGATCTCAACCCAATAGAGCATCTTTGGGATGTGGTGGAACAGGAGCTTCGTGCCCTGGATGTGCATCCCATAAACCTCCATCAACTGCAAGATGCTATCCTATCAATATGGGCCAACATTTCTAAAGAATGCTTTCAGCACCTTGTTGAATCAATGCCACGTAGAATTAAGGCAGTTCTGAAGGCGAAAGGGGGTCAAACACAGTATTAGTATGGTGTTCCTAATAATCCTTTAGGTGAGTGTGTATATATATATATATATATATATATATTTTTACGATTAGTCAATGAATCCATCAATTATTTTCTAATAAATAATAACCATAACTTCTGCCATGTAAAGAGGTCATGAACTGCATTGTTTTATCATGTTTCCTAAGGATGCACTTATAATTTTAGTGTGATTTTTACATCAAAATTGTCCTAATTTAGAAAAAAAAGGCATTTTCCCCACCCTGATTTTTAGTATGACCTCTCATATGTCAAAAGATCAGTTCATGACCCCTTTAATCTTTCAACATTTTATTCAAACCTTTTTTTTTTATAAAATACTTTTTATAAAAATTTAAGTGCCATGAATTCAAAGGCATATATCTGTGAGATGCGTCAGCACTTTCTATTCAAATCAATGTGATTGATTACGTCGACGAATTGTTGCAAACCAGACTCAAACTTGTGTTGTCTGCATGAGCGCCACAACTCAACGTGTTGGAACATACCACTAGGCCATGGCTCTGACTTACATCATGATGACACATGATGAGTCTTAGGTGCATTGTTGTTATTTGGAGATAGAAATATGATTGCATTAATGCTTGTAAGGTTCATTCTACTCCTTCAAGTCTGTTTGTAAACCGTTTTACTTTTAACGTCCATGTTTATATCTCTAGTGGCGAGTAGCATTTCATCCTCTAATGAGATTTTTACGCAACTTTTGATACCACCACGAATGCAGTCTTGTCCCCCTAATCTTCATAGTTTCATGTTAAATTGCGTCCTCTGGGTGTGATGTTGCCCCTACCGTGTGTTAAGATACTTGTAATTTGGCTTTTTGTGTGCATGCTATGCTGTGTTTGCCATGGAGACGGATGCATACTCTCCAGGCTTGGCCTGTGGGGTCCGAAGACCCTGACATTTTAATGCCAGAACGTGTGGGCACTGCAATTACAGCGCCGGCGACCTTGTTGAAATTATTGTTTTTCTGTGTTTTGGTGCCGTAACTAAGCAGGAGCGATCCAAGAAGCGAGTGTGTGCTGATTACATGTCTGTGGTGCACATGCCCAGAGAGGTATCACATTCCTGCATTCCGCACATGGCGAAAAGCCCCTTAATGAAACTCGCAATAAAATTGGATTGTTATAATCAGATGGGCCCCCTTTTGAGTGACGGGTCGAGATGCCTTTCTCCGCTTTTGATGTAGGATTAATGGCTGATTTCAACAGCTTATAAATGAGGAGGAAGAAGATGGAGAGGTGAGAGCGAGGGGGGGGGGGAGAATAATCCTGGATTGTGCCAGCTCTTCTCCTCTTCTACTCACGCTGAAGCTGCGCACAAGCACTCGGAAATGACTCATGAAACACAGTAATTGCATGATTTGATTGATTTTCAACTTTAATTTTTAATTTTAATTTGCTATGATGGCATTTGGCAGACATTTTTATCCAATGTAACTTACCATTGCGCATTCATGGTATACTTTTAATCAGTTTATGCACTCCCTGGAAACCGAACCCATGATGTTGTCATTATTAGCGGCATGCTGTATTGTTTTTGCTACAGGAACCTTGCGGTCACACTTTTACAAAACAAGTGACGCAACACACTGACATAAACCGTGAGATGCAATGTGCCACCAAAGATGTCTATCTAATAATATTAATAATAATAATAATAAATGTATTGAACAATATTAATATGCACTACCTTTCAAAAGTTTGGGGTCAGTAAGATTTAAAGAAATAATACTTTTATTCAGCAAGGATGCATTAAATTGATCAAAAGTGACAGTGAAGATATTAATAATGTTACAAAAGATTTCTATTTTAAATAAATGCTGTTCTTTAGAACTTTATATTCATTTAAAGAATCCTGTAAAAAATGCATCACAGTTTCCACAAAAACATTAAAGCTGCACAACAGTTTTTAACATTGATGATAGTCAGAAATGTTTCTTGAGCATCAAATCATCCATTAGAATGATTTCTGAAGGATCATGTGACACTGAAGACTGGAGGGGACAAACAAGGGGAAAATTTCTTTGAAGGGGTCATGAACTGAGAAATCAAATTTTCCTTTTGACATATAAGAGGTCATCATACTATAAGAATATCCTGAAAACTTCCTTGTTAGTCCAAAAACAGCTTTTATTGTACCCAAGCCCAGAGAGCGACTCATTGTGAATGAGCCTATAATAGATGGTGAAAGACCGCCTCTGCAGAAGAAGATCAACGCCCACTTCATCATCACAACTTTGGCCCCACCCACTGGAATGTTAGTGAGATGACGAGGAGAGAAGAGTGATACAGGATCACTGGACTAAAAATAACATTACCTTCCAAAGGATCCTAATGCTGGGAATGTGCTTATTTATTCTCAAAAATGTGAATGTCTCAGTTGAGCATTACTTATTTGTGTTCGCTACATTTCACTGTGGATTCTTTGGGAAATCAGTCGCAATTTCGACAAGTTTTCGTGGCAAAACTCCCGTAATAATCAACAAATCTCTTATTTACATTGTGTTTGCACTGTTAGTTATGATGAAAGCATTCGTTAGTGTGCAGAAATCGATTTTAAATGACGAGATCCTGCATTCATGCGCTCAACATCTCTGTGATCGGTTACAAAGATCATCACTGCAACCTTTCATGCCACCATCTCAACATAATGCTATAATCAACACTTTTCACCATTAGTTAATCTTGAGAGCTGTAATAGTAAAAACATGCTAAAAGCTTTCTAGAGAGTTCCACATGTAATACTAGCTATTTCATATGCAAAGATGTCAGCCAATCACAGCAGTGGGCGTTTACACTGAAGTCTCACAGCAGACACGCCCCTTCAAACAGAGCGGTCAAATCAGGGTAGGAAAATGCCTTTTATTTCTACATTGACAATTTTTTATATAAAAAGTGTTATCTTAAACTACACATAATTTTATAATAAGTGCAACTAAAAGCTTGTGACCGCTTTGAAAGCAGCTGAACTACTGTTAGGCTACGAAGAAATGTAGTTAAAGGAATAGTTCACCCCAAAACAAACATTCTGTTATCATTTATGTAACCTTGCATTGTTGAAAACCTGTATGACTTTCTGTATGACGTTCGATGGAAGAAAGACATTCATGCAGGTTTGGAACGACATGAGGATGAGTAAATGATTGCTGAATTTTTATTTCTAGGTGAACTGTCCCTTTAAACTAATAGTGTCACTACAGCCTTGACCAAATATTTTAAAAGAGCCAAAAATAGCATCTGATTAATCGGTCAAGCCCTCCAGCAGTAGAAATGACCACATCCTTCGCTGAGGCTGGCTCAGATTAGGCCTTGCACAATTCCTATTTTCAGTTGCATTTTGCATTGCGATTTGTTGCGTTCAACATTGATGTCTAGATCTCTAGATGTTCTGCCATTTTCAGCCACATGAACGTAACACAATAGTCCGTCTTTGAGGTACAAGCTTTAACAAAGTTCACAGACAGTACATTGGTCTGCCCTCCTCCCCTCTCCGCCAGTCGCAGAGACTCCCTGGAGACAGCGCTGTTATGAAAGTCAAACAACAATCAGGACACACTCTTCCTGACCCTTAGGATGTGTGTTTGTGAATGTACGCTTGTTTGTGTGAGGGGCGTCCAGCACACGGCCATTAGCAGCAGCTGAGCAGGGGGTGAAGCCGCTCAGCTGTTTAAACGGCCCCGTGTATGTGTGTTTGCAGATGAATCAGGTGCCGCTGAGAAGATGAAGGTCTAACCCTTCAGAAGTCGGACTCCAAAGCTCATTTAGGTATGAGTTACAAGGAGAAGGAGAACAGAGGGACCTATGTGGCCCGCGTAATTAACTCCGCACGAGCCGGGCATGCACCAGATCCTATTATCCCCACTCCTACCGTGACCCTGTGACCTCCACACACCATAACTTACAGCAATATGAGCCGTAATCAGCCCCAAAGTGTCATTGTTTAACATTGTGTCAGCCTTGCACTTGACGAATGCTGTTTAAATCATCTTCTCTATCTCTCTCATGGCCTATTGGGTCTGGCGTTCATATGTCTGTCTCTCTGTCAGGGCAGGGTTTGGGTTTGTGTAGTGGGTATTCTCTGAGCTGCAGTCCAGGCCCATTAATCTGCTCCAGTTTGGGAAGAAGCACCGACGGTCCTCATAACTGCGCTTACTGAATGACATTTCTTTGTAGCCTGTGGTCTAGAGCCAAACAGAGCGAATCAAGCTGTCATTTGTGAGCTCTAAGACGCAAGTAGTCATTTAACAAATGCTTTTATCCAAAGCGACGTCAAGTACACTTATTACAGGCATTCACGCAACACAGAGCTGGGCAAAATTCAGAACTGATCTATCTATCTATCTATCTATCGTTCTTTCATTCCATCCATCCATCCATCCATCCATCCATCCATCCATCCATACACACACACACACATCCATACACACACACATCCATACACACACACACACATCCATACACACACACATCCATACACGCACACATCCATACACCCACACACACACACACATACATACATACATACATACATACACACATCCATACACACATCCATCCATACACACACACACACACACCACACACACATACATACATACAATATATATAATTTTTAACTAGAAAAGCAAAGTTTGTCTTGTTTGAAAGTTTGGAGAGAAAAGTTCAAAAGCTTTAAAGCTTAATGGTTTATAGGCCTTATGGACAGAAAGAACAATATATAGAACTAAATATATAACTATACTTCCTTACATTGCAATTCTTCATCCGTTTTCTACCGCAATTCAAATTCAGAACTTGAATTAAAACATAAAAGGCTTTCGCAGTTCAATTATGAACACTGCACAATCATAGATTACTCGTTGTTAGGGTCAAACCTACAACCTTTTGGTTATCAGACCACATTTCTTGCTATTGAGCATAACGGCACCATTTCTGTTCCCACAATCCGTGCATCATCTTACTTCAGCTTCATCCATCTTCCTCCTAGGTGTCAGTGAGGTGGCCCATAAGCTGGAGCAACCTTTGACCTCACCTCCCTCTCATTGTTTAGGGCTTCATCCGATCGCCCAGCGTGTGTATACACAGATCGAAATGATGTGGCCATCCCTGGCCAAGATTCACCCTTCTGATGATAAAGCTGTCAGGACAGTGATTGTGGATAAAGATGAGTGAAGTGCGAGTATTGTGGCGATAATCACTAGTCATTTGTAAGCGCAATCAGAGAGCCAGAAATCTCTCGTAAGCAGATGAACTTGACTTTTAATGAATCATGGAGTTGGTAAGCTGGACTCAAATGAAGAATTATTGTGTAATTTTCCATAACCAGTCACTGCTGACCTGTTTCTGTAGGACTAGGCTTAACCGACCTATAATAAATGAGATGTTGGAGAGATGTTATTGAGAATGTGACTTGTGTTTCTATGCGTTCACTTACTGAAATGATAATTTTATCTTCAGAGCTTTACAGTGGATATCAACATTCTTGAATTTCCAGCCTACTGTGTACATAAATTGAGATCTTGAATTGTCAGGCCAAATTCCCAGTGTCATAACTGTGAAGCATTTGGAGATCTTGTTTTTCTATACTGTTACTTTTTGAAATGACACTGGCTCTGTTTCATACCCTCGTGAGCTGAATAGCTAGACGTGAGGGAGTCTCATGTGCTCCAACGCTTGTTCCATATTGTGTTAAATAATGCTTCCTAATTTTAAACTAACTTTATGGCAGCATTACATTTATCCTTTACAGATAATGGAATCAATGTAGAATACTTGAAAACAGTAGTGGTCCTGATGACCAGAGAAATCAGAGGTAAAAGTCTTTGTTTCTAGTTGGTTAAAAACTGAAAAGTGGCATGGAACGGAAGTCTTTTCTCAGCTATTGTGACATACACTCACCTAAAGGATTATTAGGAACACCATACTAATACAAATTGTAGCCTCTTTTTCCTATTTGTAGTGGAGATGAGTTGTACCCGGTGGGGTCTTCTGCTGTTGTAGCCCATCCGCCTCAAGGTTGTGCGTGTTGTGGCTTCACAAATGCTTTGCTGCATACCTCGGTTGTAACGAGTGGTTATTTCAGTCAAAGTTGCTCTTCTATCAGCTTGAATCAGTCGGCCCATTCTCCTCTGACCTCTAGCATCAACAAGGCATTTTCGCCCACAGGACTGCCGGATACTGGATGTTTTTCCCTTTTCACACCATTCTTTGTAAACTCTAGAAATGGTTGTGCGTGAAAATCCCAGTAACTGAGCAGATTGTGAAATACTCAGACCGGCCCGTCTGGCACCAACAACCATGCCACGCTCAAAATTGCTTAAATCACCTTTCTTTTCCATTCTGACATTCAGTTTGGAGTTCAGGAGATTGTCTTGACCAGGACCACACCCCTAAATGCATTGAAGCAACTGCCATGTGATTGGTTGATTAGATAATTGCATTAATGAGAAATTGAACAGGTGTTCCTAATAATCCTTTAGGTGAGTGTAGACTTAAAGGATTAGTTCACTTCAAAATGAAAATTTTACTCACCCCCATCTCATCCAAGATGTTGATGTCTTTCTTTCTTCAGTCGAAAAGAAAATAAGTTTTTTGAGGAAACATTCAAGGATTTTTGTCCTCACCATTGACTTCCATTGCAACCAAAATGTTGAAGGTCCAAATCAATGCAGTTTCAAAGGGCTTCGAAGGGCTTCAGAGGCTTTGCACGTTCCCAGACGAGGAATAGGGTCTTTTCTAGCGAAACGTTCGGTCATTTAAAAAAATCTAAATAAAAATGAACATACTTTTTAACCTAAATTGCTCATCTTGCACTGCTCTGCGCTCGCAAAATGTCACACTAGACGTAGGCGGAAGTACCGCCCCAAGCGAACGTGCGAGGAAGAATACAAACGGCCTTTACCAAAAAACAATCTTCAACTTTCATCCGACATCGTTGCTTTACCTTTTTTTTTTGCTACAGGGCGTTTGTATTAGTCTTCGCATGTGTGCTTTGTAAACATGGGGCGGTACTTCCGCCTACGTCTAGTGTGACGTTTTCAACGTGATTGTGCAATCACTGGCAAGCGCAGAGCAGTGCAAGATGAGCAATTTAGGTTTAGGTTTTTTTTTTTTTTTAAATGACAGATCGTTTCGCTAGATAAGACCCTATTCCTTGTCTAGGAACGCACAGAGCCTCTGAAGCCCTTCAAAGCCCTTTGAACACAGGAACACATCAAATCTGAAGCAGTTCCACCCGATAGAATATTCTGAGAGTCAAATCTGAGCTCTTTTCATATTCTTTATCCTGGCTGAAGCACTTTTGTTTTAATCTATATTAAAAATAATATAATCAGCCTACGTTATAGTTTAAAGTTAAAGATATTAATAAAGTGAGTGAGACTCTTAGGTTTATTTGACGGTGATTTCACATTTCTTGTTTGTATAAAGGCTAAATACAAATAAAAGGTGAACATTAATTTATTTGTACTGTTTTTATTTCTAAAATATATAGTTTTATAGGAGGTGGTTTCATAGACTTGGCAAATAAATTTTTCAGAAGTTTGTAGGTACAGACATCTATTGTGGGCGTTCTTGGCAGTTTTTCTTAAATAGTTCATATCGATATCGGAATTATATCGTATCGACTGGAATTAAGAAATATATCGTGATATATATTTTGCCCATATTGTCCAGCCCTAGGCTGCGCTCTCAAGCGCCCACAGCTAGGTGTTTGCAGCTGGCTGAAAACGCTTTGGTGGACACACAGACTTAAAGGGGTGGTTGATTATGATGTGACTATTTTAACTGTAGTTAGTGTGTAATGTTGCTGTTTGAGCATGAGATCTGCAAAGTTACGACGCTCAAAGTTCAAAGCAAAGGGAGATATTTACTTTTACAGAAATCGCTTTTTAAGGACTACAACAAACGGCTGGTAGGGACTACAACGAGCTTCTTCAAGGGTTAGTGACATCAGTAACACTAAAATTTACATAAACCCCGCCCCTGTGAACACACAACAAAGGCCATGTTGAAAAGAGGAAGAGTTGATGTAGTCGAGCACATTTGGGAGTCGTTCAAGCTGTCCATCCGTCTTTCACATTTATTGCAATGCAGTACGAACACAAATGCAATAGCATGTCATAAAAGCAAGACAACAACATAAGTTTTAACTGTAATTAAACTATACTATACTATAACTAAACTAACTATATGTTCTCTCTTCAGATATTCTCTGGCTCTGTGCATCTTACAACAGTTCCCACATCAGAGATTTATAGATTATCATGACAGAATATGCTAATCAATGACTTGAAGATAGTAAACTCGTAAACTCATCAACTACCCGTTCAGAAACGTCCCGTCTCATTCTACATGTTGTCTCTTCTTCTTGAGTCTCTCTATCATTGTCAGACTCCGGTTTGAACATAAAAGGCTGAACAGTTTCTGACATTTTCAGTGTGTGTCTGCGTGAGGTAATCGGAGCTGCTAACATGAGCTCTTAAAGCTCCGCCCTCTTCTTGAAAGGGGGCGAGAGCAGCAGCTCATTTACATTTAAAGGAACGCACAAAAACGGCACATTTTTGCTCACCCTTAAAAATTTACAATTTTAACATGCTATAAAAAAATTCTCTGTGGGTTATTTTGAGCTAAAACTTCACATACACACTCTGGGGACATCAGAGACTTATTTGTAAAGGGGCAGCGGAGAGACGGAGAGGCAGCTCACTAGTGGTGCTTTTCCACTGCACGGTACGGCTCGGCTCGGCTCGTTTTGGTTTGCTTTTCCACTGCATGATTCGTCTCGGCTTGCTTTTCCACTGCAGTAGTACCGCTTCAAGTGGGTGGGATTACGTTGTAGTTGGTCCGGTGATAGCCGTGTGCGACTAACAGCTGAGTGACTTCATGAAAAACGTTTTCATTCCGTGTCACCCTATCCAGCTCTCGCTGGATCCGTTCCTCGGCTACCAACGCGAGGAACATCTGCACCTCATCTACCGACCAAGATTCAGCCATTTTTTTGTTATTTAACTAGTTTTCCTTTCAAGCAAGTCGTGCGAACGATACTGCCGTGGCTGTTTTCTGCTAGCCGGTTTGGTGTCGCGAATCCAATGATGCTAGTAGTGACTATTCTCTCTGACCAATCAGTGATCTGTAGTGTTTACACGTCACATTTTCAGTATTGGTACGGCATGCTTGGAACCCCAACCGAGGTTGTCCTGTTTAAGCGAGCCGTACCGAGCCGTACCATGCAGTGGAAAAGCGCCGTGTACCAAACCGCACCGAGCCATACCATGCAGTGGAAAAGCCTCAAAGCGAACCGTGCCGAGCCGTACCGAGCCGTACCATGCAGTGGAAAAGCGCCGTATCCAAACCGTACCGAGCCGTACCATGCAGTGGAAAAGCGCCGTATCCAAACCGTACCGAGCCGTACCATGCAGTGGAAAAGCGCCATAGGTTTTGGAACAGAGCCAGTATTTTCATTTCATTTATGTTCACCAGGATATGGTTCTATAGCACTGGATGTCTCTTTAGCTGCAATTGTGTAACTTTTAGCATCAGGCCACATTCCAAAGTCACATTCTGAGTCATTTCCGTGTTTATTTGATTTTACAGGTTCTTAAATTGTGCAGGGCTCATCCATTAAACTTGAACATTCACTGTAATATCGACCCGCCAGTCTCGTAAATGAAATCTGACGAATCCCCGTTCATCCATAAAACCGTAATTTCTGACATGCAACCTTCTTTGCTTCTTATTAAAGCCCTACTTTTACTTGTTATTTAGCCAAAATTCCGATCTAAAGTGACTAATTGGATGGACAGAAATGTGATCTCAATACATTTCCGGATCCAAGGGCACTTCTACATGGTATTGAAGACGTAAACTTAAGGTTAGCAGCTCTGACCATTACGCTACCACCATCCCAGACCATTGCTTTTTTTTTTTCTCTTTTCTTTCTCTGTGTATTAGAGTGATTGTCTCCCAGTGAGACGGTCTTGGAGTGCAGTCCTGCAGTTCCTTCCTTCCTTCCTTTACCTGGGATGCCTCATCTGTGACCAAATGATGTGGATTGGAGAAAAACAAGACCTGTACCAATATGATCTACTATCCCATGGCCCTCCTCTTTCCTTAATGTAGCACTAAAAATACGCACAATTCTTCTACCGTAATGTTCCTTGCAATCTTGGAAGCTTATTTCGGCCCCCCCGGATGCATTCTTGAAATGCAATGGACTCTAACAACACGTTGCACCCACATTTCTTCACTTCTATCCCATCGCAGCACGGCTGAGTGCCGGAGAGCTCGGAGAGGCCGGGAGATGCGATCCAGATGTACTCTGGGTGATGGAGTCCAGAGATTGGCCCATTAAACCCCCTCTCATATTGGCTTTTATTGGGAACTGTACGATGGCGCTGCCCACATTTTCAGAAGGACTTTATGACAAGCATAAAAATGGAAGTAGGGATTGACACATCGCTCCATGAGCTGAGGAGTTGCCAGCTCGGGCTCCCAGACCAGAGAGGGTGGCCATGAGGAACCGTGAGCTCAAAGGAAAGAAAAATTATTAAAGGATCTTTTGATGATGCCTGCTAAGATGGCCTGCACTTCCTTTTTAGGGTTGGCTGGTTGTATTTTATTTTCATCTTTGAAGGGATCACAGCTCAGTTCCTCACACATCAAAAAATGAAACCATTGAATTTGGTGATTTAGCAGTGTGATTCATAACATAATGAGTTCTTCAAGCTGATATCATCTGAAGACAGTGGAAAGACTCGTCAGTCTTTTATTTGGCCCTCAGGGATGAGGTCCGGGTCTGCCAGAATCAGTTTGATGGGGCTGAAAGTTGATAAAAGAGCTCATCATAAAGACAGAAGACTGGAGCCAGGCTGTACCCGGCAGCTGAATGCATCATCCCTCTGGCTGTCTTCTCCTCGTTTCCATCCCTCGATCTTCTAAATGTTCTTGAGGTGTGGATTGAGCCATGTTTCCATTGTTCTTTAAATCATTCAGCTGTTCAGGTCCAAATCGTCTTCATTTTTAACCGTGTTTTGAGTAGCCAGATTAAACGTGTATGCGTTGGACTACCTTGTTTATGAGGCTATTAAAAGATAATCTTTATCTTAGTTAGTTTTCCAGTCTGGCAGAGGTCTTCATTATGTTACGTTCTTATTAGAGTTGCACAAAATATTCATATGAAATTGGTTTTGGTCTAATTTAGCATATTTTATATTTTTATATATATATATATATATATATATATATTTTATCTCAATAAAATAAATGTATAATTTAATTTATTTGAATATCTACAATATATATGTAACATTTTTACAATTTCATCCTTTTTACATTGGCCGATGTATAAGTCATCGGCTATAACATGAAAATAAATAGTTTTGTGTAACAGAATATTAATATCTATATATATTAGTGCGTTAACGCATGCAATACATTTTTTTTAACGCGTTAAATGTTTTATCAGCAATTTTATAATCAATATTTTATCAAATGAAATATCACACTCTTATTTATGCAAATGCTTTTAAATTTCATTCAAGTGTGACAAAACAGAAGAGAACGCGCTGACTGTGAATGTCCTGACTATGACACACACACACACACGACACTCAGAAAGACAGAAGAGAACGTGCTGACTGTGAATGCCCTGACTATGACACACACACACACACGACACTCAGAAAGACAGAAGAGAACGCGCTGACTGTGAATGTCCTGACTATGACACACACACACACACGACACTCAGAAAGACAGAAGAGAACGTGCTGACTGTGAATGCCCTGACTATGACACACACACACACACGACACTCAGAAAGACAGAAGAGAACGTGCTGACTGTGAATGTCCTGACTATGACACACACACACACACGTCGCTCAGAAAGACAGAAGAGAACGCGCTGACTGTGAATGTCCTGACTATGACACACACACACACAACGCTCAGAAAGACAGAAGAGAACGTGCTGACTGTGAATGCCCTGACTATGACACACACACACACACGTCGCTCAGAAAGACAGAAGAGAACGCGCTGACTGTGAATGTCCTGACTATGACACACACACACACAACGCTCAGAAAGACAGAAGAGAACGCACTGACTGTGAATGTCCTGACTATGACACACACACACACACACACGACGCTCAGAAAGACAGAAGAGAACGCACTGACTGTGAATGTCCTGACTATGACACACACACACAACGCTCAGAAAGACTGAAGAGAACGCGCTGACTGTGAATGTCCTGACTATGACACACACACACGTGGCTCAGAAAGACTGAAGAGAACGCGCTGACTGTGAATGTCCTGACTATGACACACACACACACACGACGCTCAGAAAGACAGAAGAGAACGCGCTGACTGTGAATGTCCTGACTATGACACACACACACACACACACACAACGCTCAGAAAGACAGAAGAGAACACGCTGACTGTGAATGTCCTGACTATGACACACACACACACACACACACACACACGACGCTCAGAAAGACGGGCGCCGGTATAGAGTTCTCTTTCACGCTTGAATGAACAATAACACACAGAATTATGCCAAAATGCCGTTTTGTCTCATATCCTCATAAGAGAGTCTTAAATGAGTTAAATAACGTCTTAAATGAACTTAAAGAGTTGTGAGGAAATGAGATGCGCGTCAGATCCACGTCATGTTCGGCAGCGGCAGATCTTAAAGTGACAGCAGCCTAATAAACCAGTCGCTGTGATTCTGTCATTAATGTTCATCAGAGAACAGAGGAAACTGTAGCTTTAATAAGAATTAATCTATATTTAATTCATAATTTATGCAGTTAAGACTGTAAAGTGTTTGATAACTCTATTAAATTTCTGTATATTGATTATATATGAAGGCCACAGGTAAATATGACATTTATTATAATGGGTTTATGTGAAGATTGCTTTAAGTTCACTTTAATTAAAATAAATGTTGAAATTGACTTCATTATACATTTACAACAAATATTTAAAACATACTCTCTTTAAGTTGTTTTTACATTCATTTGGAGAGTAAATGTGAAATCATTACAATATAAAACATTTTAATCGCGATTAATTACCGAAAAAAGTGTGAAAATGCGATATTCACAGCACTAATATATAATAGATCCTACATTTCTTTCTTCTTATTTGTATTTTGATTGACCAACGCAACTTTCAAATGTTTTTGTTTGTTTAAAACTCTTTTGGTTGTTGTTCAGGACTTCCTTTGGTCGTGCTGCAATTTTCTAGACTAGCTGCGACCTTTATTACGAATCTTCAGTCTTTGCATCCGTGTGCCGTGCGACTGGCTCCGATGAGAGTCGAGGGAATCCTGCAGCAGCCTGCTGTTCGGTGGGTGGTCAGAGCGGATCGGTCCAGGAACTGTTGAAAATCTTCCCAGCTTCTCCGAATGACCTGCGCTAATGTATACTCGCCGCAAACCACGGCACATGTGTTCCGCCTGCCTGTTTACATATCATAATTGATACTCCAAATGTACATAACCTTGTCATCCTAACTCCGTTTCGAGCCGGTGCATAACCTCTCTCCGTTTGTGAACAGCCCATATTTATGTATCGACACGCTTGCATGCACGTTTTCCGATGCGCACACTTGTTGCTTCTATCTCTATCTACATATATGCAACATATCCTTCTTCACACATTATCGTTTAATTCACTTGGGAAAGAGAACATTCCCCATAACTACAGTGGTTTTAATGCACTTTCAGATCATAAATCAACCCTGCTGCTTTTAAACAAACACCTGCCTCAAACTGTCACCGCTAATGGCAGCACTTGCCGTATAAATCAACCATAGCTGTAACTCCCAATATCATAGAAACGATTACACTGAGCATCTGTCACACAAAGCTGTTTTAATGGGCCAGGCACAGCCGATAGCCCACGCTGTAACCGCTCTCTTTTAAAGTATTCGTGTGTCTTGAAAAGGTCCAAAAGGGATTTGTGGGTCACTTGCTCTGTCGTCTTAGTTTCTTTATGAGCTGGTGTAAGAGAACAAGGTGCATTTTCCCCCACAGCTGTTTAATTAATACCAGAAACGGGGCCGGAGAACTGGAAGGGAACACAACTGATATGCATCTGAACTTCTTCATAGATGCCATTTAATAAGTCAAACATTTCTATAGCTGGTGTGCGTGGAATGTTAGTTTGCATAATAACATTTCAGACATATTTTAAGATGATCAAAGCAGGAATAAACAAACCGTAGTGTAAATTACAGTGGCCCTGAAAGTATTTAGACACACAAGACAGCACAAGCACACTTTTATTAAAGCAAAACATGTCACCAAAATATGTTTGTTATGCTCAAACATAAGATATATTGTTGAAAAATGTTTGTGGTAACTTGATTTGATGATAATTGACTTCACACATTGACTGAAAATCACTCCAGGACCATTTCTTCTAGGGGGTCAGAGGTCATTTAGAGGATGAGATGAGAAAAACCTTGGCCATAGGGGTACCACTCTTTTATTTCATGGTTAACCGCCGGCTTGCCTTCTTCCCGTAGTGCATCCTGGTGCCATGTGTTCCCCAGGTAAGCCACACACACGCACCCGGCCATCCACGTGATGTAAAAGAACACGTGATTCATCAGACCAGACCACCTTCTTCCATTGCTCCGTGGTCCAGTTCTGATGCTCACGTGCCACTGTTGGTGCTTTCGGCGGTGGACAGGGGTCAGCATGGGCACCCTGACTGGTCAGCGGCTATGCAGCCCCATACACAACAAACTGAGATGCACTGTGTATTCTGACACCTTTCTATCAGAACCAGCATTAACTTCCTGAGCAATTTGAGCTCCAGTAGCTCGTCGGTTTGATCGGACCACACGGGCCAGCCTTCGCTCCCCACGTGAATCAATGAGCCTTGGCCGCCCATGACCCTGTCTCCGGTTCACCACTGTTCCTTCCTTGGAGCACTTTTGATAGATCCTGACCACTGCAGACCGGGAACACCCCACAAGAGCTGCAGTTTTGGAGATGCTCTGACCCAGTCGTCTAGCCATCACAATTTGGCCCTTGTCAAACTCACTCAAATCCTTACGCTTGCCCATTTTTCCTGCTTCTAACACATCAACTTTGAGGACAAAATGTTCACTTGCTACCTAATATATCCCACCTGCTAACAGGAGCTGTGATGAAGAGATCATCAGCGTTATTCACTTCACCGGTCATAATGTTATGCCTGATCGGTTTAAAATGTAATGTTTTAAAATAACTTATTTAAGATTTTAAAATATGTTTTCAAAACTAGTAAGACTTGTAAATAAAGACAATGTGCTGTGATCATTTTATGGGCAGGTTATATAGTAACACATGAGTCAGTTAAATCATCTTTCGGGTTCAAGCCATGTCATGTTTTGTCCGGTTCTGAGAGATATATGGGTCACTTCCAAAACTGATATCCAGCTAAACTCGGGCTTTTGTGCTGTGCCTTGTTTTGCGAGACATTTTGTGGGGGGTGACTGAGGTATCCTGAGAGTGAACATTTCTCCAGCTCTCACCGTAATCCTCCACATTTCCAACAGTGATAAAAACACTTCTCATTTCCGCTCCAATTTTTTCTCTTTCTGTCCTATGTCACTTTTACACACACACACACACACACACACACACACACACACACACACACACACACACACTCGCTTCCTGCCCCCTGTTGCTCTGTTATAATATATTTGACTGGACATTCCCTTGAGGAATTCCTGGTGCTCTGTGAACCAGAGTTACAGCAGTATGATCTCACACACACACACACACACACACACACACACATACACTGATGAGTGCTCATTAATCACTGTAAGGTGACGGTATGTGCACGCCTGCGTATGCTTGCTGGTGTGTGTGTGTGTGTGTGTGATTTTTGGCTGGCTTACTGTCGTTGTTTTTTTATGGAGTGTGGCTTGTGAGGATATGATTGGGAACAAAATGATGTTTGATTTCGGTTCTTGATGAAATACTGTACTAAAATACTCAAGGCACAAGAAACTTACAGCGTAGCGAGTGAAGTCTGATTCCCAAGCAAATGACTCTAACGAACCAATTCTTTTTTTAGTGAATCAAATACATAGTCCAGCCAGTGTAGTCTAACAAATGACTCTTATGAGTCCGTTCTCTTTAGCGAATCAGAACCAAACAGTGCAGCCAGTGTAATCCGATTCCTGAAAGAATCACTCTTATGAGCCGATTCTTTTCAGTGAATCAGAAACACACATGGCAACCCTTTATGTAATGAATGAATCTAATTGAGTCAAACACACACAGTGCAACCAGTGTAGTCTGACTCGCACCTGAATATGTTCAATTATTCTGCATACAATATATTTAAACGAATTATTGTGGATCCTTGGGGGAACTAAAATATGCATTTTTTTAATAAATATTTTATTTACTTGTATTTTACATTATTTCTGCTTCTGTTTGAATTTGAAAAATTTGTGTTATTATTTTACAAAGCTTAAAACCTAAGTGTACTTTAAACTAATAAAACTAATAAAATCAATGCAATTTAAGTCTTGTTTATTTTATTTTATTTATTTTATTTTATTTTTATTTTAAACATTTCTAATTTTCTTTGAAGCAAATCTTAAAATCCGAGTGTACTTTAAAACTATGACAAATCAATGCAAATTTAATTCAATTTAATTTAATTTAATTTATATATATTTTTTTTAATATTTCTAGTTTACAAAGCTTAACATTTACATTACATTTAGTCATTTAGCAGACGCTTTTATCCAAATGAGGAGAGCAATAGAAATTTATTTTATGTATTATGTATTATGTATTTTATTTTTTATTAATTTTTTATTATTATTATTATTATAATTAATATTTTATTATTTCTCATTTTCTTTGAACCAAAGCTTAAAACCTAAGTGTAATTTAAAACATATAAAAAGCAATGCAAATTTAGGTATTGTTTATTATTTTAGTTTAGTTTAGTTTAGTTTAGTTTAGTTTAGTTTAGTTTAGTTTAGTTTAGTTTAGTTGCACCACTGTACCTTGTTCCGCTCTTTTATACTCAAAGTGACATGAATGACATGTTGTAGTTTGTGTGTGTGTGTGTGTGTTCAGTCCGTTGAGGGTTTTAAGTATGCACCTGCTTCAAGATTATGCCCCCTTGGGTCTTACAGGTCAGACAGGAAGTGTGTATGTGTGTGTGTGTGTGTATGAGAGACAGAATTGTTAAGACAGGAAGTAGAGGGAATTGCTGTGTCTGTCTCCACTCTTCTGCGATTAAAAGCACGAGTTCCAGGTGCGACTGAGAAAAGGCCTCGCGGATTACAGAGGAACTTCCGGAGGATCGCTCACACCTCTTGGTTGGAGGTGTCTGCCGCCCGTAGGCTGAAGTCTGCGACCCCAGGCCAGCCACAGTCCACGACCTCTCCTACCGGGCAGTTTTATGAAAATAAAAGATGAATGACGTTCACAATCGCGAGACTCTTACGAATGCATTCCTCAGGTGTGGAGTCTTGAAAACACACACGCTGTGTTTGAATAAGCCTGACAGCGCTGTCACGGGAGCTTTGTGGGTAAAGTGGTCATGTTTTTGTTGATCACAGGTGGTTAAGCTGGAGGCTTTTCTGTCTCTGTCTCTTAATAACAGGGCAGTAGTGTCGTACTCTGACATTAGGAGGGCTGCCGTTATGTCAGGTGTTTCAGGACAGATATATTCACAAGTTGTCTTTCTGTCTGTTTGTTGAGCTTATGTTTTTTCAGAGGGACTTTCCAACTGGGTTTTTTCAGGCCGTATTTTCCAATAAAACTAATAGGACGTCTGCTTGTTTTTGAAACGTGTCCATTGCTTCTACACTGCTAACTGCTAGCACAATGTGATAATCTTGATATTCATCAGATATTCTTTTTGATTGTTCTTTCTCCTTAATGTTCTGTATAATACTTTTTTTTATTATTATTTTATTTTAAAAAAATATTTCTAATTTTACTTTGAGCCACAGCTTAAAATGTAAGTGTACTTAAAAAATCGATCTAAATTTAGTTTTATTTTATTTTATTTTATTTTATTTTTTTGTTTTGTTTTGTTTTGTTTTGTTTTGTTTTGTTTTGTTTTGTTTTGTTTTGTTTTGTTTTGTTTTGTTTTGTTTTGTTTTGTTTTGTTTTGTTTTGTTTTGTTTTGTTTTGTTTTGTTTACTTTGAACCAAAGCTCAAAACCTAAGTGTACTTTAAAACTAATAAAAATCAATGGAAATTTTGGTTTATTTATTTTTTACTTTTTAAAAATATTTCTAATTTTACTTTGAGCCACAGCTTAAAATGTAAGTGTACTTAAAAAAAATCAATCTAATCTTTTTTTTTTTTTTACCAAATCTTAAAACCCAAGTGTACTTTAAAATAAAACAAAAAATCAATGCAAAGGTTGGTTTAGGTTTTAGGTTTTTTATTTTTATTTTTTATATTTTATTTTACTTTTTAAAAATATTTCTAATTTACTTTGAGCCAAAGCTTAACACGTAAGTGTACTTAAAAACTATAACAAATCAATGCAAATTTAGGTCTTGTTTATTGTTTCTTTTGTTTAATTTAACTTAATACATTTTATTATTTTATTTGTATTATTTTATTAATTTTTTATAAATTTTACATTTATGTTTTTGCATTAAACCAAACTAAACATACTACTTTTTTGGTGCCTTGCAAGCACTTACATGTCTTTGCAAACTCAGCTCTTATTCATATTTTATTGACTAATGATCAATATTTATATTGATGTATTGCTTCAATAGGATACATTGATTGGATAAAAATGAGTGTTGTCCACATCACAGGCATCCAGTGATCTCTGGAACATGTACCCTATTGTATTGCACTATTTTTATAATACAAGCTTTTTCTAAAGCCTTACATTCTCAGTAAACGCTTCAATGTGCACCCTTCAGAATTGCATTAATACTCCAGCGTGTTCATCTGTTGTGCATCTTGACTGGTTAGTTCATTATTCGTGGCTCTGATGTAGCCATTGATATTATGTGCCGTTCGGCCATTTCTGAATCATGATTACGCTTGTGGTTTAAATGAGAACTGACCGAAAGAAACAAGCCAGAATGATGATTTTACGGGATAATAGATTGTGTTTCAGACATGCATTTGAGAAGCGGATCAGAACCAGACCTCCAGAGCTCCGGGCGGTCTCTTAACATCTGCACAAATGTCTTGCGTCAGAAACAGCCGAAGTTTGTGAAGAGTTTGAAGCATCATCATTGCTCAGTTAACTTCACAGGACATGAATACCCTTAAACACTGAGAGAATCTGGACTCTGAATGTTGGTTTGTAAATACAGTTATTAGTTTCAGGCTTTAAAGTTTTGCTTAGCTGTTTATCCAGATGACCTGCTGTTTTTCTTTGTTTTGTGTGAGCTTGTCCTGTGCAAAGTTATGAACTGATAACGACCTCATAAAAATGTTCTTTGCGTTTGTGTTTAGTATGGGAACCATGTGTAATGGTTCAGAGGTGAGTGCTGAAACTCTTTCTCATGATGCTGCTCTTGTTTACAGGTTCCCCCTTTATCCCAGAGGAGAGCGTTTCCAGTTTGAATACGGCGTCTATTTGCTCAACAAAAACATCGCCCAGGTAAGAATCTCAACATGTTCCATTTTGGTCGCATATGCACCCGAAATTTAATCTGTGCGATCTGTGCGAGTGCAAATAATTGTTGAGGTGCCGGATTAAGTATCCTGATTAAACTATCAATAACCAAAAATAACTAGGGAATGACCAAAACGCGAGAATGATTCTGATTTTATTTCATGCAGTGGAAGTGGCGATTTGATGGTGGATGATAATGTACGTACTATAATTTAACATGATACAGTTCAACATCACACGACCAATTGAAAATGTGACCTTGATTTCATACAACAGTTCAATAAACAGTTAAAACCTAGTCACTAGACGCAATATTGCCTGTTTTTGTTCTGTTTCAGCAGTGAAAATAGTTCACAGCAGAACCACAGCAACAGTGTTTCCATTACTGAACGTTTTGAACGAATCGGCTGAGTCAAAGATTGCCTCGTTCTTGAATGAATCAGCCGTTTGAACAAATTGTTTGAATGAACGACTCAATGGGCCCTATTTTATCGATCTGAGCTCATGTTCTGAAGCTCATGGCGCAGGTGCACTCTGGGCGTGTCCGAATCCACTTTTGCTAGTTTTGCGATAGGAAAATCGGTTACAAAAGGGTTGTCCCTAGTCTCTTAATGAGTCATGGGTGTGCAACGTGCAATAAACCAATCAGAGTCTCATCTCCCTTTCCCTTTAAAAGCCAGTTGTGCTCGCACCATGGCGGATTCGCTATTTACATGCGAGCGGAAAGACTGAACGCTTCTCCAGAGAGAAATCCTTTTATTTTTAATATTTAAACGTGTGTGTACTGCTGCGCGTCCCTGTGTGTGTAATAATCAGAGTGTACACTAGAGGTTGACATTTTTCCGGGAATCCCGCGGGTCACGCAAAATCACTATTAATCACATGATTGGGACGGGAGAGGAAAACATTTCAGCGGGAGTGGGCGGGACCGGGAATCGTAATAACACTGTGATACCAACTATATACACAAATATACCGTTTATATAAATTAACTATATGTTTTAATTTTGAACTCAATTCTAGTTGGCCTGTCTCTTTATGCTCTCCTGTTTGCTTTGGTGTGGCTGGGTAAGTGAATGACGTGCTCCACACCTGTAACAGTTGGTGGCGGTAATGCACCAAATTGGTATGCCAATGCCAGCCACCAATAATATAAGAGAAGGAGGCTTCCCATGCTCTTTGTAGCCGTGAAAATCATAATCAAAATGGAGTCAGACATGAAAGCCACGCTGCAACGACTACTGTCGGAAAATGATACCTCAGTTCTGGGCAGTCTAAAGTAACCAAAAAGACAGCGTGAAAACGGCATACGCCAGCTGCAAGACATTTACTGCGTGTGTGTGTGCGTGCCTGTGTTTGTGTGTGTTTGCATAGATGATTTACATGGAATTGAATGTGTGTGCATTGTTTAAACTGGCTTTCAGTTCAATAAAAAAACAAAAACTACATTTTGGATTTTTATTCAACTAAGTGGGCATGCTGTGATCTGTACTGAATTTTTTATTGTAACTGGCAGATTCCGGCCAAAAAAAACAACACGGGAGGGAACGGGAGTCATTCTTCTGGGATTGGGACGGGACGTGATTTTTTTTTGTGGGAGTGTGACGGGAGAGGTTTGAAAATCCACTCCCGTGTCACCCTCTAGTGTATGCGTGTTGTGCTCCGCCTATAGGCTGATATTACTAACACACCCTTTAAATAACACATAAATACTGCGCTATTGACTTTAGAGCAGGTGTGTGTTGGTCAGTGGCGCAGTGGTTTTCAGTTCCTCACAATAGCAACGCTCCCACAATGCTCCTGAACTCCTGGTGTTCAGACCAGACGCCCATGGGTGAACAGATGCACCAGTGCATTTGACATTTAAACAACGTGGAGCTGGACGTGAACATGAGAACTGCGTCGGGCTGAAACTAGCAAAAAACACTTGCGTGGCGTCACATTGCGCCGGGTGTATGATAAGGCCCAAAGACGGTCATTTGCCGCCACCTACTGGCGGTTTAAAAGTATCATTTTTTCCAACATTTCTCATTTGTATATTCAAAATATATTTAAAACAATCTCTTAACATTATTTAATGCAGTTGTAATTTTTCAGTGTAAATGATTTCATTTGATTGGCAGCCCTATAGTGTCTTATTATTCTAAATGAATTTATTGATCAAATTTAAGAATTTAAAATGAAAGATGAAGCATGCATTTAATAAGATTAGGGGGAAAATGCCCTCGGGGTAAATATCACAAATATGCAGATTTAAATATGATTGAACTGATGGAACACTAGTGAGAATTGCTTCAGAATAAATTATATTTACCACACAAAAATCCAATTTTTTTTTCTAGACAAGCAACTTTTTTATTCTGACAATTGAATGACAGATTTACTTGAACATGACACATGACTGATGTTCCTTGTAGAATCACTTGCATTAACATCATCCAAAATGAGCCATGGCTCAAATCCAGTTCAAGTTTAAGCTTTGGTCAGAATCATACAACATGAATTGAATCAATTTCCCTGGTTAAGTGTAAGATTAACACGCCTCCACGACTCTGGGAGAGGAATCCAGGCCTCCTGCGCTCCAGCTGTTGCCCCAACTTAAGGTGGAGACGAATAACACAGAATAGACTTCAGAAAGAAGCAAGGAGGTCGACCGAATCAGTCCGTCTCTGACCCACACGAGCGGCACACTAGAACAAAAACGTCGCTGTACGTGGTATGGAGTGATATGTAAGCTTAGCCAACTCTGAGGGGAAAACTTATATATCTGTCATGTTTGATATATGCCTCCATTTGTAGTCTGACTGCGAGATGCCCTCCGCAGCTTGATCTTCATACTGCCTGTCGCCCAGCATTTCCATTCCACGTCCCCTTAATCAGAGCGAATGTAATGCTTTGCACCTTTGCCAGAAATCTTCATTAACCTTGTCAGTGTTTCTCTGTAGGCCAAGCTAATGGAGCTTATCTCGGTATGTTGACCGTTTTTAAACTCATGGTTTGTGAAGCCTCTCACCCGGAGTCAAGCCGATCCATATGAGCTCAGTGAACTCAACATTTTGAAGCGTTTGAGTTGGTTGAACTCGGCTTTTAATGTTAGTTAGCATGGATGCGTAGCAAAACAGATGAGCTGTAACCCATTGAGTTTCTGGGCCTCTGTGTCCGATCGCACATGTGTTCCAGTTTGAGTTTTGTCCGGAGAATGCATGACGCTTTGCCCTTGAGTCACGCTACTTGTAATTTCTTTTTAGCTTTAACTCTGCCGTCTCGATCCCAATGGCTAGGCCTGATGTACGCGTCTTTCCCGACTCATCGACCCCTAAATATTAGAAAATCGACCATGGCTTTTCCTACCTAACATGATTTGCGAATAACTAGTTGTTTGTTATCTTGTTGTTGTTTTTCTCGTGGTCTCCGCCTCTAACTTTCCCCCGTCTGTCCCTCTCGTCTGTAATGCGTTCCGTCCGTTAGCCGTAGCCGCGGTGGCTCAGTGTGTCCGGCTGCCGAGACTAAGCAGAGATCGGGTTTCACAGCGGCGCTCTTGTTCTGGAATGGAGATTAAACGTCTATCTTTTATTAAATTGTGTGTGTTTGAAAACGATCCAAGCAGGCAGGAGGGAGAGAGAAAGGAGGGGTGTTTTAGTTGCTTTGAAGCGGCGCTCTGACTGGATGTTGTTTTTATTTAGTCCTCGTGTCGTGGGAGGAAGGGAGAAGAATGTCAGGTGGCCGGCGGGGTTTCGCCCGGGCACTTTTGTCTGTGATGGATGAGTTAGGAACCTGGTGATAAAAACTATTTATTTCTATTCGTTTTTCTCTGTCGTTTGCACTATTGCTGCTAGGGATGAGTCAGAATAGACAGCTAGTTTAGTTTTTGCTGTAATATTTGGTGACGGTGCTTTAAAAGGGTTGAATTTAGTTTAGATTGTTTAGCGTAGAGAAGTTCTCCGTTTTTTCGGAAAAGTCTCTAAATCCGTTCCCTTTAAAGCACTGCCGCTGTTGCCAGCAAAGCTCACCACCAACAACAATACAATACAGGCAAGATCAGTTTCTTTTGTGTGTACTTAACTGATAGTTTTGTGCAATATTTGTAGAATATAATTTGGGCAGCGGCTATTTGCACTAGATTCTATTTACACTATGTAAAAATAGCAGTATTTTCTTTACAATAAGTGTAATAGATAGATGATATTTATACTTGTACATAGTGCCAGATACTATTTGCACCTCTGTGTTGTTGTACATTAAACGGTATGCAATAATAACAGAGTGTAAATTATTAGATTTATTAAAATTATTAAATGGATGCCACCTTATTGGGACAATAACGCCCTCCCTACACCTACCCCGAACAATAACGATAAACACTTTATTATTAAACACACAAAAAACACTGTATATCCACTTTTCAAATATTTTCTTATATTTATGATAATAATGATATGTGAAGGGAAAAGGGAGTAGAGCGAGTTCGGCAAAAGGCGGATTCGAACCTCTCATCAATTTACATCAAAACTGGGTGCCACACGCCTTACCCCTACACTATTTTAGTTGCATTTAACCTTTTACTTGCTAAAAAAGTATAAACGATCAATCAGATGACAGAAGGCATGTACACGCTAAAAAAACACTGGGTTAAAAACAACCCAAGGGCTGGGTAAATATAGGACAGAACACATGTTGGGTTCATTTCACCTAGCATAATGGGTTAATTCATTTTTACTAAAATACTAGCTTTTTTTTTACTTCACACATAAATTAATGTCAATGATTAACTTAAATCTTACCTAACTTTTTTAAAATACTCCACACAGCCACTGGCTTGCATGACAATTCCTTTATTTTCGACCATATTTTACAGTATAGCATATTTAATATAGTTTTTAATGCATATTACCTACATTTAAGGTTGTTCAACAAATATTAGAAGTAAAAATTAAACATTTAGAAGTAATTCAAGTGTAATCGATCAGTCTCTGTTGTCCCGTTTCCACCGTACCGGCGCTGGATCTCGTGCCGGAGCTTGTGTCGTGTTGAGCGGGGGAACTTCTAACTTCAGACCGCCGTCCTGCGTTTCTCTCGTAGCCGAAATATGCGGTGACTGACTCCATAACCCGTCCATAAAGCGCCCCTGTATGTTGCTTTGCATAAAATTAAAAAATATACAGCACAATAACAAATTTATACATATAGATCCTGGGTCAGACGTAACAACCCAGCGGTTGAGTTATTTATCACGGGCCGTTTGCATCCTCTTCAGGTGAGAGCCGTACTCAGCGACATCAAATTGGTGCATGTCTTCTGTAAAATGCAGGTTTGCGTACATTTTATTTTATCTATAAAATTGTACTGTGCTGTAAATAATTTAATTTCATGCAAAGCAATAGGGCTGGGTAAAAAATATCGATTTCTCAATTTTAATCGATTCTCATTTTTACGAACCGATATCGATTCTCAAATCCCAATAATCGATTAGGCAATAATGCTTCAGTTGACAAATGAATGGAACATTGTAGCGCGCCTCCCATACAATACATCACAATAATCTTTGTGCTTTGTTACAACTGATATGAAACAAAGTCTCATAAATGCCGTTTTTGGAGCTGTGGCGTGAGATCGCTCTGGCGCAGCTCAGCTCGCCTTAATACCAGTTACAGCGCGAAATAAACACGAATGAGCGTCTGAAAGTGTGTTAAAAGATTATCAAAATCCATATCATGTCACATGGAATCGCTCAATTAACCGCGGAAAGTTGTCAGTAAAACAATGTCACGTAACGTCACATTTACCTCAGAAAAACCATATCCAGTGTCCATAAACGGCTAGAAAAATTAACTCCAGAGAGGAGCATTTTGATAATATGCACCATATTACATATTCATTATAATTTTTAATGTTCTTTAATATTTAATGCATGTTTGAATAAATCTGGCAAGTTTTTATGACAGCCACCATTTAAATGTTTGTATTTCATATAACTTTATTATTATAAAAAAAAAACATTTAAGTGTTTGTATACAAATCAGTAAATTTTTACCTTCAATATTATAGAAGGCTGACTCCCATCGTTTACAGCATTAGTTAAGAGATTTGTTTTCCTTGAGAAAACGTGCCATATATTGTACCTGAGATATATCCAAAATAATCACAAGTGAATCGCAAGCTTGTGAATCAAAATCGAATCAAACTGAAATTTGTGTCAATACCCAGCCCTACAAAGCAACATACAGGGATGCGATGCGAGTCACCTAAACGAGTGTTGCATTGGCCTTTTCGTGTAATGAAAACGCCGGTGCCTTGCATAAAATTATTTTATTCGTAAAGATACTAAATCTAAATACTTTGGATGTTAAATGTGCCTCAGAGCTGTTTGTTTAATTTTATCTGTAAGCACTCATTCATATATGAAGTAAGAAAATAAGCTAGTATTATAATAAAAATGAGTGAATAAAATCAACCCATTATGCTGGGTTTAATAAACAACCCAATTTGCTGGGTAAAATTAGTCCAACATGTGTTCTGTCCTATATTTACCCAGCCCTTGGGTTAAAAACAACCCAAATTGGGTTGATTTTAACGCAGTGTAGAAGTTTTATTTATATAGCGCCTTTCCATAGCTCAAGGTCGCTTTACATAGTGTTAGGCAGTACATTTGCACACCCACATACACAATAGTACATTTGCAGTGTAGCTGTTTTAGGGTTAAAAGCTGAACTTCTTAAATCTTGACCGCTGCATTATTAAAAACACTGTCATGCTGCAAAAGACGTAAGACGTGAGCACAACGGTCAAACAAGCACGTTCTGTGTGAATGACCTGTGTGAAATGCATCTTATTGGTGTCTCTTGACCCTAAACCAATGTAATTATAAAGGGCTTCTTTAGACTAGTTGTTCCCGACAACACACAGACAAGCCAACTGTGAAATTATCCCTAAATCACTACCTTACGTGACTTATTTGGACAGTGTTAGCGAGGTCAAGCTGGTTTCTGTGTGTGTGTGTATGTGAGAGATAGATTTAAGCAGTTTTGTCTGTGTTTGTTGCATTATAGAGCATGTTTGCCAATAAGGTCTTCAAACTAAGGCTTGTTTTTAGGTAGTCAGGCTTGGCTAGTGCACTTCCTCTGGCTTGGACTTCAACACAAGACAAGTTAAACATTGCATAAAGAAAATCACAAGACATTTTCACATCTTTTCTATTTTTGTTAAATAACAGAGTATGTGATTCATCACACCGCTGCCGAGACTTCCTTCATCTGTCACAACAGACAGTGAATTTGGCTTTTAATAGTCATTATGTTTTAAATTTTGTTCTTGTTGGCAGCACAACAATCACTCTTGGGCTGCTGTTTTTTAATATCTCTCATATGGATCGTTCGGAAGGTTGGTTTTTTAGATTTGGACACCACATCATTGGGGTCAAACAGTGTTTGAAAAAGTTTCCAAGCTTTCAAAACCATTTAGCATGCGTATGTGTGGATGCGTGTGTTGTCTAAATGGTTCATCTTCCCCTAGGGGGCAGAAGCACTGAAGTGACCAGTCCTCAGCTGAAGCTCCTGAAGCACTCCGAGGACGGATTACCTCCTCCCGAGACGCTGCATAAACACAACGCTGAAAGAAATATTACAATTAGCACTCAGTTGCCAAGCTATAGCCAGATATCTTATTTGGCAAGGAGCTCAGCAGGAAGGGCTGTGCTTGGAATTAAACCCAGAGTGGGTTGAAGATTATTGGGGAATTTGGAGTGTAGGTCTAGCATTGTGCCCTGTTCTCTGCTAAGCCAGGATACCTGGCAGTGTCAGCGCTGCTGGATGACCGGATCTAAGTCTTTCTAATGCTAATACGCATATTTCGGTGCACTCATGATTGTACATTTGATAAGGAGGCTTTGGTTGCACTTTTGGATTGAGAGTTTCCACTTGAGAACCAGGAGGTGGCATTCTTCATGTGTAGACAATTTTATTTAGTCTTAATTTTAGTTTTCTAGTTTCAGTTTAGTTTCATTTTATATTTTTAGTTTTCACCCCCGGTTTCACAGACAATCTTAAAGACCCCCTGTGGTGAAGTTTTTAATGTAGTTTATATGTCTGTGTGGTGTTTTTAATATGCTTTCAGACAAACCAAGTCAACACCATTGCTGAGTATTTTCTGAACCAAAGACAGTTTGAAATCACTGGTGTTTCTGACATTACAAACTACCTTATAACCAATCACGTCACGTGTGGGCGGGGCTTTAGCATATCATTAACTATTCTCTGAAGCAGGGAGTCTCAAGAGAAGCAGGTTATCCCGGGATATTCTTCTGTTGATATGAAAAATAGTGGGTGAATTATGTATATGATGTATATTATGATGTTATGATGAACTATGTGCCTTTCTCCACTGACGTTCTTTGATGTTCAAAGCGTTTCTGAGGATGCTGAGACTGAGTGTGATGTGTCGTTTTTTTGGGGGATCAAAGATGAGTTGTAAGGGATACAATTATTGACCACAGAGGGACTTATATTTCACTGTTTTGTCTCAAGATGCACATCAGTAATGTATAATGTTGCAGTCTAGTGTTATTGCTGTCTAGTTGCATAGTTGCAAGTTTTACGCTATACTATCCAGAACTATGATTCATTTATATAGCCATTGTTTCGTTCATGGTAATAACACTGGTTAAACACTTTTGTTATTAGTTGTTTACCTGGTGATGAAACACTTCCCAGCCAGGAACACACAACTGGCAAAGTGTTTTTTTCCAGAGGCCATTTCAATAGGATGCTGGTTTACACGCAGATTCACCGTGTTGAACAACAGAAAGCTATTTGATTTAGAAGAGTTCTTCTGTGTGAGCTGTGCTTCAAGCATCACTACACTATTGACAATAGTGTCTGCACATTTAGCGTTTGTGCTGATACAGTCGCATGTTTTTTCAAACATTCAAATTGTCCCGTTTACACCTTTATACCTCTGACCACTTGTGATTGAATCATTCCGAGATACATGAGATATGTTTCGTTCCCTGAAGTCTTGCAGGTGCACATGAACTCTCAGAGGTGAGAGATTCTTGGTTGCCATTAGTGTCATGGCTGTTATCTAACATGACTTTTCTGGGATGGAAACCATATGAACCTTAGGTGAGAGAGGAGATATGCATGCAAACACTCGCACGCCTGCAGTCTCATTTTCATTCACTGTGTCACACGTGTAGTGAAAGGCTGCTGGTTCCTGTATAAGAAGTTAACTACTACTATTACATACCTGCCTTCCTGTGAGAGCGTTTTCCTTAATGCGAGATTTAGCAAGGCCACAACGGTGCTTTGTGAACAAAATCACCTCTGTGTGATTAATGACTCGGGCTAAGTGGCTTTATTTGTGTATATTAAGCAGGAATTTCCATATGTCATATTCAGCATTTACCTCCATCAGACTGTGTACTTAACCTCAGAGTGTGAGCCGGGAATGACTCTCCGTTAGATGTGGTGGTATTTTCTCGTACGTGTTCATCTATGAGTGATTCGCGCTCTCTGTTTTTTTCCAGCCCCACTAACTTAGGGTTTAATCCCTTTTTTCGTATGTTGTCTCCATTCACGTTTCTTCCTGCTCTTGACTCAGGGTTTTCCTCCTGTTTGAATGCATTCTAACATGACTGCGCTTTTATCTTACTTGATTTACTGTGTTCTGTGAAAGAAAGATCAACACAGTGTTGAATGTGATTACCATCACGGACCGCTGACCTCAAGATGAGTCCAATCACTGAGAGTAATTGAGAGTTAGATGGGTCAGTCGGATGAATCAGTCTCTCTAAATCCCTCCTTTCCGTGAGCTACTCTGCTCTGATTGGCCAGACGGCCCAGTCTGTTGTGATTGGTCTACCGCGTACAGCTCATTACCATAACTGAACATCAGCTCCGGAGGCTTCCTAAAGCTCAGCGATTGCACACACTGTAAAGACAGTAACGAGGACGTTGATTTTAACACATCAATCCAAGCGTGAGTCCGATGATGAAACATTGGAAGAACTAGTTATTCATCCCGAACCTCCATCACAAGGACGACTCGAGCAGGACGTTTCTCAGTGATGCGCTACTCATTGAGATGTTGCAGCTGTAATTCCTCACCATCAGCATTAACAAGTGTGTGTCCATCAACAAACCCATGTGTGTGTTTCTGATTTATTGTGGTGCACATGCGGGAACTGTATCAATAACAGCGCATACGTTAGCCCAGCGTTAACGTGAATGACTGATGGAACATAAACTTTTGTAAAACAAATCTTGCTCCATCCTTTATCTTTACTTACAGTAGTAAGAACGACAGACGATCTGCATTAAAGGGATAGTTCACCCAAAAATGAAAATTTAATGTTTATCTGCTTACCCCCAAGGCATCCAAGATGTAGGTGTCTTTGTTTCTTCAGTAGAACACAAAGGAAGATTTTTAACTCCAACCGTTGCGGTCTGCCAGTCGTATAATGCATGTCAATGGCAACATTTTAAAGTATGAGAGCTATGAGAGTAAAAAAACATACACATACGAATCCATATTAAACCCTGCGGCTCGTGACGACACATTGATGTCTTAAGACACGAAACGATCGGTTTGCGCGAGAAACCGAACAGTATTTATATCATCTAGTGACGTAGAACCGTAACGCTGTGAGATTCTAATTACAAACGACTCGTTTAGGCGGTTCAGAGTCGATTCTTTTTTTTTTTTAGGGGACAATAACTTTATTTATCGTGCACTTTCAACTTTTACAGAGCATTTACATTCACGAACAGCGATATTACACACTGCTTGAAAGGGAATAATCGAAAAACCATAATAGAGGCACTTGAACATTTCAGTATGTATTGTTCGAAGTTGATTTACATAAGTTTTGACAATGACTGACATCATTTCCACCATGACACAACTGTGTTTTTTTTTTATTTAGCAAAATGTTTTTTTGTATAATTTCTAATCAAAACCTGTAAAATCGTTTAAAAATATAGAATTTATTTGTCTATTTAGGATACATAAAATGCTAGCTATGAAATTAGAGTGTCAAATGTCTTTTCCATCACAGAATGCTATTGTACGATGGGGTGTAAATGTTTAATAAGATGAAAAATAGTAGAAAAATGAAGTAAACTAGTACGGATATGAAAGGTGTTTATTTTATGTGTCTAATAGTAGTTGAAGAAACACCCACCTCTCATCTCCTAACTCAGCCCATTGAGTCAAAAAGGCTGACTGCTCATATTTACTTATTTACTCTCCCTCCTTTTAATTAAGATCAGACGGGTAAATAAAAGTGGGAGTTGATGAGTGTGAGAGAACTCCCGAGAGAGCTTCATATATAGCACAAACTATTCCCAGGCTATCCCAGAATCCTTCCTCCCGTCCGGCAGACCTGCCTGCGGTGAGTGAGTCAGCCCAGCGCGGTGAACTGGACCCTCCATAAAAAGCCGCCGTATTGCGTATGCGCCTGCCCTCGCACAATGAGAGCCCTTCTCCTGTCGGCCCTCCATAAAAAGCCTCATCTTCACAAACCAGGCTCAGTGAGTCCGTCCAAACCAGCGTTATGCCGTGTTTGTTTGCGTAGCCGTGAACCCTGGTCCCCCTAGATTCACCGCCAAACCAACATCACTGGGGACGAGAGAAGACCTGGAACTGATCAACTCTTTAAGCAGCTCTCCATCGCTCCCAAGCCAGACGGCATCCGCTTTCCATTTCAAGGAAGTTTGCTTTGGTGAACTGCATAATGAATCTTGTTTTCTGTCTTTTAGCCCTATGAGAGTTCACTCACTGTACTGGTAATTTTCATTTTCCTATAGAGGAAATCGAAATGCGATTTTAGCGAACATATGTTGGCTATTACTGTACTAAGAGCCACTCTGCATGCGAAGCTGCAGAAAATGTGGTTTATATTTTAATACATTTAGGTGCCATTTCAAAAGGGTTACGAGTTGTGTCCCAACTATAAAAAAACACACTTTTTAACCCACTTTATTTGTCCCATCTCAACCGCAGAATTGTTTTTGGCTGCACTAGCATGGGACCACCCTATGTTCTCAAATGGGTATGGGCAACGAACCACCGTCTCCTCATTCAGAATTGATTTATGGATGAGGGAGGGAAAAACGGATTAACGGACTACTGGACTCAACTAGTCTAGATGAAGAGATTGCATCCCATTTCACCCCAGCGCTGCACCTGACGTGTGGAATTTCTGAGAAAAAGACTGATTATTTGGTTTGTCTCAACAGCTTTATGTAACAGCGCTCCGTGTAATTGCATTGCAGTGCGGGTGCACATTTTCGCTGTTATCTTAGGAGCAATTTGTTTTCCATAAGTCATCAGGCTTAATAAGCCTTCCTTCAGGCCTGGGAAGTGTGTTACACCTCATCCATTAAGACTGTACATGCCCACCCAGTCAGTAATAAAGCCTTCACCAGTTATTCTAAGATAACAGATGGCTGCTGTATTTCAAACCCAGCTGAAATTACTGATATTAATGCAGCCAGTGATGAATGAATCTGGAAAAGACCTAGTTACATTCTTTCTTTCTTTCTAGCAGACTTCTTTCCAAAAAAAAATTCTTACCAACGCAAAATGTTTGAACGTTAGATTTTATATATACAGTTGTGCTTGAAAGTTTGTGAACCCCTTATTAAATGAATTGAGAAGTCAACTTTCCCTTGAGCTTTTGATATATAAAAGTTCATTGTGATATAATAATATCGGAGCTGAAAACTTCCTTGTTAGTCAAAGAAAAGCTTTTATTGACACCAGACCCAGCAAACGCTCGATCTCAGAATGTGCCTCCCTGTGACGTCAGAGTGTGGTGAAACACCGCCTCAACAGAAGAAGAAGAACGCCTGATTCTGTAGCTCCGCCCACCGACTCGTGCATGGCATGTTATAGATAAATAACACAGGCCTACGTGGAGCTAAACCGGATTGATCTTCCAAGCAATACAACAATGCAACATGCTGCATAAGCTTCATTCGGATTCCACTATTATGAATGCATGGATGAACTTTATTTTTAATGAAGATCCAGCTCACGTGGGGAAGACATTGTGCGTTTGTTCCTTCATTTCACCACGGATTCGTTTGTACACAAGAGACTGGATTTGCAGACAGGATGAGATTACATGAATGAATGAAGCAAAAAAAAATTTTTTTAATATGTGATAGTATTGCATTGTTACAGATCGTTTGATATCTATTGATTATGTGTACGCGTCTAACTGAACATAACTTAGCACGCTGTCACAGGCTGGAGAATCCTTTATTTGAGGTGTTGTTGGTTCATTGCGATTCGGGATCAGACTCGGACATGTATGGGCCAGGGCTCGCAAAGCCCAACGTCCCGGGGATATGAGTTTTCCAGAAGGGCTACCAAAATGTATCACCGGCCTGCCGACGGGCTCTCTTAAATAGTGAAATAACATTCCTTTCTTGATGTGCGTTGTTCAATCTCTTGACTTGATTATTTGAAGGAAAAATACAATCAAGGAAGTTTTGATCATGCCGATTTGTCTGACTCTGCAGTGAGGCTGCAGTGTGTGTGTGTGTGTGTGTGTGTGTGTGTGTTAGTGATGCACGGTTCGCTGTTATATCCACCGAACAGGCGGGCCAAGTAATAAAAAATAACATTCCAATCAATCGCGGGTGGATGAGAGATAAATCATTGTGTTTGTTTGATAAAGATATTTTGCGAGCCCTGTGGGCGAATCATTCCGGTTGCCGTTTTCCACACGCTTTCAAAACAATTCCTCACGTGTACTCACGGGGAGCTGAAGCTCATTATAATATGCAAATCTTAGCCAATCCTAGCCGTGGGCGTTTACTTGCGGCATGCCCATAAAAACCGAGCCTTCCAGGAGACAACTACTCACACACAACTATTAAAAAAGGTTGAAACATTCACTGATGCTCCAGAAGGGAACACGACGCATTAAAAGCCGGGGGTGAAAACTTTTGCACAAGATGAAGATGTCCAATTTTTTCTTATTTTGTTTAAATATACATTTATTTTATTTAGTCCTGCCCTTCAGAAACAACAGAAGATACTTGCATGTTTCCCGGCAGACAAATTAAGTACAATTTACCTTGATCTTCAAATTCAAAAGTGTTCACCCCCGGCTTTTAATGCATCGTGTTTCCTTCTGGAGCATCAGTGAATGTTTCAAACTTTTTTAATAGTTGCGTGTGAGTCCCTCAATCGTCCTCAGATCTCAGAGTCACACAGTCACTGCTGGAAAGGGCTCAAATATGCAGAAGATGCTTTCAGGACCTGGAGGATTTTTCTGAAGAACGTTGGTCAGTTTAACTGCTCAGGACAAACAAGAGACTCAAGATCAACATCACAAAACACTCACACAGCCATGGATCATCAGGGAACCACACACACACACACACACAGCTGTGGATCATCAGGGAACCACACACACACACACACAGCCGTGGATCATCAGGGAACCACACACTCTCTCTCACACACACACACACACACACACACAGCCGTGGATCATCAGGGAACCACTCTCACACATACACACACACACACACACACACAGACACACAGCTGTGGATCATCAGGGAACCACACACACACACACACACACAGGCGTGGATCATCAGGGAACGACACGCAGGATTAAGAATCAAGGGTGTGTAAACTTTTGAACGGGTTTTTTATAAATTCAGCTATTTTTTTTTGTCTTGTGGACTATATGTAAACATCTTTATGTAAAATATCTCTTTAAGGACAGTACTAAATAAAAAATAACATGCATTTTATATGATCCCTCTTATTTAGTTAAAATCATTCACATTTTCACAGATTCTGCAAGGGGTTCACAAACTTTCAATCACAACTGTAGATTAAATAGATTTTGGATTTATTTATTTTGTTCTTCCTTTCTTCCATTTGTCCAATCTTCCTTGCATCTTTTCTTGTAGTCAACCTTTTTCTTAATTATTTCCTCCTTACCTCCTCCCTCCCTCTACACAGTCACTGACTAGATGAAACATTGAGATTAGCTCTGATACTGTGCCCAGTATTTCTCCAGTGTTTTTATATGGCTGTGTCACGTCACCGGAGGAAGCCCTGTGCTCTTGTCCAGAATTTGTTGGCGAGTGTTTGCTCCTCTTAACTGTGATATTCTGTTCAGGGACGCGTGATTCAGATGTCCTAAGAGATTCTCAACTTTCTCCTTTCTCATAGCTTTATATATGATCCCAGTTTCTCCTGGCTGATCTCTTGGCAGAATGCCTCATTTTACTAGACTTCACTCTTAAATATAACCCTCTCGTACAACATGTCTATGGAGGTTTCCCCTATTGGGAAGGGTTTCAGAAGGTTGTGTTTTTCTTTTTAGTTTTATAAGATTTGAGTTTATTCCACATCAGAAGCATCATGCCCCTTTATATTTTTGAGCCAAGTGGTTTTATCAAAAACTACACTAGACTGCTTAGACACAGATAAAGTAGTTAAAGCACGGCTCGACATCAACACTTGTCCGCTTGTCCGGGACAAGTGGATTTTTTGGAAGGGGCAAGTGAAAAAGAATTTTATTTGCCTGACCGGACAAGCCTGATTAAAATGTCAATAACAAAAATAACTAGGGAGTCACCAAAATGCAGGAATGATTCTGCATTCATTTAGTGTAAGTGGTGATTGACAGTGAATAATAATATAATATATAATGTACTGACGGTAACAAGGTTGTGCTGTTGAGGCTTGTGCAGCCTCATGAGGAGAAATGGAAACAAATGAGCGCAGCTCACACAAAGAAACTCAGTTAACTACTGCGGTAAAAATTCAAAATGTGGAGTATTTATATTTATAACACACGATACAGTTAAGCAACATCACACGACCAAGAGTGCTGAATACCATCACGATTGATAATGTGACACTGATTTCATATGACAGCTCAATAAACAAGTAATTAATTTTAAAGGGGTCACGAACAGGCTCTTTTTATTTTTTTATACTGTTGTCTGAGGTCAACTAATGACGTTCGCATGGTTTTTACATTCAAAAACATCATAATGAATAAATAATAGGCTATTTTCTACCCTGGTTTTGAGCCTCTCTCATTGAACGCTCGGTTTTTATGACTTTTATGACGCCCACGGCTAGGATTGGCTAAGATTTGCATATTTAATGAGCTTCAGCTCCCCGTGAGTACACGTGAGGAATTGTTTTGAAAGCGTGTGGAAAACAGCAACCGGAATGATTCGCCCACAGGGCTCGCAAAATATCTTTATCAAACAAACACAATGATTTATCTCTCATCCACCCGCGATTGATTGGAATGTTATTTTTTATTACTTGGCCCGCCTGTTCGGTGGATATAACAGCGAACCGCACACACACACACACACACACACATGCGCATGCAAGCCCTTCAAATATCAAGTAGAGATTGAACAACGCACATCAAGAAAGGAATGTTATTTCACTATTTAAGAGAGCCCGTCGGCAGGCCGGTGATACATCTTGGTAGCCCGTCTGGAAAACTCATATCCCCGGGACGTTGGGCTTTGCGAGCCCTGGTCCATACATGTCCGAGTCTGATCCCGAATCGCAATGAACCAACAACACCTCAAATAAAGGATTCTCCAGCCTGTGACAGCGTGCTAAGTTATGTTCAGTTAGACGCGTACACATAATCAATAGATATCAAACGATCTGTAACAATGCAATACTATCACATATAAAACACATGTTTTACTCACATTAGTGTGTTGCTTCATTCATTCATGTAATCTCATCCTGTCTGCAAATCCAGTCTCTTGTGTACAAACGAATCCGTGGTGAAATGAAGGAACAAACGCACAATGTCTTCCCCACGTGAGCTGGATCTTCATTAAAAATAAAGTTCATCCATGCATTCATAATATTGGAATCCGAATGAAGCTTATGCAGCATGTTTATTGCTTGGAAGATCAATCCGGTTTAGCTCTATGTAGGCCTATATCATCTCAGGCACGAGTCGGTGGGCGGGGCTACAGATTCAGGTGTTGTTCTTCTTCTGTTGAGGCGGTGTTTCACCACACTCTGACGTCACAGGGAGGCACATTCTGAGATTGAGCGTTTGCTGGGTCTGGTGTCAATAAAAGCTTTTCTTTGACTAACAAGGAAGTTTTCAGCTCTGAAACTTACAGGATATTCTTATAGTACCATGACCTTTTTATATATCAAAAGCTCAAGGGAAAGTTGATTTCTCAGTTCAGGACCCCTTTAAGTCCCTTACATTTTAGACACAATATTGACAGTTTTTGTTCTGTTTCAGCAGCGAAAATAGTTCCAAGATCACAGAAGAACCACCGCACATCTCACAGCAACACTCAGCCGTGTTTCATTACTGAATGATTCAGCGTTTTGAACGAATCGGTCAAGTCAATGTCCCATTCATAAACAACTGCCTCATTCCTGAACGAATCAACCGTTTGAACGAATCGTTTGAATGAATGACTCCCTCATGAAGACGGTCACCTGACACCATCTACTGGCAGTTTTGTTTCATGTTTAAAAGTATCATTCTTTCCAACATTTCTTATTTGTAAATTCAAAAAATATTTTAAACAATCTCTTAACATTATTTAATGCAGTTGTAATTTTTCAGTGTAAATAATTTCATTTGATTGGTAACAGCCCTATAGTGTCTTATTATTCTAATTTAATATATGCTTCATCTTTCATTTTAAATTCTACAATTTGATCAATATATTTAAAACGATTAGGGGGAAAAATGCCCTTTATAAAGATTAAAATATCATAAATATGTCGAAGCTGACTGACCACTGATGAGAATATTGCTTCAGAATAAATTATGTTTACACACAAAAAATCTGGACATTTTTTTCTGGACAAGCAAATGTTTTACTCGGACAAGTGAATGACCGCCACTGATGCCCTCTCAAAAACAGGCCAATGATGCCCCTGGTCATCATATTTGATGTATGCATGTCACACCAATGTTTTAGTTATTTAAAGTCATTGGGCACCAATGTGCCAGAGCCATTACAAGGTGTGCCCTTGACTCCTAAACCTGGCAGTTGGTCTGGTTCTAAAGTGTTACAGCACATGCTGTTGTGGTTGTTCGTCTGTCTGGTAACATTATGTGTTTTAGCACACACTCCTCCCTTGCTTTTACTACTCCCACTAGTTTTAGATTTGTGTGGTCTTGCTTCTCCTCATAGCTTGTTGCTGTAGCACCTACATCAGCCTGTGGAACGAGCTGGAAACCTCTCGGGGATGCCTTCCAGCACTCATAAAAGCTATATCACACCGCAAGAAATTACCGAGCATGTCACCACAAGGAGTTGCCCCAAAAATGCCTATTAATGTAGCGCCCAACCGTCAATTGTAGCTTACATTTGTGCTCCCTTGACTGGTCTTCCATTTCTAATTATGCTATTATTTATTCACCCATGTCTTTCCAAACCTGTACAATTTTCTTTCCCTGTTAAATTGTCACATTTTGTGTGGATTGAACCTTTCATGCCTCAAAAATGACACAAAAGCACTAAAAAGTACCTTAAAATGAGTCCATACCACTGTATTTGATGTATTCTGAAGCCATATGAGTGGGAATGTGCACAGGCTGATTTCGAGCTACAGGCAAAACAAGTGAAAAATGTAAATTTTGGTCGATTTTGAGGTTTTCACAAAAATGAGTTCATTAAGCCCTCGTCAAGCGATCCCAATGCTCCAAATAGCAATAAAACATCTAGGAGTACCTTTCCCTTGTCCATGAAAAATGCAGTTTTTCTCTGCTCGCTTCTCGACGATGGACGCTTCCCCCCAGCACAAGTTTGGTATCGTTTTAAAGCACAGCATTCCAACTTTATGAATATTCATAGCGAATTCTTGATGGCATGAGTCTGAACCAAAGAAATGGGATTTTCAAACTCATGCTGATGTAAACAAGACGATCTCACTCGCGCTGAGAGACTGACAGACGCCTCAGACAGCGCTCAAACCTGATATACACACATACACAGAATTACAGTATTTCAAAATATCTGTCTTGGCGAGTATTCACGCAAACATGATCTGTTATGTCTTATGTGAACGTTTGGTTAACTGTTGGGGAAAAGCATCTGATGTGTAACATTATATTAGATCCGTGCGGTACAGTAGATCTGAATATATAGGTTGTCTGTGTCATTAATGTTAATCAAACAGTATCAATTCACATTTATTTGTATAACGCTTTTCACAATAGTTTCAAAGCAGCTTTACAGAAAATGCATGCATCTAGATTACAATTTAGAGTGATCTGGTATCAGAGGTGACTGTCCAAGTTATGTATTTCAGAAATGTACATATTAAAATCACGCTGTTAGCTAACAATATATTAATTTAAACAATGTGTTAATTTAAGGCAGAAACAATGAGCTCATTGAAGTAAAGAATACATGTTGTTATATACATATTCACATACATAGAGAATATAACTAACTCATTTTTTGAAAATTTGCTCATTGCTCACTCAAAGCTATTGTATGGCTTCAGTAGACTTGGAAATAAGACAAATATAATTTTTTAAGCTTGAAATCCTCAGTCCCCGTTCATTGTAAACTCATGGAAAAGTTTGACCAGTACATTGCTACACATTTTCTCCTTTTGTGCTCCAGTAAAAAAAGTTGCTTAATATTACTCGGTACTTAACTATATAATTACACTGTAACAAAAAGTGTAACCAAAAAAAGTAATGCAGTTTTGAAAGGACATGAGGGCGAGTAAATAATGCCAGAACTTTCCTTTAAAGAAAATATAAATGGGCCCTAAGACAGAGCCCTGAGGAACACCACACTTTCTGCCTGTCCTTCTTTTGATCCAGCTGTACAGAAAATTCAAAATCTCTTCCTCTTTCCATTTCTTGCTCATTCATCTGTCAGTGTGTTCCTCATTGGCTGGTGACCCTTACTGTCTGGGTGGGTCTCTCTGAGCTTTTGGATGCCTGTAAAGCTCAGAAACAGCGGCGTACTCTTAGCCCGGGACTTCAGCCAACCCACCATGATTTACGAGTGTATCTGGGGCTGTTGTTTTGTCTGTCATTGTCCTCCTGGTAACCCATTCAGCGTTTCTAAGCGAGGAGAGTGGGACAGATGGAAAGAGGGAGTATAAAAAGAGAGAGCACTGGACCGTTAGCACTCGTCACCTTCACTTGCTCCTGGTTTTATAAGCATACCTCTGGCTAGCCTCCTATGGCTTTATGAAACACTTAAATGGCTGTAATTGAATTTCCACGGTTTTAGGTCAGCAGCCAGGGGTTCGCCTCGCACCGCAACGAGGAGAGAGAGCCACTAAATATATATGTTCCAGGAAAGGTAGTCCCCTGTCTCCAGTGGCCCACTAATGATGCAAGTGTGTCTCGAGGGGACTGTATGTGTTTGTGTGTTTGTTTACTGCTCTATGGAAAGTGAAAGCTCACAAACAGTAGAAGGGTTCCCCTTGAGTCCTGAGTCTGACTGTGAGTCAGAAATTAGTTGTAAGCCAATTCTATATCATCAGGTTATTTGGTATTCCATGCACTTTTTTTTAAAAAATTTATGATCTTTGTGGTGAAAAGCTAGACGTCCAAGTCTGCAAATATATGATCTTGAGAAGAATACATATCATACTTTGAGCTTCATACCCTAGGTTTTTCAAGAACATGTTTCAAGTCTATGTCTGCCAAGCCCTTAGCTCTGCTGACAAGACCTCTTTACCAAATAAAAATGAAAAAATGTTCTCACAGATGTAAGAAAGAGTTGGCGGACAATCATCGTCAATGACTTAATCGCCGGGCTACTGTTTCCAGCTGTTTTTAAATTAAAATCTCTATTGGCTCTCTTCTATTTTTCAATGAAGTGTACTTTTTTGCTTATAATCGATAACCTCTGCGGCTCCTTATACGTTACTCTTCAAATACAGTTTTTATAATGACTGACAAATTACATTCAGGGATAAAGAAAACAGGGCAAAAGTGGAGAAGTCGTCATGTAGTCTGCAAGGGGTTTATTAAGTTCCTGTTCTTCTCCAACTGTGTTTTGAGTTGTCATCTTATCAAGACAGTGTGCTGATGTAAAGCTGGCTGCCATTTTTCAGAGCTGTCATTTGTCTCGCTGAAGGAACAAAGAGACCGCGTGAAAGTTGAGGCTCTGTTCCACAGCTCAACTGAAGGGTTTTTACTATGAAAATCTGTTTCTTGACTGTTTCAAGAGTACTGTTTACCGATTCACATAACAAAATCCAGTTTATTCACACACAGTGGTCCAACCAACACCAAAACATACTGAGTTTACAAATAGCTTGTGCCCTTGCACTGAGAATTGTGCCAATGTATTGCAAGTGTGTGGTTCCATTGTAAATAAATAAGTTTACCCAGAAATGAAAAGTGTCATTTGTTCACCCTCATGTATGGCTTTCATTCTTCTGAGGACCAGAAAAAAAGATATTTTGAGGAATGTCTCTGTTTTCTTGTTTTGTCCACCCAGTCACTGGATCAGTTGGATTTGTATGGTTAAAACAATTCTTCAAAATATCTTCTTTTGTGTTCCACAGAAGAAAGAAAGTCATACAAGTTTGGAACAACATGATGGTGAGTAAATGATAACAGTTTCAATTTTGGGTGGCCATCACCCAGAACTGTGCCAGTAATAAAACTCTAGGGGGCGCTATAGTTACCTTCAAATGTCTATGCCATTTAAACCAATCGTTATTATTTAGTAGGGCTGGGTAAAAAATATAGATTTCTCAATTTTAATCGGTTCTCCTTTTTATGAACCGATACCGATTCTTAAATCCCAAGAATCAATTAGTCAATCCGATTTTTTATGTGATGAATGAATGGAGCTTTGTAGAACCCCTCCCATCCAAAACCGTGGAAAGACGTCAATAAAACAGCTTGTAAACAATGTCACGTTTACATTTACCTAAAAAAAAAACATATTCAGTGACCATAAACTCGTTAGTCAGCAAAAAAAAAAGCTTTTTGATAAATATACGCACCATATTACACATTCATTATAATTTTTAATGTTCTTCAATATTAATGCACGTTTGAATAAATCCTTTTGAATAAAGTTTTTATGACTGCCACCATTTAAATGTTTATATTTCAAAAACAAATTGGAGTAGAAATATGATTATGTAATTGTAAAGTTAGTATTATAACTTTATTATTATAAAAAACTTCCTTGAGTGTAATGTTTAATTTTAACCTTCAGTATTATAGTAACATAGTACCAACTGACTCCCTGTAGAGTTTACAGCATTTTTTTTCATATACTGTATCTGATATACACTCACCTAAAGGATTATTAGGAACACCTGTTCAATTTCTCATTAATGCAATTATCTAATCAACCAATCACATGGCAGTTGCTTCAATGCATTTAGGGGTGTGGTCCTGGTCAAGACAATCTCCTGAACTCCAAACTGAATGTCAGAATGGGAAAGAAAGGTGATTTAAGCAATTTTGAGCGTGGCATGGTTGTTGGTGCCAGACGGGCCGGTCTGAGTATTTCACAATCTGCTCAGTTACTGGGATTTTCACGCACAACCATTTCTAGAGTTTACAAAGAATGGTGTGAAAAGGGAAAAACATCCAGTATGCGGCAGTCCTGTGGGCGAAAATGCCTTGTTGATGCTAGAGGTCAGAGGAGAATGGGCCGACTGATTCAAGCTGATAGAAGAGCAACTTTGACTGAAATAACCACTCGTTACAACCGAGGTCTGCAGCAAAGCATTTGTGAAGCCATAACACGCACAACCTTGAGGCGGATTGGGCTACAACAGCAGAAGACCCCACCGGGTACCACTCATCTCCACTACAAATAGGAAAAAGAGGCTACAATTTGTCAGAATTTGGCGTAAACAGAATGAGAACATGGATCCATCATGCCTTGTTACCACTGTGCAGGCTGGTGGTGGTGGTGTAATGGTGTGGGGGATGTTTTCTTGGCACACTTTAGGCCCCTTAGTGCCAATTGGGCATCATTTAAATGCCACGGCCTACCTGAGCATTGTTTCTGACCATGTCCATCCCTTTATGACCACCATGTACCCATCCTCTGATGGCTACTTCCAGCAGGATAATGCACCATGTCACAAAGCTCGAATCATTTCAAATTGGTTTCTTGAACATGACAATGAGTTCACTGTACTAAAATGGCCCCCACAGTCATCAGATCTCAACCCAATAGAGCATCTTTGGGATGTGGTGGAACGGGAGCTTCGTGCCCTGGATGTGCATCCCACAAATCTCCATCAACTGCAAGATGCTATCCTATCAATATGGGCCAACATTTCTAAAGAATGCTTTCAGCACCTTGTTGAATCAATGCCACGTAGAATTAAGGCAGTTCTGAAGGCGAAAGGGGGTCAAACACAGTATTAGTATGGTGTTCCTAATAATTCTTTAGGTGAGTGTATATCCACAATAATCGATATTGAGGCCACATCCACACGAAGCCAGAGCTTTCCCTATCCGATTGTTTTTTTTCTCGTCTCAAGAAATATCTCCATACACACGAAACCACTGAAACCGACTCAAAACGATACATGCCAGACCAGTATGTGGCGCTGTAATTCTGCCACAGAGATACACTAAAAACTGAGAAGACGATTTGGAGCATGTGCGAAACGTGGGGTGATGACATGACTGTTTCTCAAAATATACGAATTGGCTGTACGCACGAAAACGCAAGGGTGTCGTTTTCAGATGTATCCACTCGGGCTCCCAAATCGGTTTGGATCCATCTGGGCAAAAACGCTGAAACTATAATTTTTTACATATACAGCTAAGCGCGTCTCCGTGTGTACTGGGCCCTGAATCGAATCTAAATCTGAATCGAATCGCAAGCTTGTGAATGGAAATCGAATCGTGAAATTTGTGTCAATACCCAGCCCTATTATTTAGGAAGCTAACTTTGAACATGTTGACACTTTTCCTAACTTTAGACTAACTTGCTCAGCAGGATTCTCTTGAAACTATGGCTCCACTATGGCTGTTTTCAACCTGAAAGGTGTATTCTTTGCATTATGAATTGTATTTCATAATGCATAACGTTCATGTAGAGCATGATTCGGCCCAAATCTCAGTGAAACTTGGCTGGAATTCTTTTTGAAGTAAAGCAAGTTTTTTAAAGCAGTTTAGATTGTCATCACGGTGGTCACAGAGCACATCCTTACAAAGGGAATGTCAATTGGTTTAGAGATTGGAACCGCTACGTTCGGCTCTCCTCTGTCCCAGCTGCAGATTCCGGGCAAGTTTTATGCGTTCAGGGCTGGAAGACTTGTTGTTCTTCTTAATTCACACCAAACCTTTGTGGGCTATTTTAACGTGTCATGCTTAACTTGCTCTACACATCTGCTGGGTAATTCTCCCTTGATGAAGTTAAACCATCTCCCAGGAAAAAAACATACAGGAGAAAAAGCTCGATTCCATCTGGTGGAGATTTAAAAAGGACGAGGATGAGGGGGAAAAAGAGTGAAAGCCTGATGCTCTGGTAGTTTTCAGGCCTGAAAACTGAAGCATCTGGGTTTTATTACTACAGATCTGCAGCTTTTCAATCTCATTTGGGCACAATGGATGAGCTGCTGTACTTTGAAGAAGATCTTTGGAAGAAATAGACAAGAGCTCAGTTATAATCTAGCTTTCGTCTTCCATCATAATTTATCCTTCATTTGGCTTTTGCTCCTCTATCTCTCTTTTCCATTACCTCTCCGACTCGCTCTCATCGTTCAGTTCACATTCACGCTGATTGTCATGCGTTTCTGGACTCTCTCGGGGCCCATAAAGTATCACTCCATTAAGGAGGATCATCTCTACCTTGCGTCCATCCTGTCAGCCTGTATTACTTCGCCTGGAAGGGGAATGGATATTTATCAAGGATTTTTGAAAACCATCAGTCATGAACTTCACCCCAAGAGCTTACAGAAAGCTGTGGATCTTAGTTAAGTGAATGAAGTGTTTGGTGATGGGGTGAGGCCTACCGGTTCCCTCTTCTCCCAGGGCCCCTGTAATGGTTTCACAGCTGATGAAAAAGAGTTAACTGGCCAGTGAAAGTGGCTGTTAAATAAACACCGCTGAAGTTTAACAGTCTGGAATTGCTTAATTTGACTCTTTCCCATGCAGACACACACAAGCACACACTGTAACGCCACTAATTGGTGTTAGATGTCACTCAGTAGTTGAAACATCTTTTTCAGTCAGATATGAGATATGAGGCATTGAAGTAGACACTAATTGGCTTTAGCACCAATTACCATGTGCCTTGTTGAATAGAGCATGCTCAGATGCTCAACCTTTCAGGCCTAAAGACCCAGGGCTGGACATTTGGGATGTATAATAAAACATTGCACAGGATGTGAAACGCATTTCTTCAATATCTTCAACAAAGTAGTTTTCTGTTGCCTTCGCCTGTTGGTCTCTTTGGCTGTTATCCCCCCCCCTCTAACACCATCCATCCATTCTGTCTCCTGAGGAAGGCTTAACATCCCAGTTATCCAGGCATTTCCTCGTGTTTCTGATGTGTTGTGTAAGTACGCTTCTCCATCATCCTGCCAGTGGGACAATTCCCACCTGAAGCCGTTAATCTGGTCCTCCCGTTTGCATTCTCTAGATCTCTACTACACTGTAAAAAATGAAAACGGAAGATGTACTGGTAATTTTCTGCCAGGACATTATCCAGTAATTTTACGGAAATTTCCGTTAAACCTAAAACACAACACAATGCAATGCGTCATTCAAAATACAAGTGAAACACCTGTAAAAAAAAAAAAAAAAAAAAACAATACGGAAAATTCCTTCATATTTATACAGTAAATTGTGCCCTAGACTTTGTGTACAGTGTACTATGTAGTATTTTGTACATTGCTAGAATTATTTTTGTCCATATGGTCAATGTACGGCAAAAATACTTCTTAAATATGATCAAATAATTATTTCTACTTGTTTTCCAGTAAAAACCTTAAAATCTTTAAAACAATGTAAATTGAAGCAGCACTGCATATGATATTATGATCATTTATTGAATCTTGAATTATTTTTATATTTTTAACTTCTTTATATGTGAAACAAGTGGAAAAATCTGCCAGTGCAGTGACAAATGACAATGACAAATATACATTTTAAATACATATTTTCTGAACACAATCCGTCTCATGTGTTGCTTCTCAAGAAATAAATAAATCAAGGATATTTAGATATTTTACCTGGAATATTAGACAAAAATACACTGTAAACCCTAACGGTAAAAATAAAAATAATGGTTTGAGTAGAGCCAACTCAAATTAAACACATTAGTTCAATCAAATGAACTTTATTTAGTATTTAGAACTTTCTTTTTCTTTCTGAGTTCTCAAAACTGACACATTTTAAGTAAATCTGAATTGTTTCTGAACGTGTTTCTTTTAATTTAGACGAACTTCAATTTAACCGAAACTGGGCTGGGATTTCTATTTCCCAGCATGCTTTGCCATGACACTCAAAAGGGAGAGTAAATGCCAAAATTAAGTGTTTTTTTTTTTTTGTGTGCAAGATTAGGATATTTAGTAGTGTTTAATGTTTTGTTATGAAGAGTTTCTGTTATGTTGTTTTTTTTGTAGGGTTATCGTCATGGTGACGAGTGCATGAGTGATTGCCACTGCATGAGCACAATCCTACTCGTGTTGCTTCTCAAGAAAAATAGTAAAATAAATTTAGTAAAACTCACATAGACATGGTCCCATAGAGCAGAGGTAGAGGAAGGTGGTGAGAGCTACAATGTGTTAAATGACTCAAGGAATATGTAGTCATTATGCACATTCCCCTCATTAGTCTGTTCCTGCTCAGAGCCGTTGGCCAAGTCCTGTTTCCACCAATGGCCATTAACCAAATCACCATTAACAGGACACGCTGTGGGTTTTGGCCTTGGCAAGTAGGTGTCAGAAGCGGAAAAATGCAGGACGTTATTCATAATTTGAGACTTTATAGTAGTCGTGCTGTATTTTTTCTCTGCTAATCATATTCGCATGGCCTCCTTTTGAATTGCTCTCTGAAGTTGCGTCCAAGGCCGAGAATAATGCCCGACTCTTTTTCAGAGTTGATCGGAAGGTTTAGCCCTTAATCTCAGTCCTCCCTCCTTTTTTCCCTCTCTACCTGCACCTTTCTTGTTTTTCAGGAAGCGGAGAATTGAAACTTTGTTTGTGGTCTCTGCCATCTCTAGGTCTGCCCATGAAAATGCCCACATTTGCTGTGTTGTGGGAGCAGGATGTAGTCAAAGCGGTAGAATTAGGAAAACTGATATCGGCTTGGCGTTTATCTCAGTCTCTCAGGGATTAGTCGGTGTATTGGAAAGATCATGGCGTCTTAGGCAGGTATAATTTACTTTATAGTTGATGTCAAACTGGACAAGCTTTTAACTAATCTTTTAATAGTGATTAAGAGTTGGAATGAGAAAAGGATTCCTAAAAAAAATCACCCAAAATGTAGGTACATAATTTAGGAGATACACAGACCAAATCTGGTTATTTCATTATTTGCATAGTCTAAAGTTATTCTATATAATACGCATATGTATTATTTAGTTTTAAGTACAATAGTGGTGTTTGGCAGTGATCTCCATCTGAAATATTGCACAGGAATTGTGGATTCTTATCAAACGCTCCCACTTTTGTTTGCGTATAACTTTTGCACTTTTCATTTCACAAAAGAAAAATAAATAGTTTTATCTCTGAAGATTACGCCGTACCTCAGCTGGACAAATCCTGGGAGTGTTTTCTTCTTTTGAACACAAAAGGTTTTGGAAGAGATAAGTCTTCATGCTCGCTCGAGTCTCCCAGCGTCCCTAGTTCTGTTTGGGAATGTATATATGGATGGATATTCAATAGTTACTGCTTTTTTTCCTTGTAAAAACATTTGGTTTGATATTTGTTCCTGGCTTTTTTTTCTTTCTTGGTGTAGTGCTGTTCTTTCAGGAGGCATAATGTGTACTTTGTGCTGCGGCTGTTCTGAAGCAGACCACAATCTCCTGCCTCGGATACTTCAGGCTTATCTCACTGTTGGCTCAGTGCTGGAATATGGCCCACTTCTTATAGAACTGTATATATAGTATGCAGACACACATTTATGTTTACCTAGTTACAGCAGGGTGCAAAAGTATGGAAACTTGTTTACGCCACAGAATAAAACATTTAAGATAATTACACAATTCTGACTTTATATCTCTCAATTCTGACTTTATAACTCGTAATTCTGACTTTATATCTCTCAATTCTGACTTTATATCACACAATTCTGACTTTATATCTCACAATTCTGACTTTATATCTCACAATTCTGACTTTATAACTCGTAATTCTGACTTTATAACTCGTAATTCTGACTTTATAACCCGTAATTCTGACTTTATATCTCACAATTCTGACTTTATATCTCTCAATTCTGACTTTATATCTCAATTCTGACTTTATATCTCACAACTCTGACTTTATATCTCACAATTCTGACTTTATATCTCTCAATTCTGACTTTATATCTCACAATTCTGACTTTATATCTCACAATTCTGACTTTATATCTCTCAATTCTGACTTTATATCACACAATTCTGACTTTATATCTCACAATTCTGACTTTATATCTCACAATTCTGACTTTATAACTCGTAATTCTGACTTTATAACTCGTAATTCTGACTTTATAACCCGTAATTCTGACTTTATAACTCGTAATTCTGACTTTATAACTCGTAATTCTGACTTTATATCTCACAATTCTGACTTTATAACTCGTAATTCTGACTTTATATCTCACAATTCTGACTTTATATCTCTCAATTCTGACTTTATATCTCACAATTCTGACTTTATATCACTCAATTCTGACTTTATATCTCACAATTCTGACTTTATATCACTCAATTCTGACTTTATATCTCTCAATTCTGACTTTATATCACTCAATTCTGACTTTATATCTCTCAATTCTGACTTTATATCTCACAATTCTGACTTTATAACTCACAATTCTGACTTTATATCTCTCAATTCTGACTTTATATCTCACAATTCTGACTTTATAACTCACAATTCTGACTTTATATCTCACAATTCTGACTTTATATCTCTCAATTCTGACTTTATATCTCACAATTCTGACTTTATATCTCTCAATTCTGACTATATCTCTCAATTCTGACTTTATAACTCGTAATTCTGACTTTATAACTCGTTATTCTGACTTTATATCTCTCAATTCTGACTTTATATCTCACAATTCTGACTTTATAACTCTCAATTCTGACTTTATAACTCTCAATTCTGACTTTATATCTCTCAATTCTGACTTTATATCTCACAATTCCGACTTTATAACTCGTAATTCTGACTTTATATCTCACAATTCTGACTTTATAACTCGTAATTCTGACTTTATATCACACAATTCTGACTTTATATCACACAATTCTGACTTTATATCTCACAATTCTGACTTTATATCTCACAATTCTGACTTTATATCTCGTAATTCTGACTTTATAACTCGTAATTCTGACTTTATAACTCGTAATTCTGACTTTATAACTCGTAATTCTGACTTTATATCTCGTAATTCTGACTTTATATCTCGTAATTCTGACTTTATATCTCACAATTCTGACTTTATAACTCGTAATTCTGACTTTATATCTCTCAATTCTGACTTTATATCTCACAATTCTGACTTTATATCACACAATTCTGACTTTATATCTCACAATTCTGACTTTATATCTCACAATTCTGACTTTATATCTCGTAATTCTGACTTTATAACTCGTAATTCTGACTTTATAACTCGTAATTCTGACTTTATAACTCGTAATTCTGACTTTATATCTCGTAATTCTGACTTTATATCTCGTAATTCTGACTTTATATCTCACAATTCTGACTTTATAACTCGTAATTCTGACTTTATATCTCTCAATTCTGACTTTATATCTCACAATTCTGACTTTATAACTCGTAATTCTGACTTTATAACTCACAATTCTGACTTTATATCTCACAATTCTGACTTTATATCTCTAAATTCTGACTTTATATCTCACAATTCTGACTTTATATCTCACAATTCTGACTTTATAACTCGTAATTCTGACTTTATAACTCACAATTCTGACTTTATATCTCACAATTCTGACTTTATATCTCTCAATTCTGACTTTATATCTCACAATTCTGACTTTATATCTCACAATTCTGACTTTATATCTCTCAATTCTGACTTTATATCTCACAATTCTGACTTTATATCTCACAATTCTGACTTTATATCTCACAATTCTGACTTTATATCTCACAATTCTGACTTTATATCACACAATTCTGACTTTATATCACACAATTCTGACTTTATAACTCGTAATTCTGACTTTATATCTCTCAATTCTGACTTTATAGCTCGCAATTCTGACTTTATATCTCTCAATTCTGACTTTATATCTCTCAATTCTGACTTTATATCTCACAATTCCGACTTTATAACTCGTAATTCTGACTTTATATCTCACAATTCTGACTTTATAACTCGTAATTCTGACTTTATATCACACAATTCTGACTTTATATCACACAATTCTGACTTTATATCTCACAATTCTGACTTTATATCTCACAATTCTGACTTTATATCTCACAATTCTGACTTTATAACTCGTAATTCTGACTTTATAACTCGTAATTCTGACTTTATAACTCGTAATTCTGACTTTATAACTCGTAATTCTGACTTTATATCTCGTAATTCTGACTTTATATCTCGTAATTCTGACTTTATATCTCACAATTCTGACTTTATATCTCATAATTTTGACTTTATAACTCGTAATTCTGACTTTATAACTCGTAATTCTGACTTTATATCTCGTAATTCTGACTTTATATCTCACAATTCTGACTTTATATCTCATAATTCTGACTTTATATCTCACAATTCTGACTTTATATCTCACAATTCTGACTTTATATCTCTCAATTCTGACTTTATATCTCACAATTCTGACTTTATATCACACAATTCTGACTTTATATCTCAATTCTGACTTTATAACTCGTAATTCTGGCTTTATAACTCGTAATTCTGAATTTATATCACACAACTCTGACTTTATATCACACAATTCTGACTTTATATCTCACAATTCTGACTTTATATCTCACAATTCTGACTTTATATCTCTCAATTCTGACTTTATATCTCACAATTCTGACTTTATATCACACAATTCTGACTTTATATCTCAATTCTGACTTTATAACTCGTAATTCTGACTTTATAACTCGTAATTCTGAATTTATATCACACAACTCTGACTTTATATCACACAATTCTGACTTTATATCTCACAATTCTGACTTTATATCTCACAATTCTGACTTTATATCACACAATTCTGACTTTATAACTCGTAATTCTGACTTTATATCACACAATTCTGACTTTATATCACACAACTCTGACTTTATATCACACAATTCTGACTTTATAACTCACAATTCTGACTTTATATCTCTCAATTCTGACTTTATATCTCACAATTCTGACTTTATAACTCGTAATTCTGACTTTATATCTCACAATTCTGACTTTATATCTCTCAATTCTGACTTTATATCTCACAATTCTGACTTTATAACTCACAATTCTGACTTTATATCTCTCAATTCTGACTTTATATCTCACAATTCTGACTTTATAACTCACAATTCTGACTTTATATCTCTCAATTCTGACTTTATATCTCACAATTCTGACTTTATATCTCTCAATTCTGACTTTATATCTCACAATTCTGACTTTATATCTCACAATTCTGACTTTATATCTCACAATTCTGACTTTATATCACACAATTCTGACTTTATATCTCACAATTCTGACTTTATATCTCACAATTCTGACTTTATAACTCGTAATTCTGACTTTATAACTCGTAATTCTGACTTTATAACTCGTAATTCTGACTTTATAACTCGTAATTCTGACTTTATAACCCGTAATTCTGACTTTATATCTCTCAATTCTGACTTTATATCTCTCAATTCTGACTTTATATCTCTCAATTCTGACTTTATATCTCACAATTTTGACTTTATATCTCTCAATTCTGACTTTATATCTCACAATTCTGACTTTATAACTCGTAATTCTGACTTTATAACTCGTAATTCTGACTTTATAACTCGTAATTCTGACTTTATAACTCGTAATTCTGACTTTATAACTCGTAATTCTGACTTTATAACTCGTAATTCTGACTTTATAACTCGCAATTCTGACTTTATAACCCGTAATTCTGACTTTATATCTCTCAATTCTGACTTTATATCTCTCAATTCTGACTTTATATCTCTCAATTCTGACTTTATATCACACAATTCTGACTTTATATCTCTCAATTCTGACTTTATATCTCTCAATTCTGACTTTATATCTCACAATTCTGACTTTATATCTCACAATTCTGACTTTATATCTCACAATTCTGACTTTATATCACACAATTCTGACTTTATATCTCTCAATTCTGACTTTATATCTCTCAATTCTGACTTTATATCTCACAATTCTGACTTTATATCTCTCAATTCTGACTTTATATCTCACAATTCTGACTTTATATCACACAATTCTGACTTTATATCTCACAATTCTGACTTTATATCTCTCAATTCTGACTTTATATCTCTCAATTCTGACTTTATATCTCTCAATTCTGACTTTATATCTCTCAATTCTGACTTTATATCACACAATTCTGACTTTATATCTCACAATTCTGACTTTATATCTCTCAATTCTGACTTTATATCTCACAATTCTGACTTTATATCTCTCAATTCTGACTTTATATCTCTCAATTCTGACTTTATATCACACAATTCTGACTTTATATCTCACAATTCTGACTTTATATCTCACAATTCTGACTTTATATCTCACAATTCTGACTTTATATCTCACAATTCTGACTTTATATCTCTCAATTCTGACTTTATATCACACAATTCTGACTTTATATCTCTCAATTCTGACTTTATATCTCTCAATTCTGACTTTATATCTCACAATTCTGACTTTATATCTCTCAATTCTGACTTTATATCACACAATTCTGACTTTATATCTCTCAATTCTGACTTTATATCACACAATTCTGACTTTATATCTCACAATTCTGACTTTATAACTCGTAATTCTGACTTTATATCACACAATTCTGACTTTATATCACACAATTCTGACTTTATATCTCACAATTCTGACTTTATATCTCACAATTCTGACTTTATAACTCGTAATTCTGACTTTATAACTCGTAATTCTGACTTTATAACTCGTAATTCTGACTTTATATCTCGTAATTCTGACTTTATATCTCGTAATTCTGACTTTATATCTCACAATTCTGACTTTATATCTCTCAATTCTGACTTTATATCTCACAATTCTGACTTTATATCTCACAATTCTGACTTTATATCTCTCAATTCTGACTTTATATCTCACAATTCTGACTTTATATCTCTCAATTCTGACTATATCTCTCAATTCTGACTTTATAACTCGTAATTCTGACTTTATAACTCGTTATTCTGACTTTATATCTCTCAATTCTGACTTTATAACTCGTTATTCTGACTTTATATCTCTCAATTCTGACTTTATATCTCACAATTCCGACTTTATATCTCTCAATTCTGACTTTATATCTCACAATTCCGACTTTATAACTCGTAATTCTGACTTTATATCTCACAATTCTGACTTTATAACTCGTAATTCTGACTTTATATCACACAATTCTGACTTTATATCACACAATTCTGACTTTATATCTCACAATTCTGACTTTATATCTCACAATTCTGACTTTATAACTCGTAATTCTGACTTTATAACTCGTAATTCTGACTTTATAACTCGTAATTCTGACTTTATATCTCGTAATTCTGACTTTATATCTCGTAATTCTGACTTTATATCTCACAATTCTGACTTTATAACTCGTTATTCTGACTTTATATCTCTCAATTCTGACTTTATATCTCACAATTCTGACTTTATATCTCACAATTCTGACTTTATATCTCTCAATTCTGACTTTATATCTCACAATTCTGACTTTATATCTCTCAATTCTGACTATATCTCTCAATTCTGACTTTATAACTCGTAATTCTGACTTTATAACTCGTTATTCTGACTTTATATCTCTCAATTCTGACTTTATAACTCTCAATTCTGACTTTATATCTCTCAATTCTGACTTTATATCTCACAATTCCGACTTTATAACTCGTAATTCTGACTTTATATCTCACAATTCTGACTTTATAACTCGTAATTCTGACTTTATATCACACAATTCTGACTTTATATCACACAATTCTGACTTTATATCTCACAATTCTGACTTTATATCTCACAATTCTGACTTTATATCTCGTAATTCTGACTTTATAACTCGTAATTCTGACTTTATAACTCGTAATTCTGACTTTATAACTCGTAATTCTGACTTTATATCTCGTAATTCTGACTTTATATCTCGTAATTCTGACTTTATATCTCACAATTCTGACTTTATAACTCGTAATTCTGACTTTATATCTCTCAATTCTGACTTTATATCTCACAATTCTGACTTTATATCACACAATTCTGACTTTATATCTCACAATTCTGACTTTATATCTCACAATTCTGACTTTATATCTCGTAATTCTGACTTTATAACTCGTAATTCTGACTTTATAACTCGTAATTCTGACTTTATAACTCGTAATTCTGACTTTATATCTCGTAATTCTGACTTTATATCTCGTAATTCTGACTTTATATCTCACAATTCTGACTTTATAACTCGTAATTCTGACTTTATATCTCTCAATTCTGACTTTATATCTCACAATTCTGACTTTATAACTCGTAATTCTGACTTTATAACTCACAATTCTGACTTTATATCTCACAATTCTGACTTTATATCTCTAAATTCTGACTTTATATCTCACAATTCTGACTTTATATCTCACAATTCTGACTTTATAACTCGTAATTCTGACTTTATAACTCACAATTCTGACTTTATATCTCACAATTCTGACTTTATATCTCTCAATTCTGACTTTATATCTCACAATTCTGACTTTATATCTCACAATTCTGACTTTATATCTCTCAATTCTGACTTTATATCTCACAATTCTGACTTTATATCTCACAATTCTGACTTTATATCTCACAATTCTGACTTTATATCTCACAATTCTGACTTTATATCACACAATTCTGACTTTATATCACACAATTCTGACTTTATAACTCGTAATTCTGACTTTATATCTCTCAATTCTGACTTTATAGCTCGCAATTCTGACTTTATATCTCTCAATTCTGACTTTATATCTCTCAATTCTGACTTTATATCTCACAATTCCGACTTTATAACTCGTAATTCTGACTTTATATCTCACAATTCTGACTTTATAACTCGTAATTCTGACTTTATATCACACAATTCTGACTTTATATCACACAATTCTGACTTTATATCTCACAATTCTGACTTTATATCTCACAATTCTGACTTTATATCTCACAATTCTGACTTTATAACTCGTAATTCTGACTTTATAACTCGTAATTCTGACTTTATAACTCGTAATTCTGACTTTATAACTCGTAATTCTGACTTTATATCTCGTAATTCTGACTTTATATCTCGTAATTCTGACTTTATATCTCACAATTCTGACTTTATATCTCATAATTTTGACTTTATAACTCGTAATTCTGACTTTATAACTCGTAATTCTGACTTTATATCTCGTAATTCTGACTTTATATCTCACAATTCTGACTTTATATCTCATAATTCTGACTTTATATCTCACAATTCTGACTTTATATCTCACAATTCTGACTTTATATCTCTCAATTCTGACTTTATATCTCACAATTCTGACTTTATATCACACAATTCTGACTTTATATCTCAATTCTGACTTTATAACTCGTAATTCTGGCTTTATAACTCGTAATTCTGAATTTATATCACACAACTCTGACTTTATATCACACAATTCTGACTTTATATCTCACAATTCTGACTTTATATCTCACAATTCTGACTTTATATCTCTCAATTCTGACTTTATATCTCACAATTCTGACTTTATATCACACAATTCTGACTTTATATCTCAATTCTGACTTTATAACTCGTAATTCTGACTTTATAACTCGTAATTCTGAATTTATATCACACAACTCTGACTTTATATCACACAATTCTGACTTTATATCTCACAATTCTGACTTTATATCTCACAATTCTGACTTTATATCACACAATTCTGACTTTATAACTCGTAATTCTGACTTTATATCACACAATTCTGACTTTATATCACACAACTCTGACTTTATATCACACAATTCTGACTTTATAACTCACAATTCTGACTTTATATCTCTCAATTCTGACTTTATATCTCACAATTCTGACTTTATAACTCGTAATTCTGACTTTATATCTCACAATTCTGACTTTATATCTCTCAATTCTGACTTTATATCTCACAATTCTGACTTTATAACTCACAATTCTGACTTTATATCTCTCAATTCTGACTTTATATCTCACAATTCTGACTTTATAACTCACAATTCTGACTTTATATCTCTCAATTCTGACTTTATATCTCACAATTCTGACTTTATATCTCTCAATTCTGACTTTATATCTCACAATTCTGACTTTATATCTCACAATTCTGACTTTATATCTCACAATTCTGACTTTATATCACACAATTCTGACTTTATATCTCACAATTCTGACTTTATATCTCACAATTCTGACTTTATAACTCGTAATTCTGACTTTATAACTCGTAATTCTGACTTTATAACTCGTAATTCTGACTTTATAACTCGTAATTCTGACTTTATAACCCGTAATTCTGACTTTATATCTCTCAATTCTGACTTTATATCTCTCAATTCTGACTTTATATCTCTCAATTCTGACTTTATATCTCACAATTTTGACTTTATATCTCTCAATTCTGACTTTATATCTCACAATTCTGACTTTATAACTCGTAATTCTGACTTTATAACTCGTAATTCTGACTTTATAACTCGTAATTCTGACTTTATAACTCGTAATTCTGACTTTATAACTCGTAATTCTGACTTTATAACTCGTAATTCTGACTTTATAACTCGTAATTCTGACTTTATAACTCGCAATTCTGACTTTATAACCCGTAATTCTGACTTTATATCTCTCAATTCTGACTTTATATCTCTCAATTCTGACTTTATATCTCTCAATTCTGACTTTATATCACACAATTCTGACTTTATATCTCTCAATTCTGACTTTATATCTCTCAATTCTGACTTTATATCTCACAATTCTGACTTTATATCTCACAATTCTGACTTTATATCTCACAATTCTGACTTTATATCACACAATTCTGACTTTATATCTCTCAATTCTGACTTTATATCTCTCAATTCTGACTTTATATCTCACAATTCTGACTTTATATCTCTCAATTCTGACTTTATATCTCACAATTCTGACTTTATATCACACAATTCTGACTTTATATCTCACAATTCTGACTTTATATCTCTCAATTCTGACTTTATATCTCTCAATTCTGACTTTATATCTCTCAATTCTGACTTTATATCTCTCAATTCTGACTTTATATCACACAATTCTGACTTTATATCTCACAATTCTGACTTTATATCTCTCAATTCTGACTTTATATCTCACAATTCTGACTTTATATCTCTCAATTCTGACTTTATATCTCTCAATTCTGACTTTATATCACACAATTCTGACTTTATATCTCACAATTCTGACTTTATATCTCACAATTCTGACTTTATATCTCACAATTCTGACTTTATATCTCACAATTCTGACTTTATATCTCTCAATTCTGACTTTATATCACACAATTCTGACTTTATATCTCTCAATTCTGACTTTATATCTCTCAATTCTGACTTTATATCTCACAATTCTGACTTTATATCTCTCAATTCTGACTTTATATCACACAATTCTGACTTTATATCTCTCAATTCTGACTTTATATCACACAATTCTGACTTTATATCTCACAATTCTGACTTTATAACTCGTAATTCTGACTTTATATCACACAATTCTGACTTTATATCACACAATTCTGACTTTATATCTCACAATTCTGACTTTATATCTCACAATTCTGACTTTATAACTCGTAATTCTGACTTTATAACTCGTAATTCTGACTTTATAACTCGTAATTCTGACTTTATATCTCGTAATTCTGACTTTATATCTCGTAATTCTGACTTTATATCTCACAATTCTGACTTTATATCTCTCAATTCTGACTTTATATCTCACAATTCTGACTTTATATCTCACAATTCTGACTTTATATCTCTCAATTCTGACTTTATATCTCACAATTCTGACTTTATATCTCTCAATTCTGACTATATCTCTCAATTCTGACTTTATAACTCGTAATTCTGACTTTATAACTCGTTATTCTGACTTTATATCTCTCAATTCTGACTTTATAACTCGTTATTCTGACTTTATATCTCTCAATTCTGACTTTATATCTCACAATTCCGACTTTATATCTCTCAATTCTGACTTTATATCTCACAATTCCGACTTTATAACTCGTAATTCTGACTTTATATCTCACAATTCTGACTTTATAACTCGTAATTCTGACTTTATATCACACAATTCTGACTTTATATCACACAATTCTGACTTTATATCTCACAATTCTGACTTTATATCTCACAATTCTGACTTTATATCTCACAATTCTGACTTTATAACTCGTAATTCTGACTTTATAACTCGTAATTCTGACTTTATAACTCGTAATTCTGACTTTATAACTCGTAATTCTGACTTTATATCTCGTAATTCTGACTTTATATCTCGTAATTCTGACTTTATATCTCACAATTCTGACTTTATAACTCGTTATTCTGACTTTATATCTCTCAATTCTGACTTTATATCTCACAATTCTGACTTTATATCTCACAATTCTGACTTTATATCTCTCAATTCTGACTTTATATCTCACAATTCTGACTTTATATCTCTCAATTCTGACTATATCTCTCAATTCTGACTTTATAACTCGTAATTCTGACTTTATAACTCGTTATTCTGACTTTATATCTCTCAATTCTGACTTTATAACTCTCAATTCTGACTTTATATCTCTCAATTCTGACTTTATATCTCACAATTCCGACTTTATAACTCGTAATTCTGACTTTATATCTCACAATTCTGACTTTATAACTCGTAATTCTGACTTTATATCACACAATTCTGACTTTATATCACACAATTCTGACTTTATATCTCACAATTCTGACTTTATATCTCACAATTCTGACTTTATATCTCGTAATTCTGACTTTATAACTCGTAATTCTGACTTTATAACTCGTAATTCTGACTTTATAACTCGTAATTCTGACTTTATATCTCGTAATTCTGACTTTATATCTCGTAATTCTGACTTTATATCTCACAATTCTGACTTTATAACTCGTAATTCTGACTTTATATCTCTCAATTCTGACTTTATATCTCACAATTCTGACTTTATATCACACAATTCTGACTTTATATCTCACAATTCTGACTTTATATCTCACAATTCTGACTTTATATCTCGTAATTCTGACTTTATAACTCGTAATTCTGACTTTATAACTCGTAATTCTGACTTTATAACTCGTAATTCTGACTTTATATCTCGTAATTCTGACTTTATATCTCGTAATTCTGACTTTATATCTCACAATTCTGACTTTATAACTCGTAATTCTGACTTTATATCTCTCAATTCTGACTTTATATCTCACAATTCTGACTTTATAACTCGTAATTCTGACTTTATAACTCACAATTCTGACTTTATATCTCACAATTCTGACTTTATATCTCTAAATTCTGACTTTATATCTCACAATTCTGACTTTATATCTCACAATTCTGACTTTATAACTCGTAATTCTGACTTTATAACTCACAATTCTGACTTTATATCTCACAATTCTGACTTTATATCTCTCAATTCTGACTTTATATCTCACAATTCTGACTTTATATCTCACAATTCTGACTTTATATCTCTCAATTCTGACTTTATATCTCACAATTCTGACTTTATATCTCACAATTCTGACTTTATATCTCACAATTCTGACTTTATATCTCACAATTCTGACTTTATATCACACAATTCTGACTTTATATCACACAATTCTGACTTTATAACTCGTAATTCTGACTTTATATCTCTCAATTCTGACTTTATAGCTCGCAATTCTGACTTTATATCTCTCAATTCTGACTTTATATCTCTCAATTCTGACTTTATATCTCACAATTCCGACTTTATAACTCGTAATTCTGACTTTATATCTCACAATTCTGACTTTATAACTCGTAATTCTGACTTTATATCACACAATTCTGACTTTATATCACACAATTCTGACTTTATATCTCACAATTCTGACTTTATATCTCACAATTCTGACTTTATATCTCACAATTCTGACTTTATAACTCGTAATTCTGACTTTATAACTCGTAATTCTGACTTTATAACTCGTAATTCTGACTTTATAACTCGTAATTCTGACTTTATATCTCGTAATTCTGACTTTATATCTCGTAATTCTGACTTTATATCTCACAATTCTGACTTTATATCTCATAATTTTGACTTTATAACTCGTAATTCTGACTTTATAACTCGTAATTCTGACTTTATATCTCGTAATTCTGACTTTATATCTCACAATTCTGACTTTATATCTCATAATTCTGACTTTATATCTCACAATTCTGACTTTATATCTCACAATTCTGACTTTATATCTCTCAATTCTGACTTTATATCTCACAATTCTGACTTTATATCACACAATTCTGACTTTATATCTCAATTCTGACTTTATAACTCGTAATTCTGGCTTTATAACTCGTAATTCTGAATTTATATCACACAACTCTGACTTTATATCACACAATTCTGACTTTATATCTCACAATTCTGACTTTATATCTCACAATTCTGACTTTATATCTCTCAATTCTGACTTTATATCTCACAATTCTGACTTTATATCACACAATTCTGACTTTATATCTCAATTCTGACTTTATAACTCGTAATTCTGACTTTATAACTCGTAATTCTGAATTTATATCACACAACTCTGACTTTATATCACACAATTCTGACTTTATATCTCACAATTCTGACTTTATATCTCACAATTCTGACTTTATATCACACAATTCTGACTTTATAACTCGTAATTCTGACTTTATATCACACAATTCTGACTTTATATCACACAACTCTGACTTTATATCACACAATTCTGACTTTATAACTCACAATTCTGACTTTATATCTCTCAATTCTGACTTTATATCTCACAATTCTGACTTTATAACTCGTAATTCTGACTTTATATCTCACAATTCTGACTTTATATCTCTCAATTCTGACTTTATATCTCACAATTCTGACTTTATAACTCACAATTCTGACTTTATATCTCTCAATTCTGACTTTATATCTCACAATTCTGACTTTATAACTCACAATTCTGACTTTATATCTCTCAATTCTGACTTTATATCTCACAATTCTGACTTTATATCTCTCAATTCTGACTTTATATCTCACAATTCTGACTTTATATCTCACAATTCTGACTTTATATCTCACAATTCTGACTTTATATCACACAATTCTGACTTTATATCTCACAATTCTGACTTTATATCTCACAATTCTGACTTTATAACTCGTAATTCTGACTTTATAACTCGTAATTCTGACTTTATAACTCGTAATTCTGACTTTATAACTCGTAATTCTGACTTTATAACCCGTAATTCTGACTTTATATCTCTCAATTCTGACTTTATATCTCTCAATTCTGACTTTATATCTCTCAATTCTGACTTTATATCTCACAATTTTGACTTTATATCTCTCAATTCTGACTTTATATCTCACAATTCTGACTTTATAACTCGTAATTCTGACTTTATAACTCGTAATTCTGACTTTATAACTCGTAATTCTGACTTTATAACTCGTAATTCTGACTTTATAACTCGTAATTCTGACTTTATAACTCGTAATTCTGACTTTATAACTCGCAATTCTGACTTTATAACCCGTAATTCTGACTTTATATCTCTCAATTCTGACTTTATATCTCTCAATTCTGACTTTATATCTCTCAATTCTGACTTTATATCACACAATTCTGACTTTATATCTCTCAATTCTGACTTTATATCTCTCAATTCTGACTTTATATCTCACAATTCTGACTTTATATCTCACAATTCTGACTTTATATCTCACAATTCTGACTTTATATCACACAATTCTGACTTTATATCTCTCAATTCTGACTTTATATCTCTCAATTCTGACTTTATATCTCACAATTCTGACTTTATATCTCTCAATTCTGACTTTATATCTCACAATTCTGACTTTATATCACACAATTCTGACTTTATATCTCACAATTCTGACTTTATATCTCTCAATTCTGACTTTATATCTCTCAATTCTGACTTTATATCTCTCAATTCTGACTTTATATCTCTCAATTCTGACTTTATATCACACAATTCTGACTTTATATCTCACAATTCTGACTTTATATCTCTCAATTCTGACTTTATATCTCACAATTCTGACTTTATATCTCTCAATTCTGACTTTATATCTCTCAATTCTGACTTTATATCACACAATTCTGACTTTATATCTCACAATTCTGACTTTATATCTCACAATTCTGACTTTATATCTCACAATTCTGACTTTATATCTCACAATTCTGACTTTATATCTCTCAATTCTGACTTTATATCACACAATTCTGACTTTATATCTCTCAATTCTGACTTTATATCTCTCAATTCTGACTTTATATCTCACAATTCTGACTTTATATCTCTCAATTCTGACTTTATATCACACAATTCTGACTTTATATCTCTCAATTCTGACTTTATATCACACAATTCTGACTTTATATCTCACAATTCTGACTTTATAACTCGTAATTCTGACTTTATATCACACAATTCTGACTTTATATCACACAATTCTGACTTTATATCTCACAATTCTGACTTTATATCTCACAATTCTGACTTTATAACTCGTAATTCTGACTTTATAACTCGTAATTCTGACTTTATAACTCGTAATTCTGACTTTATATCTCGTAATTCTGACTTTATATCTCGTAATTCTGACTTTATATCTCACAATTCTGACTTTATATCTCTCAATTCTGACTTTATATCTCACAATTCTGACTTTATATCTCACAATTCTGACTTTATATCTCTCAATTCTGACTTTATATCTCACAATTCTGACTTTATATCTCTCAATTCTGACTATATCTCTCAATTCTGACTTTATAACTCGTAATTCTGACTTTATAACTCGTTATTCTGACTTTATATCTCTCAATTCTGACTTTATAACTCGTTATTCTGACTTTATATCTCTCAATTCTGACTTTATATCTCACAATTCCGACTTTATATCTCTCAATTCTGACTTTATATCTCACAATTCCGACTTTATAACTCGTAATTCTGACTTTATATCTCACAATTCTGACTTTATAACTCGTAATTCTGACTTTATATCACACAATTCTGACTTTATATCACACAATTCTGACTTTATATCTCACAATTCTGACTTTATATCTCACAATTCTGACTTTATATCTCACAATTCTGACTTTATAACTCGTAATTCTGACTTTATAACTCGTAATTCTGACTTTATAACTCGTAATTCTGACTTTATAACTCGTAATTCTGACTTTATATCTCGTAATTCTGACTTTATATCTCGTAATTCTGACTTTATATCTCACAATTCTGACTTTATAACTCGTAATTCTGACTTTATATCTCTCAATTCTGACTTTATATCTCACAATTCTGACTTTATAACTCGTAATTCTGACTTTATAACTCACAATTCTGACTTTATATCTCACAATTCTGACTTTATATCTCACAATTCTGACTTTATATCTCACAATTCTGACTTTATATCTCACAATTCTGACTTTATATCTCACAATTCTGACTTTATAACTCGTAATTCTGACTTTATATCTCTCAATTCTGACTTTATATCTCACAATTCTGACTTTATATCTCACAATTCTGACTTTATATCTCACAATTCTGACTTTATATCTCACAATTCTGACTTTATAACTCGTAATTCTGACTTTATATCTCTCAATTCTGACTTTATATCTCACAATTCTGACTTTATAACTCGTAATTCTGACTTTATAACTCACAATTCTGACTTTATATCTCACAATTCTGACTTTATATCTCACAATTCTGACTTTATATCTCTCAATTCTGACTTTATATCTCACAATTCTGACTTTATATCTCACAATTCTGACTTTATAACTCGTAATTCTGACTTTATATCACACAATTCTGACTTTATATCACACAATTCTGACTTTATATCTCACAATTCTGACTTTATATCTCTCAATTCTGACTTTATATCTCACAATTCTGACTTTATATCTCACAATTCTGACTTTATAACTCGTAATTCTGACTTTATATCTCACAATTCTGACTTTATAACTCGTAATTCTGACTTTATATCACACAATTCTGACTTTATATCACACAATTCTGACTTTATATCTCACAATTCTGACTTTATATCTCACAATTCTGACTTTATATCTCACAATTCTGACTTTATAACTCGTAATTCTGACTTTATAACTCGTAATTCTGACTTTATAACTCGTAATTCTGACTTTATAACTCGTAATTCTGACTTTATATCTCGTAATTCTGACTTTATATCTCGTAATTCTGACTTTATATCTCACAATTCTGACTTTATATCTCATAATTTTGACTTTATAACTCGTAATTCTGACTTTATAACTCGTAATTCTGACTTTATATCTCGTAATTCTGACTTTATATCTCACAATTCTGACTTTATATCTCATAATTCTGACTTTATATCTCACAATTCTGACTTTATATCTCACAATTCTGACTTTATATCTCTAAATTCTGAATTTATATCTCACAATTCTGACTTTATATCACACAATTCTGACTTTATATCTCAATTCTGACTTTATATCACACAATTCTGACTTTATATCTCAATTCTGACTTTATAACTCGTAATTCTGACTTTATAACTCGTAATTCTGAATTTATATCACACAACTCTGACTTTATATCACACAATTCTGACTTTATATCTCAATTCTGACTTTGTAACTCGTAATTCTGACTTTATAACTCGTAATTCTGAATTTATATCACACAATTCTGACTTTATATCACACAATTCTGACTTTATATCTCACAATTCTGACTTTATATCACACAATTCTGACTTTATATCCCACAATTCTGACTTTATATCACACAATTCTGACTTTATAACTCGTAATTCTGACTTTATATCTCTCAATTCTGACTTTATATCACACAATTCTGACTTTATATCACACAACTCTGACTTTATATCACACAACTCTGACTTTATATCACACAACTCTGACTTTATATCTCTCAATTCTGACTTTATATCACACAACTCTGACTTTATATCACACAATTCTGACTTTATATCACACAATTCTGACTTTATAACTCGTAATTCTGACTTTATATCTCTCAATTCTGACTTTATATCACACAACTCTGACTATATCTCTCAATTCTGACTTTATATCTCTCAACTCTGACTTTATATCACACAATTCTGACTATATCTCTCAATTCTGACTTCTGGCAATTGCATCACAGTTCTCTCAGTCAGTTTTCTTGTCGTCATTAAGCTTGAGAGGTTTTTTTAGGCTAGTATTAGTTTTTAAATGATATTGAAAATGGTGATACGAATATATTTCAATGAAATCAAAAGCAAAAATAGCTGTATCGTGATATAACATTTTGGTCATAACGATCACCCCTAATTACATGTGACTTTTTTTATTCTGACTGTGCTATTAGTCCGATTATAGTCAGATTATTAGGGTCCATGTAAACACAGCTAGTAATATATATTTTTGTTTTGTTTTGATATAAATCTAATAATTATTCCACATACAAAAATCCAAATTCTATCCCTAAAATATATATATTTTTTTAATACAATTTAGGGTTAGTAAACCTATTTGGGCAGCCTATTTGTAGCCTACAACAAACACAGAACAATCTCTACAGACACAAACCTCAATAGAATGGGCTTTATTAATATACTTTAATGTATTTATTATTTTTTTTAGTTGTGCTTTCCCTTGACCCAGATTAATTTACAGTACTGTTGTTTATACAGTGTCCTTGATATATCAACCAAAGGCCACCCAGCATTTGAAAACGGATTAAAAACGCATCACAAAGGGCCTTCTAGAGCTTCATGCAGTGTCTGTGTGTGTTTGGTCTGCGAGGAGGCACAGACTGACATACCTGTGTTGAGAGATGGCTCTTAGAGCCAAACGCCAAAAACACTGTTCAAGAACGCACAGCCTAGTGTTAAACTCCAAAAAAGCAAAAAAAAACGATCCATCATCATCTCGAAACGGGAGGTTGTCAGCACCCTTTAGCCTGATCTGCAATTACGATGATAAAACTTGCTGTCTAACTATCATTGGTGTAAAATGGCTTGAAATTTCCGGTTTGAAGTGTTTACTGCAGAAATTCCCTCATCTCGGATTTGGAACGGCCTCTTTCAGGAGCCTCTTGGCTTTGATGGATCCTTTGTCTATTGTTTTTAGGTTATATTAACTGTTTGTCCTGGCAACCGCTCATAACATCACTGTAAATTATGTCATAGTGCTGTGGGGTTTCATTTCAACGTCAGATTAATTGATCTTAGTTTCTCTTGTGGATCCATGCAGCCTCTTTAATAATGCTCAAAAACATTTTCATTGACACCAGAAATGTTTATCTGACCTCTTATTACACCAAAGAACCAGGAGGTGTCGTCACCAAGAGAGATGAACAAGAATGTGCACCATTCAGGGCTCGAGCACTAACCTTTGACCTTTGCTGAGAGGCTTTTACGCAATCCTCCACCGTAAAGTCCCTGTATTAAAGCAGAGCACAAGTGAATGGGGGAATGGAGGAATGGAGGGTTTATTGCAATAAGCTGTGATTGTGCTTGGCTCTGTGTAGGTTGGGCATCTTACGGCTGCTCTGTGTCATGTTTTTTTCCTGTGGCCTTTATGGAGCCGCTCCTCTGCCCTAAAATAACAGGCCCAATAAAGAAACCCTCAACAAGTTCTATTCCAAATTATAAAGCGAGATTATAACCCTGCCAGACTTTTTGGCTGACATGAACATCATGTTTTAATGGCTTTATTTGGCAGTTACACCTAAACGAGGGTTTTTCATTATGTGTGGGTTTCCGTAATTAATCCATCTTTCCATATTGGTTTATAAAAGTAGAACCTGCTAAACGGAAGAGGCACTGTCCCATTTGTCTAGATTGTAAATACAGTGATATAGTAAGAAATGTCTTGTTGACAGTTCAAGAATTGTGTCCTGTACACATTTTGTGGATGCTTTAGGATGGTGGCGCCTCCCTCCCCACTTGATGGGATGAATGACTGTCTTTGTGTGTCACTGTGATGTTAACAGGTCACTCTGACCCCTCCGAGTGCAGTGTTGGTTTAGAGTTACCCCTCCTTAGGTTAACACAGGCTGACGTTACTCCATTCATTCAAGTTTATGACTCCAGCGATGGCTCTGGGACCCCTCGCAGTGCGACTGCTCTGACAGGAGCCAGTGCATGAGCTCATCAAACCTGATTACACTCTATTAGACTTCATATACATCATCCATCTATCATCTATCCATCTATCTATCTATCCATCTATCTATCTATCCATCCATCCATCCATCATTCTTTCGTTCTATCCATCATCTATGTTCTTTCGTTCTATCATCCATCCATCCATCCATCCACCTATCTATCATCCATCCATCCATCTATCTTTCGTTCTATCCATCATCCATTCATCTAGCTATTGTCCTTTTGTTCCATCCATCCGTCTATCTATCTATCTTTCTTTTGTTCTATCATTCATCCATCCATCCATCTTTCGATTGCTCTTACTTTCTAACCACCCATCCATTCATCCATCCATCCATCCATCCATCATCTAGGTATCGTTCTTTTGTTCTGTCCATCCATCTCTCTTTCGTTCTATCCATTCATCCATCCATCTAGCTATCGTTCTTTCGTTCCATCCGTCTATCTATCTTTTTTCTTTCGTTCTATCATTCATCCACCATCCATCTTTCGATTGCGCTTACTTTCAAACCACCCATCCATCCATCCATCATCCATCTATCTTTCGTTCTATCCATCCATCCATCATCCATCTATCTTTCGTTCTATCCATCCATCCATCATCCATCTATCTTTTGTTCTATCCATCCATCCATCATCCATCTATCTTTCGTTCTATCCATCCATCCATCATCCATCTATCTTTCGTTCTATCCATCCATCCATCCATCTAGGTATCGTTCTTTTGTTCCATCCATCTTTCTATCGTTCTTTCGTTCTATCCATCCATCCATCATTCATCTATCTTTCGTTCTATCCATCCATCCATCATCCATCTATCTTTCGTTCTATCCATTCATCCATCATCCATCTATCTTTCGTTCTATCCATCCATCCATCATCCATCTATCTTTCGTTCTATCCATCCATCCATCATCCATCTATCTTTTGTTCTATCCATCCATCCATCATCCATCTATCTTTCGTTCTATCCATCCATCCATCATCCATCTATCTTTCGTTCTATCCATCCATCCATCCATCTAGGTATCGTTCTTTTGTTCCATCCATCTTTCTATCGTTCTTTCGTTCTATCCATCCATCCATCATCCATCTATCTTTCGTTCTATCCATCCATCCATCATCCATCTATCTTTCGTTCTATCCATCCATCCATCATCCATCTATCTTTCGTTCCATCTACCCATCCGTCCGTCTGTCATTCTATCGTATCTGTCAATCTATCATTCTTTCTATGCAAAAAAAGCAATGAGAAACAATTTGGCATAATATTATAATCACTGTAAGTAAAAAGTTTAAAGGAACAAAATTCATAATGTTGGCTGTGTAAATGTTCCTTTTAACATCCAGTGATCATTTACTCTACATGTGCGATTAATATGCACCATATGTGCCTGTAATATTATAAACCATAGACTATAGCTTTCCCATTATATTTTGTGACTCACCACTCAGATATTCTCTTATAATATTATAAGGCCAATTATTAAAAGTCATAATCTTTTTGACGCCGTCTAATGAATAGGCACTCTCTCCCTGTCTTTTGATATCAACAATTGTTTAACCAATAATATTACAATCAATGATATTGTCTGCCAAAACGTTCAATATTACCGTCTTTTATGCCATTGTTTGTGAAAAAGTCATGGGCAAAAGCCCAAAATAAAATCTTTTCTTTTTTTTTTTTTTAGCAGTTGTGCATATTTATTTAGAAAAACAAAATAAAACTTAAGGCTTTGCTGTTTTTTTAACCCGTCATCCTGTCGTCGATAGATTTTTTAATATTTTGTATAAATCTGTGACCTTTCACAGTATATTTTCAATATTATGCCTAAATGTGTTGTCATTGACAGTATTATTTTACAATTTTTTAGTCATTTTTTAGTATAGTTTAGACAGTATTTTTAGTCTAAATTAGTTTTTATTGACTGTATATCTTTCAATATTTTTTCTAAATCTTGTAAACATTGTAATTTTTAATATTTTGTCTTAATCTGGTATTGTTGATAGCATATTTTCAATATTCCATATTTCAACTGGGTTGCCCTATTGAAAATTAGCCCATTGTATGTTTCTTTTTTTTTTAAATAAAAAATTAACACATTTAATATACGGTATGATTGTAAAAACAATTGGCGGATTTATCAGAAATCACCTGTGAGATTGTATTATCGAAGGAAAGAATGAAAAGTATGTACACGTCTAAAAACTGAAGCGTGTCAGTCTAATTATAGTCCAGTTATACAGCAGCATTGGTGTGTGTGTGTGTGTGTGTGTGTGTGTCGGTCTCATTAGGGCCTGGAAACACAGCGAGCCCTTGTTACCGGTGGTCTCCAAATTAAATTTCCCATTTGTCTCAGTAAGCCTTTCCCATAATTATGTAAATATGTTGTCTCAGTAACGTGTCCATATGATACTCAATAAAGTGTAAGGTTGAGTAATGCAAGAGCTGGAAATGTTTTGAATTAAGCTTGTTGGCATCTGGCTGAATCGATACGTATAACCACACCTGTGTTTTATTATTACAGGATTGGACAGAAAGAAGGGAAGGACGGAGGAAGAGAAATAAGTAGTGGTAGAGAGGAAAAGAAGTGGTAGAAAGTGTTAGCGAGGGCTTGAGATATAAGGGTCGAGGACTGTGAAACCTGAGGTGACATTTAAGGGCTTCTGTCTCCTTCCTCTAAACGTAACAAAAAAAAAAGTGCACTCTCAAAAGTAGTTTTGAGAATTGGCACAAGCTTATTTGTCAATCAAGAAAACACATTTCAGTGTAATCACTCTAAATCCAATATTAAGTCCATGTTAAAAATTTCTGTCCTCATATTTTCAGACAGTTTTAACAACTGTCAACAGTGTTTTGAAAGTCAAGGAAACTAGGCTTAAAGATCACAACGTTTGTTAAAACATTAGATAAAGATATTTGGACATTGTGTTGACTAGGAGAGGATGGTACCAACTGTACTTTACTTTGTTTTTACTATGTGTGTGTGTGTGTGTGTGTATGTGTGTATATATATATATATATATACACCGATCAGGTGAACAGGTGAAGTGGATAACGCTGATTATCTCTTCATCACGGCTCCTGTTAGTGGGCGGTATATATTAGGCAGAAAGTGAACATTTTGTCCTCAAAGTTGATGTGTTAGAAGCAGGAAAAATGGGCAAGCGTAAGGATTTGAGCGAGTTTGACAAGGGCCAAATTGTGATGGCTAGACGACTGGGTCAGAGCATCTCCAAAACTGCAGCTCTTGTGGGGTGAAGAACTGGACCACGGAGCAATGGAAGAAGGTGGCCTGGTCTGATGAATCATGTTTTCTTTTACATAACGTGGATGGCCGGGTGCGTGTGCGTGGCTTACCTGGGGAACACATGGCACCAGGATGCACTATGGGAAGAAGGCAAGCCGGCGGAGGCAGTGTGATGCTTTGGGCAATGTTCTGCTGGGAAACCTTGGGTCCTGCCATCCATGTGGATGTTACTTTGACACGTACCACCTACCTAAGCATTGTTGCAGACCATGTACACCCTTTCATGGAAACGGTATTCCCTGGTGGCTGTGTCCTCTTTCAGCAGGATAATGCTCCTGACACAAAGCAAAAATGGTTCAGGAATGGTTTGAGGAGCACAACAACGAGTTTGAGGTGTTGACTTGGCTCCAAATTCCCCAGATCTCAATCCAATCGAGCATCTGTGGGATGTGCTGAACAAACAAGTCCGATCCATGGAGGCCCTACCTCGCAACTTACAGGACTTAAAGGATCTGCTGCTAACATCTTGGTGCCAGATACCACAGCACACCTTCAGGGGTCTAGTGGAGTCCATACCTCGACGGGTCAGGGCTGTTTTGGCAGCAAAAGGGGGATCAACACAATATTAGGAAGGTGGTCATAATGTTACGTCTGATTGGTGTATATTTCCAAATGTTGTGTAAAAAGTTTCAGCAAGTTTGTGTACAACTCATTTGCTATCTCTGAATTGTGTTACATTTTACATTACATTTATATGCTAATCTGATATGCAAGGTTTTGATTGGCTTAACCTGGGTAGATATCTGCTCAGAGGCATCTTTATGGCCACAGCCCATTGAGAGTTTACATGGCTAATTTTGTTAGCGTTGCAGCCAAAACACCTAGCATGTGTTTTCAAGCAGTCACTGTGGTTTACATAAGCCTGCTTCATTGTGTATTGGAGACTTCAGCTGCTCATTCAGGCCAAAGCTCTGCATTATACAAGTTAACCAAGTCCATTCAGAGTTGTTGCCTAGACGTTTAGTGATGGCTTGAGTGTTTTGTTGCATATATTTACGCTCCCATTTTGGCCTCGGACACAATGAGGAACCTTTCGAGAGCACTTTCTGATGTTTGTTTCAGAACAAGTACCTTGCACCAACGAAGCCAAGACATCTCCAGGCCGTTTTTACCTTCAAATCCTTATAACATATACTTGGCATGTGCATTACCCCTGATAGCTAATATATGCATGCCTTTCTCCTGAATAACCCGAACAATATGGTCCCTTTCTGCTATACCGTTTTATGCAAGCATGTTCCCAGTCTCCAGTACCAAACAGTTAGGCTTTGGAGTCACAATGACTTTGGCAAAGCAAGTAAGAATCAAAAGTAACCCAGATAATAATAGATGCTACATTATGGAGAGGCTTATCAGAACAAAATATAGAGCAGTAGTTCATTTACCGGCATTTGGCCACCTTATTGAAGGCCTGTCTCTTTCTAAACTTTCTAAAATTCAGGGTCAGAATGAGTATAAGCAAGTACCAAGTGATCAGTGCCAAGGCTTCTCAAAAATGTCTTCCCCCTCATCTATTAATTTATAAGGAATGGCCCTGTAAGTAGTCGAATCTGAGGAGAGATCTCTTTAGAAATGCTTTATCTTCCAGGTTAGAGCAAAGCCACCATTTTGTGGACTTCTATGAGATTGTATACCTTCCATATAACATGAGAAAAGGAAGTTAGTCCTGGGTGGCCAAGGCTCATTGATGCACGTAGGGACCAAAAACCTGATTAAGAACATGCAAAAATGGATAATTCATTGCAGCCTTTGAGACACTTCGAGAGATGTTTGCGTGTCTTTGTGCGTGTCTACGCCCATAGTTTGTTCCTGGCCCCTTTATATCTCTGACCTGGGTGGGTGACATAAGGAAAGCACCTGTGCTGGCCCCTCCTAAGCAGACTAATAGGGGACCATCCGGGGCCCCTGATTACCATCCCTTGGGGGGGCAAGAACTCGGCCAACCAGCAAAACCATTCCCCATGTCTATTTTTTACCTAAAGTATTTGGTTTTTATTGTAATTTACTGCAAAAGCTCACTGCGTGGGTCCGAATCTCCGAGATCTCTGGACTTTGGATTCAGAGTTGCTGCTCGGCCATCTACGTTTGTAAAATGACTCCGCTGATGAACAGTTATGGCCTAACACATTTCCGAACCTCCCAAGCATCTGCCTCGCTGTGCTGTCGAGAGATTCTCTGAGATTCTCGCCCCTTTGCATTGAATTGATGTGACTTTTTCGATGACAAAACCCTCATGAACACGACCTCTGATGGTTTCAAAAGGCTTCATTTGGGACACAGTCTTCATATCCTGTGACACTTCTAATTTCCCTCAAAAAATGAGAACCTCTTTAAGCCTTTAGTATGTAAGAAAATTGCCCGTGGCAGAAGTGGGAAAAATAGGGAAGAAAAGGGGACAAAAATGTTAATTTGAATACAGATGATGGAACACAAATACAGCTGAGATTCCAGGTGTTAAACTCATTTCTGTTAAATGTTTTTGTTATTTTGGTAATCTATATACACAGTGGAGCTCAAAAAGTCCACGTGTAAAATTCTTATTTTAATTTTTGTTCCCATTTTAGTTTTATATTATATTATATTATGTTGTTATATTATATTATATTATATTATATTATAAATTATATTATATTATAATAGTAATCATTTATATAACCATGTATATGCATTATATTATATTATATTTATTATATTATATTAATGTATGTAATTTAATACTTTTTATTTACTTTACATTTTTTCATATATTGTTATTATTTTGTATTATAATTCCTTTTATTTATTTTTTTATATATTTATGTATAATACATTTTTTTATTTAATTATATTTAATTATATTTGTTATTATAGAATATTATTATTATTATTATTTAATTTTGCATGATAAATTAAGAATGATAGTCTAATAGGGAATGCTGGTATATGGACAGTCTCAAGCATCTCAAGTCTTATGTTAATGTAAAATTTTGACAGGAAAATGGAAAAAATTACTTTCTGCCTTATGAATTTGCTATAGTGCCACATTTGCACACTATTAAGTTTGACCAATATGTTAAAGATTTTCAAGTCGTGACCCAACTCATTCCAGATCTTCTCGTGTTACTGGGACATCAGGACATGTTGGTTTGCTGTAGTATCCCATGCACCTTTTCAAACCTGCACTTGGAAAACCACCTGTCTTTTATCCACAACCAATCAGGACATTTCATTTATGTGGCTATTCCCATGCATAGAAGAAATTCAAGAACCTTGGTTGAGTCGAGTCTGGAGAATGTGCGGGTAGGAGTCAGGAGCACCTGGGTCATGATGGAGACACAGCAGACGAATGTTTCTGTATCGTTTTCATTCATTCACAGCATGCATCCATAACTTTATCTTTATTCAATCTTTATTATCTTTATTCTCAGATGACCTGATGCCAATACCAGCATCAAAAGCAAACATAAACCAATAGAACCACAAGGGGAAAAAGGCGAGAAGAAAGGCCTGCATACTGTTTGCTTTTATTTATTTTTTTACTTTTTTCAGTAGCTTTCACATACTTTCAAACGCCCCGGCACTATAATGTTTATCGAAATCCTCACCAAGGCTTTAAATCACTGGAGATACCTCCGTCGTTACACTAACAACACATTATTCACCCACAATTCACTTTGCACTGTGTCTGTCAACACCCGCTTTGATTTAAAACTGTCTGCAGTGCGAAAGAGATACTAAATATACTGTCGTGTTAGTCTCTCTCTTCTCTTTCGCACATTTTTAAATCTGTTTGCGAGAGCCTCATGCCACCCGCCGCTCTGTTTGTTGCTTCAACTTGTCAGCAGGTCAGGCTGTCGCTTTTAATTAAGACCGACGTGTCGATCCGCGCAGGGCCAAGTTCCCCAAGACGCTCCTACTGTCTCCGCCGATGCCGTGTTTTTTCCGTGTTCTGGATATTTATTTGTTTGTGCTTGAGCTTAGGGAGGGGAAAAGGCCAGTTGTTTGCTTAAAAATACTTTATGTCCAGGTTTATACTATAATCTATCCCAGCGCTCTTTGCCAAAAGCAATTCACAAACGCTGCAACTCAAGCTACAGTGTAATGTGAAGCACACAGGGGAAAGAGGAGCACTCATACCTCCGTCACGCAGCACGCCAGCGTGGGGCTCGTGGGCCAGATGTGCTCTGCTCTTAAACACATGTAGCAAAAATTGTAAGGATGAACAAAGGCAGTAATGAAATCAAATGTGCATGCCAAATGCCTTAGACTTGCAAGATTGCAGGAGCAGATTTCTTCCCGTAATGCATTGCTTTGTAGGGGCAGGCCGCCCTAGGGAGTGGGTGGGTGATTATTAATGACTACTAGTTGAATTATCGACATGCTACTTGAGGTTTTTTTTTACGGTGTAAAACATATCTTCCCTTTTGTCTGTTTATATGCTTGCATATGCGTGAATAAAAAGGGATTTTGTTGTTTATGTGATATGAGAAGGGTTGGCGTGCAGATGGAGGAGGCACTCACAATAGTACTCTAGGACACACACACACACGCTGACGCAAACCTACAGTCGAAACAATTGCGATTGTGCCCTTTTCGATCCAATGATGTCACCATTCCGCTCTTCCTTGAGCTTCCTATCGGGTTTCAGATCAGCACCCTTGGCTGCATTTCAGTTCTTGGTTTTGGAAGAATTTCAATTCCTGAATGAATACACACACGAATACCCCGTTCCAAAACTAGTGATATGCCTACAGAGACAGTATTTTAAGGCATTATTGGCCCAAAGACACTCAATTTAAGCAAGTTAATTATGACTTTTTTTGGCTAAATTCCCAGTGGCTATACCTGATTTGGAGAAAAAATTATCATTAAGTTATTTTTAATAATAAAATTACTATTGTTTTGCATTTTGTTAATAAGTGCAGTTACTTATAATATTACATGTTTGTTTACATTTTACAAATTACAATTTTATTAACAACAGTAATGTGCAAAAACCTCTTTTTTGGGGGGGAAATTTTAATATTCTACTCTTATTGCTCTTCAGTAGTCTCACACTGAACTGACCGACAGCTTCAGTGATGATACAAGTTTTAGTTTTTCATGAGACTTTGTGACTTCCTTCTTTTTTCCATATATTAAGGAGTAGAAAAAGTCAAATAAGTGATCCTCTGCCGCCATCTACTGGTTATAGTGGTAATTTCATGTTTGTTTTAATTAAAAGTGCTTGTTTGCCACAAAGCGTTAAACTTTTAGAGTCATCATCACATTCAAAATAAATAACATTAAAATTGGATAATATTTAGACGTTTGAAGTGCTGGAAAAATAGTGTGAAGTGCTTAAAAGCCTTTGCAAAGTGCTTGAATTTCACTCTCAAAAGGTTATACATCTGAGATGAATAAAGTAAAAATGTTCTACCACAATACCATGTGGTGTTACTACAGTAAATCCATGGTGAAACTTCGTTTCTCCTGGTCTCCGCATCAGCGCTGTTTGATCTGATATCTGTGGTTCATAACAGAGAATTCCCACTTGATCTCGCAGTAGCGATGTTATTAATCCTGTGGCGAATTCAAACGCTTTCTCACTGGATCTCCAGCGCTGTGTAGTAACGGTGTCACATGATCGAGATCGGCCCGTGCATGAGCTCACGCAGCTCAAACGAGTAGCTTTTCAAAAGTTCAGCTTTGGTTTCGTTTGCTGTTTCTCCTATGGAGCTGAAATGGCAGCTCTTATCAGTTGGGCACACAACCTCTAACAAAATTGTCACACCAGCAGGAAAAAAGGTCGCAAAATGCAACCATTTAGTCGCAGTCTGAAGTCATTGAAAAAGCAATCCCATGATGCATTGCAATGAGCTCAGTGAAAGAAATCCAAGATGGCAGAAAAATTATATAAAATAAATAAACACTACTGTTTAAAGGTTTGGGGTCGGTAAGATTTGTTTAATGCTGTTGAAGTCTCTTATGCTCACTAATCAAAAAATCAAGTAAAAACAGATATTGTAAAATAAAATGCAATTTAAGTTGTTTGTATTTTAATATAATTTAAAATGTAATTTATTCCTGTGATGACATGATCCTTCAGAAATTCTAATATGCTGATTTCTTATTATTATCAAAGTTGAAAACAGTTGTGCTGCAGTGATGTCTGTGTTAGGAAAAAGTAGAAAGTTCAAAAGAACAGCATTTATTTGAAATACATTATATTAACATTTTTACGGTCACTTTTGATCAATTTGATGCTCCCTCTTTTCACACAAAAAAAAGTTTTTGATGGGTAGTGTATTTAATTCCATTAATTCAAAGTAAAAAATGTGATTTAAAAATGTATTTACAGTAGCTTTGTTCCAAAAGCTAGTACTAAGGGAGCATTATAACCCTCTACAGATTTTGTACCCCTCTTCAAGCAACAGCACTTTGCATTGAAGACTAAACACACAACTGATTCAGTAGAGCTTTGTTTGCATTTCGCTAAGCTTACAGTGTGATATTTACACTTACATATATCTAATTACATTAAGCTATTTGTATTGATGCTTTTCTACATTGAATGAAATATGTTTCTAATCAAGATCTCTTGGTGTGCATTTAGTTTTTTTCACAGGGGATCCATTTTGGGATTGTTTTTTACCGCGAAACTTGCAATGCTGCATTGAAATTTGACCAAAACAAGTTATCTTCTGCCTGCAAAACTAGCATTTTTCAGGTTTTGGAACAGACCTATAGACTCCTCATCAGGGAAGCTCATCAGGCAAACCGATAATGATCGTCTTTATCGCCACAGAGTGAAAGCCATGTTCCCCAGCATTAGTGACGGTTCGTAAAAAACATTCACGCCGAGTCAACGCTTTACGAGGGGGTCGGATTGGATTGTGTGTTTGGCTCTTCAACCATGTCCGCCCTACTTCATTTTCAGTTTCACTTTTTTGGAAACTCTCACTGACTTTTGGGTTTAATCTAATCAGTATCTTTGTCAGAGAAACACTGAACAAATATGGTTTTAGGCAGTCAGCCAGCCATAAGTGGTACACCCCGTTCTGATTCTAATACGGAATGCTGTTGCTGTTGGCACGTACTTCCAAAAGTCCTTTTTCCTTTTGGTCCACATGCGGATCCCAGCACATGGTCATCTGCTCAAAGCCAGAGGTGTACTTTTATCCATGAATGAATAAGGCTGTTAGTTCTGTGTGGAATTGACCATTTCATCACCAGTGGAGACTTGGAGCAGTGCCCTCCATAAAGAAACAAAAGGTAGATCCCAGGCGTCCTTTGTTGAAAAGAAACTACACATATTCACAGTGATGTCAAGTTGCTCCAGGGAGGCAAACCGAAACAGCACAAGACGTGGGTATCAAACTGACATTACAATATTTGCACAATACACATGACTGACAAATATGCATCACAATTAGTTAGTTTGTTGATGTTAAAACCATGTAATCCAAATGGCTGGAAGTTTTACCATTTTGGTTGATAATGGATATATATCTGTTGATAATGCATATTTATTTGTACATGCTCTTTTCCCCAATTTCTATCTAGTATTATGAAATAAACAGTTCTTTTTTGGCCTGTACACTCTAAAAAAACAAAAACAATTTGGGTTGTTTTTAACCCAAGGGCAGGGTAAATATAGGACAGAACACATGTTGACTTAATTTTACCCAGCAAATTGGGTTGTTTGTTAAACCCAGCATAGTTGATTTTTTTTTTTTTAAATGGGTTGTTACGTCTGACCCAGGATCTGGGTAACATAAAAACTACCCAAACACTGGGTTGTTACGTCTGACCCAGGATCTGATTAACACAAAAACTACCCAAACACTGGGTTGTTATGTCTGACCCAGGATCTGGGTAACACAAAAACTACCCAAACACTGGGTTTTTACGTCTGACCCAGGATATGGGTAACACAAAAACTACCCAAACACGGGGTTGTTACGTCTGACCCAGGATCTGGGTAACACAAAAACTACCCAAAACTACCCAAACACGGGTTGTTACGTCTGACCCAGAAACTGCCTAAACACTGGGTTGTTACGTCTGACCCAGGATCTGGGTAACACAAAAACTACCCAAACACTGGGTTGTTACGTCTGACCCAGGATCTGAGTAACACAAAAACTACCCAAACACTGGGTTGTTACGTCTGACCCAGGATCTGGGTAACACAAAAACTACCCAAACACTGGGTTGTCACGTCTGACCCAGTATATGGGTAACACAAAAACTACCCAAACACTGGGTTGTTACGTCTGACCCAGGATATGGGTGACAAAAACTACCCAAACACTGGGTTGATACGTCTGACCCAGTATCTGGGTAACACAAAAACTACACAAACACTGGGTTGTTACGTCTGACCCAGGATCTGAGTAACACAAAAACTACCCAAACACTGGGTTGATACGTCTGACCCAGGATCTGGGTAACACAAAAACTACACAAACACTGGGTTGTTACGTCTGACCCAGGATCTGGGTAACACAAAAACTACCCAAACACTGGGTTGTTACGTCTGACCCAGGATCTGGGTAACACAAAAACTACCCAAACACTGAATAAATAACCCCAAAAAATGACCCCAAAGGCTCAACCCAGGATTTGGGTAGAAAAAACAACCCAAGCTTTTTTAGTCTGTAGCAGAACCAATGGAAATGCCTTTTGCTCCATGTTGTCATTTAGTTTTCACATACTTCATTTTCCAGAGTATTTCTGTCTCTCATTTTCTCTCTCACCCCTGGTATCCCTATTGAATTCTTGGCCTGTAGGAGTGTCATCGTGGCAGCAGTATCAGTTCTAATTGAAATCGCATGCGGATCATTTGTCACTGTGGTGTTATGATGATTGATCAGGTTTTATGAAGACATGCGGCGGGTGCTGCCATGCGGCCAGATAGACCAGATGTTTGTCAAGGAGTATCCTTAATGCATTAGTTGCCCTTAAGACCTCATGCACTTGCTTTTCAATTAAAATAAATTGACTGCTATAGTTTTGTTTCACCTCCAGGACAAAAGGGGCGCTGTGGTTTTCCGAAAACGTTGTTACTTTTACTGTTACATGTTTAATTCTCGCTTAAGGTTCACATGTCTGATTGTTTGGATCTTGGCTCTTGGGAAAGACAGTTTTGTCAATGCCACAGTCCAGGAAGGAAGTATGTTTCCAGAAAATCTTGCTTTTTGGAGAAGAGTTGTGGGTTTTTTTCCCTTTCATTCGTTCCAGATGTGTGCCATTTCTCTCTCTCTCTCTCTCTCTCTCTCTCTCTCTCTCTCTCTCTCTCTCTCTCTCTCTCTCTCTCTCTTTCTCTCTCTCTCTCTCTCGCACTTCCTTTTTCTTATCTTTGTCTTTTTCCCCCTCCCACATCCCATCCCCATCTGTACACACACACGTGCTGTATTATTGTGGTTATTGTAGTGTGTGTTGGTGTTAACATGTCAGAGAGCATTGATGGCCAGTGTATTAGACTGAGCGATTGGACAAGAGGGGGAAATAAAACGTTTGAACTTGTTAGGTCTTCGATCATGTAGATCAGTCTCATATTTTCTTTGACACAACATCTCTTTCTCTTACTCTCGGTCAGTGTATCTCTTCTGTGGCTCTCTCCCCTTCTTGTTTTTCTCTATAAAAGTGCTTGTATGTTGATGATTACATTATTTAAAATTATTATTTTATCATCTAAAATTATAATAAATATTAATTATATAAAATTATTTTATAATAAATATTTATTTTAAATTATTTATTTGGTTGTGATATGCCACAGGTTTTACAAGGCTATAAATGTTTGAGATTGACAAAAATAGTCAATTATTTTATATTATTTATTTATTTATTTACATTACTGTTATAAATGAATGTAAATTATTTGTGTATATTTATATATCAGGTTGAGGTCAGTCAAGTTCCTCCACACCAAACTCGCTCATCCATGTCTTTATGGACCGACGCTTTGTGCACTGGTGTGCAGTCATGTTGGGACAGGAAGGGGCCATCCCCAAACTGTTCCCACAAAGTTGGGAGCATGAAATTGTCCAAAATGTCTTGGTATGCTGAAGCATTAAGAGTTCCTTTCACTGGAACTAAGGGGCCAATCCCAACCCCTGAAAAACAACCCCACACCATAACCCCCCCTCCACCATACTTTACACTTGGCACAATGCAGTCAGGCAAGTCCCGTTTCCCTGGCAACCGCCAAACCCAGACTCGTCCATGGGATTGCCAGACAGAGAAGCGTGATTGGTCACTCCAGAGCTCTAGAGTCCAGTGGTGGCGTGCTTTACCCCACTGCATCCCACGCTTTGCATTGCACTTGGTGATGTAAGGCTTGGATGAGCTGCTCGGCCATGGAAACCCATTCCATGAAGCTCTCTACACACGGTTCTTGAGCTAATCTGAAGACCACAGGAAGTTTGGAGGTCTGAAGCTATTGACTCTGCATAAAGTTGGAGACTTCTGCGCACTGTGACCCTCAGCATGCGCTGACCCCGCTCTGTGATTTTACGTGGTCTACCACTTCGTGGCTGAGTTGCTGTTGTTCCCAATCGCTTCCACTTTGTTATAATACCACTAACAGTTGAGCGTGGAATATTTAGTAGTGAGGAAATTTCCCGAATGGACTTATTGCACAGGTGGCAACCTATCACGGTACCACACTTGAGTTCACTGAGCTCCTGAGAGCGACCCATTCTTTCACAAATGTTTGTAGAAGCGTCTGCATGCCTAGTGCTTGATTTATACACCTGTGGCCATGGAAGTGATTGGAACACCTGAATTCAATGATTTGGAAGGGCGTCCCAATACTTTTTTTATATATATAGTTGTATGTTGTTGATTAAATTATTTAAAGTTATTATTTTATGATGTAAAATAATATAAGATTTTAATAAATATTAATTATATAATTAAATGAAATAAAGGTATAGTAAATATGTATTAATTATATAACATTATTTTATAATAAATATTTATTTTAAATTATTTAATTTGGTTGCTTTACTGGTCCGTAATAATGTTGTGTCAGTTTTGGTTCTGTGAACGTGCCTAAACTGCTTTCACTCTTTAAAAAATCCTCTTTTTTTATGACCCCATCTTTATTAAATATTAATTTGAAACTTAAGAAAACCAGGATCTGGTTAATGTCTCCTGTCAGTGGTTCTGCAGCATGCAGACTAAATAACTTAAACATCTGCAGATGGAAATCCTGTGTGTGTGTGTTCACCTGTGTGTAATGAATGAACCTGCTGCTCTAGCTGATGGCACGATGCCCAGGTGATGCCATATAGTGATCATATACTCATCGTTCAGAGAGGTGATGGTGGTTGTAACAAACATATTTCCTCTGTGTTTCTCATTGTATAGTTGAGGTATCAGCATGGGCTCTCCACCCCAGATCTGCGTCAGACTTTACCCAACCTGAAAAACTTCCTAGAGCATGGACTACTTGTAAGATGGTGAGTTATTACATTATTATTGGTGTTTGCTAAGCTATGGACATGGACAATGAACATTATATCTCAATTTGTGATCAGACGTATGGGTGGTGGGTGATAAAACATGGCTTATTTTAAACGGGGGACCTAAGCCATATCTAGTGACTAGAATGTTATAGAGGCTCGTTTGGGCTCTTTTGACTTGGCAGTAACGACCTAGCAAAAACTCAAAACAGCATAACAGCATAGCAACATTCTGACAACTACTGTAGTTTTTGTTTTTTTTAATCTTTGAACAGCACTGACTTTTTTTCCCTTATATTTCTATTTTTCTTTTTATATTTGTACTTATAAAATGTCTTGATTGTTTAACAGAAAATGTAAAAATATTAATAATAATTTCATTATTATTTTTCTACAAAAAATGTAAAAATATTCATAACATGCATATGTATTTTCAGATTTCTTTTTTATATTTGTACTCATGTTTTTAAGAAAAAGGAAAAAATATTTTATTTCAGTTTTTTTTCTATATTGTCTTAATTGTTTCACAGAAAATGTAAAAATATTCACAATATTTACTTTCAACAATTTTTTCTTATATTTTACATTATTCTTTTTCAAAAAATGTTTAAAGTATTCACAACATGCATATGTATTTTCATATTTTTTATATTTGTATAAAAGTAAAAAATATTTTATTAGTTTTTTTATATATTGTCTTAATTTTTTCAGAGAAAATGCAAAAATATTCATAATATATATTTTCATATTTTCTTCACATATTTATAGTCATATTACCAAAAAAAGGTAAAATATTGATTATATTCATATTTATTTCAGAAAATGTAAAAATCTTGTTTTTATTAATGTTTAGCCAGAAGCTATATTTCCGCTCATGTTCTTGAACTGGTAAATTATTGTAGCATTAGCTTAAGTGCTAAAAGTTTTATAAAACAGTACATTTGCTCTCAAAATCTGCCGTCTGTTGATATTGCGCTGTAGTAACCTAGCCAGCTTTAGAAAGCAACAAAATGAGCATTTTCACAACAGTGATGATAAAAATTCCCCAAGTGTATCTGTTTAAAACCAATGGCAGCCAAAAAAACAGTAAAAAAAAGCTGCCTTTGATCTCTCCAGCTCTTTCTTGGTTCAGTGATAGGCAAACCATCTATCTGAACGTTAATTTAATAATCTGTGTTTTGAAAGGAAGGAGGCCAGCAGAAGTAAAATGCTTCAGTTACACAACACCCCCCCCCCCCCCCCCCCCCCTCCAAGTAATGTTTAATGGATTGTGGAAATGGTTAAGATGGAACAGATGAAAGTGTGACCTTTTGACCTTCTGAACTGTACAGAGTGGCAGGAAGTAAAAGAGGAAGTGGAAGTTCGGCGGTTGCGCTGCATGGCAAAGCGGACCTGAGGGCAGTCTTGTTGACTCGACGGTACGCCTAAAACCGTGAAAGAGCCGTTTCCGTCTCCCCTGGGGAGGGGGGACCGTATACACCAACACAAAACTGCAGAACATTCCTTTCCACATCTTCCTCATACAGCCCCGCCGCCGTAAACCATAACTTACAGCACATTGAGATCCTCTAAGAGTCATGTTACGTTACACGGAGTGGCGGTCCGCTAGCGTCGACTCCTGAGTGAGTCAAACAGCAACTCTCTGGATCCAGAGCTGAAATATGAAATATAGAGTAAAAGGATTCTTTTATTTTCCGTTTGTTGCAGACTGCTTTTATTACTCTTGCATCCCCTTCCTCTCCTACACTCCCTCCCCTCTCAGTTTAGATAATATTTCCAGGGCAGGGGCCAGAGATGTGAATTATCGGTGCATAAAAATCTGCATCAAGGCAGCTGCAGGAGTTCCTTAGAGGGAGAAAGAAGGGGACGGGAATCGCAGAGAAAGCACGGAAAGAAATGGGAATGGTGGGAGTACCATGGGAACTTCTGCGGATTCAGAGGAGCACATTTTGGGAAAATATGGAATTACTTCTTCCTTAATCCCTATGGACTTTTATATAGTAAAGGGAGATGATGGAGTTTGTGAGACAGGCTTGTTTGATCTGTTCAAATTTGTAATGGAAGTTGACACATTTCCCGCCCCCCGTGTGAGTGTGTGCAGGAGTTTTGCACGTTGCATGTCTAACAACTGAATTTCTGAACAGCGGTTATTCATATTTGATCATATAGCAGAACCGTTGGCTCAGATACCTGGACTCAGCATGCGTTTCAGCTCCATTAACAGACTGGACGATAAACTAAATATCTTTTTTTCAGGGAAAAATACCTGGTTCCAAGTTTTTCAGAATAGTTTTGGGAATACACTATTTGACACACCAAGTCTAAATGATAACACTGATCCATGATCATTTACATTATGACATTATTGTTTATCACAGAGATTACCAAGCCTTGTTGGCATGTGTATTTTGAATGGAACTGAAGTAAACTGGGTTGTGAAGGACAGACAATGTTCAAAGTGTTTTGTGCTATTGTGTATCTGGGTGTCAATCTAAGGTCCAGTGTAACCTAATATTATGCTACTAAGGAGCTTAATGCTGTGTTTCAATTGTTGGAATTTCCAGCTTCCTATTTGAGGAAAAATGCAGCTAAACTCGGACTCAATTTTTCCAACTCTAGGAAGTTGCATGTATGTGATGACATAAATATGGTGACATAAAATGACAAATAAAATGTATGAATTACTCAAGTTCTTAAAGATCTTGTTTAGCAGAGAGAATTTAAAACACGGTTAATTAAGCACTTTTCGTAGATGTACAGTTTGAACATTGCTGATTTGCTTTCACGTCACTCTTGACCCTTAATGGTAAGAGATTTAAAAAAGAAAGTAGGAATATCCCACATGTGACTTGCGTTTTTGTCACATTAAAGTCGGCATGAAACGCAAATTGCAATAGTCTTATGATATACAGTATATCCGAGTGAGATGTATAGGATGGGACTTGATTTTGTCCATCGCTTGGATCGCTGGATTATTGTGGTTTGCTATTGGTCGATCTCATGTGAGTGGCAGGTTGCCCCGCCCTCACACCAGTAAACACGTCATCAGAGGAGAGATGTTGCTGGTATATAATGGTTAATACCAGATGTAATGGTTAAATTAAATTTTAATAATCAAAAAGCATTTCTAATTAATTGAATTAAAATTTTAGAATTTTTTGGCAATCAAATGTAGGCATAAAACATTCATTTAATTTATCTTTTAATCATATGAAATGTAACTTTTTTGTCAAACAAGGTGCAATTAAAACATGGAAGAGCAATTGTGATTTATTCCTTAAAGTTTTAATAATAATGTATTATTATTATTATTAGTGTTAGTATTATTATTACATTAAGACTTACATTAAGATATTTCTGCTAAAACTTCAAGCTTTTATTTTGACTGGTTGCTGTGAAAAACTTTGAGTTTGTGTGTTTATAGTTTTTTCTCAATGAAACGGTAAAATGCTGATGACTCTGGAGATGAAGCTCATGCATTCATGTCCTCATATAGTGAGACGGCAGAGGCTGAAAACAATGCGAGCGTCACGTGTGTGCGTGTGTGTGTGTGTGTGGGGGGGGGGGATCAAACCATTCATTCTCACAGAGACAGAGAACACGCAGGATTCATATTTAAATAGTCTTTTTTGCGGTTTAATATTCACAGACACTAGTCTATATCGTATTTTCTCACACCCCTTCGTTTGAAGGGCTATCTGGCTCCAACAAAAAGAGAATCGAAAGTGTAGGGGTAGAAATGGGATTGGGCCTAAAAATGTCACATCATATAATGTTTGCTCAAACTAAAGTTTAAAACTGAAGTCTGTTAGAAATGGCTGACCAGCAAAGCCCATGCAGAATCTGCACTGATTTTGAGGAAAAATCTAGAACTTTGTAAATGCCAGGCGCTCCATCTGTTGAGATTTCTGTAGGCGAAAAATTGTATGCAGATTGTGCCATAGTTTTGTGTAAAATGTTAACATGGCAGAGTCCTGTCGAACAAGCTCAGTCTGCTTATCTCACATCTCTAACTGATCCTTTCACCATCCTGTTGCTTTTTCCCATTCAAACACTGATTGTCAGCGAGATTCAGCCTTCGCTGCCTTCATCTGGAGTCATAATCAGACTCATGCGGTCTGGCGGTTTCCAGTCGGAGCGGGAACAGTCTGAGATGCCAAGTGGGAAAGAAGAGCAAAACGATGAGAGAAAAAGTCACAGTTTAGAACAGTGGATGGAGTGTAAGAAGAAACCGAGAGCGAAGATGGTGAAAGGCAGACGGGGGGTGCAAGACATGGTGCCGCTGTGTTAATGACGTGTCCTGCCGAGTTCAAACCGAATATGCGAAACATTCTCTTATTTATGGCACAGGACTCTGGCAGCGCTTTAGAGGTCCTGCCGGCCCCACTGTGAGCTCCTGAGAGCGGGTAAAGACAGGGAGGCGTGGGGGGAATGTGGAAGTGAAGGGGCTGATGTGACTCAACACCCCAGGATGGAAACTCTAGGGTGGGGTTGGGAGTTCTGAAGAACTCCTGGAACTCTGGTGAAAGTGCAACACTAACAAAACATAAATCTTCATCTTTTTATCTTGTTCAACCCTTCTTGTTTTGTTTTTTTGGTTTGGTTTAAATCTGAACCCGCCCACCCAGTTTAGCCTATAGCGCTGGCCCAAATTCACAAGCTCCACCCATCTACTGTAAGTTCTGTGACTTGGCACCATAGGTGGATTTTTTTTCCATCCATTTGGGAACATGATTCATCAAGCAACTGTTTTATTATACATTTTCACAACAAGCTTTTGCTAATCCAGTATATAAATAGCTGTCAAATAGTTTGAAGGAATACCTGATTCATAATAAACAAAGTTTTTGGATGGCCACCCATAGTAATCCCTTAATCCTGGGTACACTTAGAAATATAGGTCCTTTACGTGTTAAAACACCTTCTCTTGTGCCCGTTTAATGTGCAGAGACAACTATAAGTTAGCCAATCTTGGTTGAAACACATAACATGTGTATGTGTGTATATTAGCGGTGTCAAAATTAGCGCGTCAACGCATGTAATTAATTTTTCAGTTCAATAAACGCAGCATACATTTTTCTGTCATCCTTTGGCTATCGTTACATTATATGATCACGCTCTTATTCATGCAGATGCTTTTAAACCATTCAAGCACGACAAGATAGAAGAGAACGCGCTGACTGTGATTGTCCTGACTATGACACACACACACGACGCTCAGAAAGACGGAAGAGAACACGCTGACTGTGAATGTCCTGACTATGACACACACACACGACGCTCAGAAAGACAGAAGAGAACGCACTGACTGTGAATGTCCTGACTAAGACACACACACACACGACGCTCAGAAAGACAGAAGAGAACGCACTGACTGTGATTGTCCTGACTATGACACACACACACACACGACGCTCAGAAAGACAGAAGAGAACGCACTGACTGTGAATGTCCTGACTATGACACACACACACACACACATCGCTCAGAAAGACAGAAGAGAGCGCACTGACTGTGATTGTCCTGACTATGACACACACACACGACGCTCAGAAAGACAGAAGAGAACGCACTGACTGTGATTGTCCTGACTATGACACACACACACACGACGCTCAGAAAGACAGAAGAGAACGCGCTGACTGTGAATGTCCTGACTATGACACACACACACACGACGCTCAGAAAGACAGAAGAGAACGCGTTGACTGTGAATGTCCTGACTATGACACACACACACACACGACGCTCAGAAAGACAGAAGAGAACGCACTGACTGTGATTGTCCTGACTATGACACACACACACACGACGCTCAGAAAGACAGAAGAGAACGCGCTGACTGTGAATGTCCTGACTATGACACACACACACACGACGCTCAGAAAGACAGAAGAGAACGCGTTGACTGTGAATGTCCTGACTATGACACACACACACACACGACGCTCAGAAAGACAGAAGAGAACGCACTGACTGTGATTGTCCTGACTATGACACACACACACACGACGCTCAGAAAGACAGAAGAGAATGCACTGACTGTGAATGTCCTGACTATGACACACACACACACGACGCTCAGAAAGACAGAAGAGAACGCACTGACTGTGATTGTCCTGACTATGACACACACACACACACGACGCTCAGAAAGACAGAAGAGAACGCACTGACTGTGATTGTCCTGACTATGACACACACACACACGACGCTCAGAAAGACAGAAGAGAATGCACTGACTGTGAATGTCCTGACTATGAAACACACACACGACGCTCAGAAAGACAGAAGAGAACGCACTGACTTTGAATGTCCTGACTGAGACACACACACACGACGCTCAGAAAGACAGAAGAGAACGCACTGACTGTGATTGTCCTGACTATGACACACACACACACAACGCTCAGAAAAACAGAAGAGAATGCACTGACTGTGATTGTCCTGACTATGACACACACACACACGACGCTCAGAAAGACAGAAGAGAATGCACTGACTGTGAATGTCCTGACTATGACACACACACACGACGCTCAGAAAGACAGAAGAGAACGCACTGACTGTGAATGTCCTGACTATGACACACACACACACGACGCTCAGAAAGACAGAAGAGAACGCACTGACTGTGATTGTCCTGACTATGACACACACACACACACGACGCTCAGAAAGACAGAAGAGAACGCACTGACTGTGATTGTCCTGACTATGACACACACACACACGACGCTCAGAAAGACAGAAGAGAATGCACTGACTGTGAATGTCCTGACTATGAAACACACACACGACGCTCAGAAAGACAGAAGAGAACGCACTGACTGTGAATGTCCTGACTAAGACACACACACACACGACGCTCAGAAAAACAGAAGAGAACGCACTGACTGTGATTGTCCTGACTATGACACACACACACACACGACGCTCAGAAAGACAGAAGAGAACGCACTGACTGTGATTGTCCTGACTATGACACACACGCACACGACGCTCAGAAAGACAGAAGAGAACTCGCTGACTGTGATTGTCCTGACTATGACACACACACACGACGCTCAGAAAGACAGAAGAGAACGCACTGACTTTGAATGTCCTGACTGAGACACACACACACGACGCTCAGAAAGACAGAAGAGAACGCGCTGACTGTGAATGTCCTGACTAAGACACACACACACACGACGCTCAGAAAAACAGAAGAGAACGCACTGACTGTGATTGTCCTGACTATGACACACACACACACACGACGCTCAGAAAGACAGAAGAGAACGCACTGACTGTGATTGTCCTGACTATGACACACACGCACACGACGCTCAGAAAGACAGAAGAGAACTCGCTGACTGTGATTGTCCTGACTATGACACACACACGCGACGCTCAGAAAGACAGAAGAGAACGCACTGACTGTGAATGTCCTGACTATGACACACACACACACACGACGCTCAGAAAGACAGATGAGAACGCGCTGACTGTGAATGTCCTGACTATGACACAGACACACACGACGCTCAGAAAGACAGAAGAGAACGCACTGACTGTGATTGTCCTGACTATGACACACACACACACACGACGCTCAGAAAGACAGAAGAGAACGCACTGACTGTGAATGTCCTGACTATGACACACACACACACACGACGCTCAGAAAGACAGATGAGAACGCGCTGACTGTGAATGTCCTGACTATGACACACACACACACGACGCTCAGACAGACAGAAGAGAACGCGCTGACTGTGAATGTCCTGACTATGACACACACACACACACGACGCTCAGAAAGACAGAAGAGAACGTGCTGACTGTGAATGTCCTGACTATGACACACACACACGACGCTCAGAAAGACGGGCGCCGGTATAGAGTTCTCTTTCACGCTTGAATGAACAATAACACACAGAATTATGCCAAAATGCCCGTTTTGTCTCATATCCTCATAAGAGAGTCTTAAATGAGTTAAATAACGTCTTAAATGAACTTAAAGAGTTGTGAGGAAATGAGATGCGTGTCAGATCCACGTCATGTTCGGCAGCGGCAGATCTTAAAGTGACAGCAGCCTAATAAACCAGTCGCTGTGATTCTGTCATTAATGTTCATCAGAGAACAGAGGAAACTGTAGCTTTAATAAGAATTAATCTATATTTAATTTATTATTTATGCAGTACAGACATTATTCAATTTCTGTATATTGATTATATATGAAGGCCACAGGTCAATATGACATTTATTATAATGGGTTTATGTGTCACAAAAAGTTATTTTTTTAAAGCCTAATAAATGTTGAAATTGATATAGTTTTCAATTATACTGTAATTCTGAATGTCTATCATTAATGTTTAAAAATAAAAAATAATTTCATAGAGACATCATTCATAAAAAGATGTCTTTAATTTGTTTCTACATTAATTTTGAGAGTAACTGTGAAATTATTAAATTATAAAACTATTTAAAACACTTTTGCGATTAATTACAGAAAAACTATAATTAATTAGTTAATTTTTTTAATCGATTGACAGCATATATATATACAGTACTGTGCAAAAGTTTTAGGCACGTTGGTATTTTCACATGAAAAATGTTTTTAAGCCAGTTATTTATATCTTTTACTGTAGTGTGTCAGTAGGAAATATCAGTTTACATTTCCAAACATTCATTTTGCAATTAATTGTAATAATCCAGTGAGATTTTTTAGAAGTCTGACCTGATCTGATCTGATCTCCCCATCATCGAGTCTGTCTGTGATCACATGAAGAAACAGAAAAAACTGAGACAAACTAAATCCAGAAGAACTGAGGCAACGTCTCCCAGACACTTGAGGAAACCTTCCTGCAAAACTACAGTACTGGGAAAAGTTTAGGCACTTGTCAGAATGCTTTAAAGTGAGAATGCTGTCAAAAATAATAACATAAATAGCTTTTATTTATGAATTAACTTCTATTAACTAAATCAAATGGATATTTGGGGTGACCACCCTTTGCGTTTAAAGCGGCTTTTGTCGCCTGCATCTGTTCCTACACCTATTCATGGAGTTCTGCAGGAAGGTTTCCTCAAGTGTCTGGGAGACGCTGCCTCAGTTCTTCTGGATTTAGTCTGTCTCAGTTTTTTCTGTTTCTTCATGTGATCACAGACAGACTCCATGATGGTGAGATCAGATCTCCATGTGGAGCATAGAGACTACTGTCAGACTCTTTATGCATACAAAAATCTCACTGGATTATTAAAATTAATGGCAATTAATTTATAAATGTAAACTGATATTTCCTACTGACACACTACAGCAAAAGATATAAATAACTGGCTTAAACCCACTTTTTGTGTGTAAAAATACTAGCGAGCCTAAGACTTTTGCACAGTACTGTATAATCGTTAATTCATTTTTTTTTGATACATTTTCATCCCCCCTCCTCCTTTCTTTTCTTTTTATTTCAGTTGTAGCTCACAAACAAATTTATAGGCGTTGAATCAGAGTGAAAAACTCTTGGAACTGTCCAGACAGATTTGCAGTGGGATGAAGCTGTCTCTGTGGATAACATACTGATAGGTGTTTGCACTCACATCTGGTGGAACGTTCCTCCATAATTCCATCAGCATTCCTCCAATGTTCCTTTATTCTTTACAATCCTCTCGGCCATCCCGCCAAGAAAGCATTCTGATTACAGAACCCCGAGCAGACCCCGGTCGTCATCCTTAGTTGCCGGAAACAATCTCCATAAAATCTGCAATCTCCATAACATGCAGAATGTGTGATCATTCCTGTCATCGTTTTGAAGCATCATTACTGGTGCATATCCAGATTGCCGGGAGTGCAGGAAACAATTTGTCACCCACATAAACAATGCATTTTTATGTCAATAGGTAAATTAGCGCGAAGGCATTTGTGCGATGCTGCTTGACTCTGAATGCAGGCCAGCCCTTCTATAATCTGAAAAAGATGCTTCTCTCGGTTTCTTGGATCCGAAAGGAACAGAGAATGTCATATTTCATTTTCTTAGTCATTCCCTCAAGCGAATGAAGGAACGCTGCTCCGCTCGCTTGCAAAAGAAATTTTTTTATCAATTCTATTATTATAAAAATCATCAGTTATTAATAGAATTGCGTATTCTAAAAATGGACAGTTATTATTATATAGGTATATAATTTTTTTATAATTATAAAAAGACGATATTTTTATGATTATGTATTTGTTAGTACGCTATTATGCGGACATATTTGCAGGGCCGTTAATGTGATGTTTGTAGAAGAGGTGTAAGGTCTTAAGCAAACATTATTCAAACTATCTTTTTTATTTACCGTCATCCTGCATTTATTTTTGCTTCTCACCCAACTGTGGAGAATTTGTGGTTTCCCGAATTCCTCCTGGGTAGCTTGAATCTGTTTCTCGTTCCAGAGTCTGTTTCACAAAAATACACACCTCTGCCGCCGTTATTCTTCCGCAGCCCCTCCGGTTCGCTCTCGGACCACCACCCGTCCCCACACAGGAAGCCGTGAGATACGTTCCCTCTCCCTGCCAATGCTCTGCTCCTGGAGGGAGGGAGGGAGGAAGGGAGGGAGGGAGGGGTGAGTCAGGACGGCCTAATTGGCCCATATTAAGAGCCAAGTTTAAGTTCAATAGAAAAAATGTGCTGCATGAAAAATATTATGACGGTTCTGGGAGATCAGTTTGGCATGCTTGAGCGCAAATAGCCCCCTCTTCTTGTGTCCCGACCGCACAGGCGATCTTTAGCCATCCTCCAGCACACACCGGCCCCTTGCTCTTGATTAAGGGTTGCGGTTTGACACATGTTTAGAGGAACTCATTTATAAGGGGAAGTACAGTCTAACAAATAGCCTCCTGCTCCAAACAAAAAATGCTTTATTTTTCCCTGCTATGGGGGTATGACGTCTAAACACTTGGCTAGATGGAGCCCATATGTTTTACATATCTACATAACACACGTTGGTGTTTTGTGGCGTCAGAGTATTTAAAGGGCTCCTATTATGCCATTTTATGACTTGATTTCGTTTTTGTGTGTACTAGAACATGCTTTCATGCTTGATTGTTTAAAAAAACATTATTTTTCATATATTTTAACATTTATTACTGCACCTCTCTCCCCAGTCTGACTCGAACGTGTCGTTTTCGATGAAGCCCCTCCTTCTGAAATATGAATTGTGCTGTGATTGGTTAGCTGGTCCAGTGTGTTGTGATTGGCACCGTGTGTTTGGGAAATGTCCCGCCCCGACCCTTACCATAACCGCAAGCTCTAGTACTCGTGTAAATATTAAGGATGGCGTCAATTTCAAACCAATTCAAGCCTGATTCAGACATAAGAATGTTAACAAACAAGAGGATTGTCCAGAACAGATTTCACAGGACATTTCAGAGTGGGGGGTTTTTTGTACAATATTATACACCATTTAATCATAATACATGTCAGAAAACTATGCGAATACAAACAGCTTTGATCACAAAAAGCTTTGCCCTTTGTTTACATCCTAGCAACAACATAAAACTTATAATTGGAACTGTTAAAGGGCTCCTATAATGCCTGTTTTTACAAGATGTAGAATAAGTCTCTGATGTGCCCAGAGTGTGTATGTGAAGTTTTAGCTCAAAATACCCCACAGATCATTTTTATAGCATGTTAAAATTGTCACTTTTTGAGGGTAAGCAAAACACGCAGTTTTTGTGTGTCCCTTTAAATGCAAATTAGCTGCTGTTCCCGCCCTCTTTCTAGAAGAGGGCGGGGCTTCAAGAGCTCGTGTTAGCAGCTCTGATTACCTCACGCAGACACACACTGAAAATGTCAGAAACTGTTCAGCCTTTTATGTTCAAACCGGAGTCTGACAATGATAGAGAGACTCAAGAAGAAGAGACAACATGTAGAATGAGACGGGACGTTTCTGAACGGGTAGTTGATGAGTTTACGAGTTTACTATCTTCAAGTCATTGATTAGCATATTCTGTCATGATAATCTATAAATCTCTGGTGTGGGAACTGATGTAAGATGCACAGAGCCAGAGAATATCTGAAGAGAGAACAGGTATAGTTTAGTTTAATTATGGTTATAACTTATGTTGTCATCTTGCTTTTATGACATGCTGTTGACCTGTCGGTAAGCCGCCCCCCTTAGTTACTGTTGCTAACTCGGACAAACAAACAGAGTTGCTATGTCTTACAATGACTGCTGTCAGTGTGAAAACCTTATCCCAAGATGTTTTTGGACACAGAAAGTAGCGGACCCCGTCCGAATGATGGCCAAACTTTACTGATAGTTTATGAAGTTTATTACATTGTTTTTCACTCCAAAAAAATCACTGTAAGAGCTGAACAAACAAAGCATAAAAAGTGTGCATTAATGTCTCATTCACAAACTCTCTCCGTTGCATTATCGTTAACATGCACAGCAAATGACACAAAAACACTCTAACAGTAAACAAACACACTTATGCCTTTTCGCGGGTGCTAATAAACTGTAAACTTTGTATCTGCAAAACAACTCCGATAAACTGCGAGCTCTCTCGTTCACTGCCCCTAGACTATAATACCCATCAAAATAGGAGTCCTCCTTGTTAAGATAGATAATGCAGACCTTAAACATATCTGTTTACAAATGTATACAAAAACAACTGAGATAAATTACAATAAAGTCTGTGACACAGAAGGACCACCTCTCGCCGATGAGCATTCAAGTGGGACTTGAATATATAAAAGATTTTAAAATAAATATGGTGGGAGATTATTTTGGAAGCTAGGGTTTACAGATCTCAATTCAAGCGGGAGAAGCCTCATGTTATGGTCGTCACGATCGCAGATGACAACATCCAGGATCAACACTGTTCATGTACCGCAGGGTAAGATTAAATTAATGCAGTTTAATATGGAGAGGCACTGAAATGTAGACCATCGTTTATGTGTTTTTGACCTACACCGTTACATGACATGAGAACAGTTAGTTCGGTTTGTGTGTTAGCAGGGTCTTTAATCGTAACTTAATGAGAGTATGACATCCAGAAAATCCTCTCAGGATACCTGGAATCAGTGTTACAGTACCCCAGACATTGTTTTACCATTTCTGTAGCATAAACACCATCAAACCGATGAGAGCTTCGGCGCTGAAACCTAAAGATGTCCAAGTTCCGGTCCCAGCACAACTGATACTCAACTGCCATTGGCTCATCTGCGTTCGAGGGGAGGGGCTTACCAATAGGTCAATTTGATTTGTGTTCGTACTGTATTACAATAAATGTGAAAGACTGATGGACAGCTTGAGCGACTCCCAAATGTGCTCGACTACATCAACTCTTCCTCTTCTCAACATGGCTTTTGTTGCGTGTTCCCGGGGGCGGGGTTTATGTAAATTTTAGTGTTACTGATGTCACTAACCCGTGAAGAAGCTCGTTGTAGTCCCTACCAGCCGTTTGTTGTAGTCCTTAAAAAGCGATTTCTGTAAAAGAAAATATCTCCCTTTGCTTTGAACTTTGAGCGTCGTAACTTTGCAGATCTCATGCTCAAACAGCAACATTACACACTAACTACAGTTACAGTCACATCATAATCAACCACCCCTTTAATAGAAAACGCAACTAGAAATAATAAGACATTACTTACAAGTTGTGATCCACAAACAACAGATTGTCCTGGCAAAATGGGAACTGCTTTATTTCAGGAGAAGCTTTTGTGCGGAGCTGGGGTTATAATGTTCAGGAACAGTGTTTAAAATCAGTGTTAACTACTCTGAGTTTGTCAGCGTTAGAAAGATCAAACAAATGAGTTTTGGAAACGGGGAAAAAACTGCGTCTCTTTTTAGAGATTATTTAAATGAGTAACGTTGTGACTTCGTAAACATGTTGTAGTCCAAACGAGCCGTTCGTTGTAGTTCTTGGAAAGTGGATTCTGTAATAAATCATCTCCCTTTGGAGTGACTGAGCTTTGTGATCTTGCAGATCTTCTTCATGCTCAAACAGCAACATTACACACTAACTACAGTTGAACAAGCATAATAGGACCCCTTTAAGATATTTAAAAATAACCAGCTTGTTATTATAATCTGTAATCATATATATAAATGATATTCGTCTGAGAGATGGCGTTCAACGACTGAGGTCGTCATTAGTTGACCATGGCTGACAGGTTCTTGAACGCCACCCTAATGCTTTGCAGATTCATCTGACGGCTGTTTTGAAATGCTATGGTTTTGCTCACAGTAACATTTCATTTGGAACGTGTCTCTCGATTTCACATCTGAAAACTGGATCTGATTACGTGCCGATCGGTCTGAGCGCAAGAAAAATCATTTGGGAAATGGAGTATACGGGACACGACACGCTATGGCCAGCCATTAGATGTTTGTTTTCAGTGAACTGATGAGGAATTTGGGAGCATGTTTCAATGCTTATTCTTGGTAATGAAATTCATTGCTGCGGTTGGACAACATTAAAGCTGCTATGCTGCAATGCAGCCTGTCCAGACACACAGGAATTAAACCACAAATCTCTCCACCACACGTACTGTATGGCTTTGAGTGAAAATCCTCTCTGCCGTAATGAAGACACAAACGCATACGGACAATAGATTGTATACTCTGTATATTGCTTACATTTAAAAAAAAAAAAAAAATCAATGGGAAACAACACACTATACATTCATAAACATTTCAAACAATTCTAAATTGTTGTCACATGACCTCATTACAGTATGTTACGTTTCAGTGAGTGGCATCCAGTTTCCATCTTAGAAATAAAGCAGCTTCTTTACATTTTTAATCCATTTTTGTGTAAAAAAAAGTGCAGTTTTAAATACACATAATGTAATACCTCTTTAAATACATGTATCGATTTTAATTACAGTGGAAAATAACTACTTAGTGAATTTTTTTAAATTGCACTTTTTTTTATGTGGTCGTTACATTTTTTAAATGTTTTAAATGTCACAAAGGCTGCATTTATTTCATCAAAAATATATATTAAAACAGTAATAATATGAACTATTATTACAATATAAAATATCTGTTTCTATTTCAATATATGTTACGAAATTTGTCAACTTTTGGATGAATAAATCAAAAGTAAGACTGAAAAAATAAAACGTATTTCATAGGGCCCTAAAAATGTCGTTTTTGTTAAACTTTTAATAAATTGCTGTTAAATTGTGTATGTTTCACGATTTCAATTAATTAGACATAAAATGTAATTAAACCATTAAAACGGGGAAAAAAATTCATAAAGCTGATTTCATAGGGCTCTAAATTAAATTCCAAAATTAAATGGCATGCACTGCAAAAAAAAAAATCTTCCTCATGATTTTTGTTTTCCAGTACAAATATCTAAACATCCTTAAATCAAGATACATTTACTTTAGAAAGTCTTGTTTTCTGAGAAATTGTGCAAAATTAAGTGAGTTTATGCTTAAAACAAGAACAAGTATCTGTCAATGGCTATACAAATTATTACATTTGAATTAAGTGGATTTTTCTGAACCTATAAAATCACGATTTCTTATCTTTTGTCATTTTGCTTCTCCAGTAAATGTGTCTTGATTTAAGAATCTTTTAGATATTTGCACTGGAAAACAAGACAAAACTACTGAAGAACAACATCACTTCAGTGCAGTGTGAAAGTTATTTCCATATTCTAGTGTTTGGGAGCAGAGCTATTCTAACTTTGTATTGCAAAATGAATTAAAAAGTAATGGAGATCTGTTGGAAATTGTATTTTCAAACGTGCAGAAACCCTGATTATTTAGGAAATGTTTTGTAACATTATCTTTTTAATGTTAATGCAAGATAACTAGTCTGTTTTTGCATGTGCGTGGTGCTCCTTTTCTAACTTTGCAGCTTGTTTCAGCTCTGTGTGAAGGATGACTAATCCTATACAATTGTTTTACTTTCTAGACGTCATATTTCAGATGATGTATGTCGTCCGACAGCTGTGTGTGTTTTAGGGGGGTGCGAGTGTGTTTGTTTGAGTGCGTGTGTGAGGTTGAGGATCAGAGACTCTGGCTGAGCTCTCCCAGACTCTCGATGTGTGTAAATGAATTATTAGACGATCCATCAGCAACAAAGAGCTCCACTGACATCAGCATCTTCACACTCTCCAGTTTCTTTCCCATCTCTGGATTTCTTGCTCTCCCGATTCTTAAAGGTGTAGGGATGGGAATCGAGAACAGGTTCCAATTTAGAACCGGTTCCAAATTTCCCAAAACCGATAAGAAACGCGCATTCCGGTTCCGCTTATCAGTTCCTGTGTGCGCCTTTTAATGTGATTTTAAACCATTTAAGTTCAAAAGACTCTGCATTGTTTTCTGTGCTGCACACACACACACACACACACACACCCGTGCACACAGAATGGCTTCTTTTAGTGAATAATGTGCAATAATGAGTTCTCTTCCTCGTCTTTTTGCACAGCACATAAACAGACACATACACACACAAATCTGTCAGAATATTCTGGTAAACACAGTCGGTTATGTCTTAAGACAGTTGAAAAGAAAAGATGTAAACGCGTGTGTATCAATGTATTGGATCCGTGCAGCTCTTAAAGTGACAGTGGCAGATTTTCCTGATGCGTCTCTATGACAACGTTAATCAAACAGAAGACAACGAGAAAATTATATATTACTGTATTAATACTATATTAATAAAATATAGGCTATAGTAATGTATAGCCTATATCGTATTAATAAAGTGCGGTGTTATTTTACATTTGATTACAGTTTCTGCACCTGAATACCTGAAAATGTTTATTTCAGTCGTATCTTTGTTCAGTTGTATTTATTTGTGTAATTGCTCATTTGCTTATTTGTTCTTTTTTAATTACTGAGTGTTTCCTTGTCTTTAATGATGCTTGAAATTGATATTCGTTAAGCTAGTTGTTTTTGCTCTGGTATTTTTAAACCATAGGCAAAAGTTCCAAGCCTGTTGATTTTTGTTCATGGTGTTCAGCTTCACTGAAATGTTTTGCGATAAGAATAAATGTGAATGATAGGGTTTTTTGTTTTACTTTATTGGAATCGAAATTAGGATTCGATGAGCAGAATCGGAATGGTTAAATTTCAAACGATACCCAACCCTAGTATTGTGCATTTTTCCTTACCACTGTTTTTTTTATTAGTTGTTTAATCATTTTAATTGAACTCGAATCGGAAATGTCTTACGCCTAATGATAACCATGTGCCTCTGTTTGTGTTGTTCTCTCTCAGTGACAGGCACCATGTCTCCATGTCCATCCCCGTCCCTCTGAAGTCTCATCTCAGCGTTTCCGCCGCATCCGAAGTGGGATTCCCGACCCTCTCCAGTTCCCCTGAACGGGACGATCAGAAGCGGTCTGGCTCAGATGCGGATAAACAGAAATACCCAACCCCTCCGCCTAGTTACAACGCCACTATGGCTCAACCTGATCCCATGACCACTCCGGAGATTCCATCAGCGCCGTCCACAGAGATCACGAGCGTGGAAGTAGGTAAGACTGTAGAAACACATGGGGATGGAGAGACTGAGGCGCACACGGAGATACCTCTGGATTTACCTACAGACATAGCCAGTACATTAGCGTGTGACTCCGCTCCTCAGCACCCAGGGGCCATGAACGGCTCGGCCGTGCCCAGCGGGGGTATGGGATTGGGCGTTGCGAGCGGAGGTGAGCTGTGCTGCTCCGTAGAGCAGGCGGAGGAGATTATGGGCACTGAAGCCACGGGGCTGGGATTGGGACTAGGATTAGGGCTGGGATTGGGAGGCGGCGCCAGACTGGACGATTACCCATGCATCCCGGTGGAGCACGCCATTGCGGTGGAGTGCGACGAGCAGGTTTTGGGAGAGTTCGACGCCGCTGGGATCGAGGAGGTCTCGCGGCGCATCTATGCACTAGAGAACATGTCTAGCTTCCGACGGCCTCGGAAGAACTCTGAAAAATAACTGGGATATACAGGACGTGGCCCTGGAAAAAGGGTCCGAGGGTGACAGCTGTCCAAGTTGGTTGGTGACATAAGGCTGAGCCTGCGTAATATTTCACCCTGACTGCAACAAGTATAGACATATATTATTATTAATATTGTCATAATAATTATTAATATTATTAGGAAATATCTGGAATATTGACCAATTTGCACTTCTCAAAGCATTTCTATAATCCTTTAAAGTGAAATAAAGAGAATGTTTGTGGTTGAAATGCGTGCTGGATGTCTTTCTGGGTGTATGGATGCACAGTCTTAGTGGGATAGTTCACCCCAAAAATTCTGAAAATTCTGTCATAATTTATTCACCCTCATGTCTTTCCAAACGTGTGACTTTCATTCCTCTGTGGAAGATGTTTAGAAGAACTGTTTTGGTCCATACAATAAAAGTCAACTGTTGGTGTTTTGTACCCAGTGTTTGACCAGAGCTGCAAACTTGTCAGCCATGAATATAATGTAATTCTACTGTTGTTCTGTAAAATATAATAATAATAATTATTATTATTTAATTGATATACATATTTTTTCCCCACAAGTCATGCGGCGTAATTAAGCACTCAATTCTTTATTTTACAGTTCCATAATATTTTTACAATAGTAATATATTTCTTTATTAGTTTGTTTAATTTAATGAAATAAAAATATTTAAATAACAATAATATGTATTATCATTATTATTATATATTCATTTTAAATGGGTCCCAAAAACAACAGTGTGATTGTGGCCTGAGGCTACTGAAGAAGAGATTAAAAAATATAATATATTATAATATTTTAGTGCTGTCAAACAATTAATCGCATAAAAGTTTGTGTTCACATAATAATGTGTGTGTACTGTGTATAATTATTATATGTATTTGAATACACACAAATACATGTATATATTATGTGAACACAAACGTTTACTTTGGATGCGATTAATCCTTTGACAGCCATAAAATATATATATTCCCCTTATATCCTCGTGCTCAAGCTAATATTAAAACAATAATCACTGAGACACTTTTCAAAATGTACATTTTTTTTCTTTTGTGTTCCAAAGAAGAAAAAGTCATGCCGGTCTGGAACAACACAATGGTGATTTAAATTATGACAGAATTTTCATTTTTGGGGGGGAACTATCCCTTTAAATGCCACGCAGTGTTACAGCGGGAGCTCTGGTGCTCCAGGATCAACCTGAGAGCGAAGCCTGAAGTACACCAGGCCCTGCGGCCGCAGGAATGGCTGATGGTCAGGGTGGGCGGAAAGGGCGAGGAATGTCTGTGTGCCAATGACACCCTTTCTCATGCTTTACACCCGAGTCCTGCTTCCAGAAGATGAAAAACATGCGCAAATCTTGACCGTTGCAAGATTCTCTCTGATTTATTCACCCAGAATGATAAAATCCTGAATCAGTTTGATGCCGTGTCAGCTCTGGATGTGAGTGGCACATCACCACCTAACAAAACTCAATATCTCCTATTAGAACCAACAAATCTGTCTACACTTGAAGTGTTCATGTTGCATTGTTGACGGCCTGTTTTTATTTTTGTTTTCTCTAAAAGCATCTTTTCCTTCAGGCTCTTTGCCTGTTTTTATTTTTGTGTGCTGCACAGCCACTGAAACTAAATAAATGGATTTAATCAATTAATTAATTTAAATCATCTTTTGTTTTTTAACCATATAAATATGCAGTTGTAATAATATATACAAAATTGTTTTGCTCTTCTAAAATAACCTGGCATACCTCTGAAAACGTGCGACAAAAGTCACTTCCAGTACAGACGTGGTGTAAAAGATCTAGATTGCCGTGGGCTTAACAGTTTAAGCAAAACCTTTAGGGTTGTGAGGTCTTTATTCCAAAACGAACTTTTTTCCTTGAAGGTGCTTTAATGTCAATGATCTTTCCCACTGTATACAGTTATTCAGCTACCAGAAAAACCAAAATGCAAATGATGTGCACTGCATACTGTCGAAGAGGAGCAGGATGGCCGTTCCTCTGCAATTACTGCAGTTCTTTCTTTCTTTTTGTCTTGATTGTGGCATTAATCCTCAGTTTCGTGTTGCACACTACTCTTCAATGTAATTTCCTCTAAAAACAATATTCATCCACCTGCACACCTTTCAAAAGCCGTTTGTGTGTGTTTTTCCCTAAGCAGTATTCTTCGATTTATGTTTTGGTGTCCTTTACTCTAATCTGCTTTTCAGGTATACACGAGAGTCTGATCCTCTTCCATAAGAATCACATCATGAATGTAACAAACACTCTTGAGAAAAAAGGACTCAGTTGTCAGGAAGGACTAGTAATGGTTGACTTTTACATAATTTCACCCTGGCCTGAAACCCTTGTTTGATTTCCTGTCTCTTGACTGTTGATACATGATGTATTTAAGACAAATACAAAAAAATGTGTTTCCATAAATTGCTGTGACACTGTACATATACTTTTGTATGAAAGGTGTTTTATTAAAGACCAGTTAAATGATGTGACTTTGAGCAGTTTTTCATCCTTTTTTTCCCTCCCCTCTTTTGTCTTTAAATCTGGTTTACAGTATGTATGGCAGGAAGAGTTGTGTATAAACAGATGCCCACAAACTATTATGCCCCATTTTACAAGATGTAGTCTCAGATGTCCCCAGAATGTGTCTGTGAAGTTTCAGCTCAAAATACCCAACAGATCATTTATTATACCATGTTGTAAATGCCCATTTTTGAGTGGAAGGAGAAACATTCTGTTTTCATGCATTTATCTTTAAATGCAAATGAGCTGCTGCTCCCCGCCCCCTTTCCAGAAGAGGGCGGAGCCTGTACAGCTCATGCCTCAGATACACGGCCAAAAACTAAAACATCTGTTTGGTTTTGATTATCTCTATCACGCGACATTGCAGCTCTTCATCATCATGAAAGTTTATGATCTGCATGCGTTTTAAAGCCATATCAGCCTAAACATCTGATATATGGTTTTCTGAGCACACACACACAGGGTGTCCGCGGGTCCTTAAAAAGTCTTAATGGCTTAAATACGGTTTTCCTTAAAAAAGGCCTTAAAATGTCTTAAATTCAGATTCGATTGGTCTTAAATATTTTTGGTCACATTACCGGGAAAATTTCTCCAGTCTGACGGACACAGTGACCGTTATCATTGGACAAACCGCAGATCCCCCCCCCCCAGCTGTAACGTTAGTTACTGCGTCGTTATCAGAGAGAATTGCGGTGGCAGAATCCAGTGGAACTACAGCTAGCCGACCAGCCTCCTAACTAGTTTATATAGGTTCATGCAAGTTTACGCAAATGGCAGCATCATATCACGAGAATGATTCTTCTGATTTCTGATTCTTCAGCGATAGATAATGGATAGTGTATTTCTGGTCTCAGTGTCGCGCTGTTGTTGAGGCTCGCGCTGCCTGACTGTTATAAATGTATATATAATGACAGAAATAAACTGAGCGTAACAGCAATGTAAAGAAACATACTGAGGTAAAAATTCAACATTTAGTTTATTTCTAATATAGGCCTATAGTTAAATAATATACCATGACAAGGGAGCTCATTTCACGAGTGCAATGCTGCCTCCCGCAGCACTTTAGTGTGTGTTTGTATATTCCGGGGTGTTGTAGTTCTTTCTTTCGCTAGTCCAACTATAGTTCGCTGTATTACAACTACAAATAAGACCAACATGCATCTTATATTGCAGCCAATCAGCTTTCGTGTTATTGGCACGAGTCTCTTTTGGATTGTACCACAGACACATAAAATGGATTTTATTCTTCAGCTAACAGTTCTCCAGTTCTTCCAGTTCCAGTTAGCCTAGCCTATACCCGCTCCCGTCTGTGTCGTTAAACAAACAACAGTAGCCTACCTAAACTTAAAGCACAGTTTGTATCTGTATATTTATGTTGTATTTATTTGTCCTATTGTCATTTGTTTATAAGTTCTTATTTTGTTACTGACCATTTACGTGATTACTTAATTACTTGAGAACTTTTTACCTATATTAAGCAATTGCTTATTGCTGTGGTTTACTTTTTGGTCATATTTCCCACCCTAAGCGATCATGTTATTAAAGCTAAAAAGCATAGCACACCACTGGACCAGCCTTTTTTGTAATATCAAACAAGATTCATACATTTTGTTTGTTTTATTGCCATGTGTGTCTATTGTGCATCTAACATAAGGACATGGTAAATGCACATTTTTCGCAAATTTCATCACAAAATCAGTCATTTTGATCTCAGAAAAATCACAAATAAATCATATATATATATAGTGAAATGCTGGTGGAATTGAGCTATGAGGAAGTGCAAGTTTACTAATACTTTGTTCAATTTGAATAAATTAATTTGCTTTGCAAGTTATTTTGTGATTATGCATTTCCTTTGTACATTTTTTTTTTAATTGTGTGATATAGGTCTTAAATTTAATTCATAATGGTCTTAAAAAGTCTTAAATTTGACTTGGTGAAACCTGCAGATACATCCGAAGCATGTGCACAGAAAGCTGGATGTCAGACAGAGTGTCCCGTGAGGGGCGGAGTCTGTCAGCAGTCGTGGGCGGGGCCTGTGCGATGTGACATCACAAGCTAGAATCTGCAAACGGCTTGTTCTGAGACACTGCTTATGATTTATGGGGATTAAAAAAAAGAGGAGTGGATGGATTTTTACCATTATAAGATGGTTGTGTACACACTGCATACACAATTATGTTTAAACACCGTGTAAAAGTGAATTTTGCATAATAGGTCCCATTTAATATATTTAAATGTAATATATTTAAAGTGCCCCTATTATGGATTTTCAAAAATTACCTTTCATGTTGTGTGTACCAGCTCTAAGTGAATGAAAACATCCTGCAAAGTTTTAAATCTGAAAGTGCAGCGTATATAAAGTTATTGTCTCTCAAAAGTAAGAGTCGACTCTTGAGTCAAAATACATTTTTAAAAACAAATCCCAAGCCGTTTCGTTGTGACGTCAAGACGGGAACATTTAGCATTTTGCCCACATTTTCAGCCTCGCTTGGCATTTTGATACAGTTCCCACACGTGCATTTAAATAAATCCGCAGATTAGCGTCACGCAAAGGAGGGGTTTGGAAAAATGAAACGTTGAGCGAATCCTTTGGGAGTCATTGAGCAAATAAGGTAAAAATAAATGCATATTATAAGACAGTGAAAGTGTTTTTTGACCTTGCATGCATGTAAACCTGGGGCATGTTCAAGCTCAAACCGTTGCGCAATGTTTTGCTACGGTTTCCGGGTTGAACAACATGTTTCCTGGATACGGGGTTTGAGATACGTTTTCTCTTTTTTGGTGGGTGTGTCAAAAATGTCAGCCCAATCAGCAGCAACACGCTGTATTAAAGAGACAGCTCGCACAATGGTCGTTTACAAATGTGTCCGCTCGGTATACACAACGATTGAAGATATTAGAAGACATGTTTGTCTATTCATCCTGAAATGCGAGGCAAATGTTGGATCAGAAAAATTGGGAACCACAGTTTCCACAAATCCCTTCACTCGATTGGGATGTTCTCTTTTATTCTGGAGGGCAAGGGCAGTGACTGTAACATTGAGCGTATTTTGCATTATTAAATACATATTTATACCGATTTCATCAGGCTCTGAAAATTCTTCAAAAAGAACACAGAGAATGGCCTTCTCAGCTGCCATAGTTGCAGCTCTTGCATCACTCACGCACCACCGTTTCTTTTTGCAACGTTTTGTCGGGGCTGAACGCAGCCCTGTTATTGGGGACTCCCGAAACAAAAATTGGAACCTTTCAAATGCCATAGCAGGGGCACTTTAACACATAATTACTTATTATAGAATTTATAGGGTTTGTCAATTGATTTTTTTTCTATTTATAATCCTTTTTTTTTTTCATTCTGTTTAAGCCCTATAAATTATATTTTATGTGTGAATCTGTGGTAGATTTAATCATTTGGGGCTGTTGTTCGCCGAGAGTTCTGCTGCTTAAATAAATCGCTCTGCAGGAGACGCCTGATGTGAACACGACCACAGACCAACAGTGTTCTGTCTCCCAGGACAGAGGAGCTGTGGAGTGAAGACTCTTTCAGACTCTGAGAGTCGTCACTGTCCTTCTGGACATCTAATCCACTGCAGGTGTGAGGAATTCTGGGATTGAAGGCAGATCTAGCAGTTGGCTTAGCTGTAAAATCACGTCACCCCATCTTAGAGACAGCAGAGAAGCAGGTGACGGCACTGCCACGGCAACAGAATTGCTGGAATGTGTGAATGTGTCTGATGTATTATTATGGGATGGGGAGACCGCATTAGAAAACTTCTTGAACTTTTCATGCTGTCATAACAGTGTCACTGATTTGGCACAGCTGAAACTGACAGTCTGGTTTGACTCTCATTTGAGCCATGATAGGCTATGTTCATCTCATTTTGAAGAATGGGTACAGTCATGCTTGGGATTCAATATATTTGTTGCATGCATTCTGTGCTGAATAGCCAAATTGATCAAATAAAATCCTTTTCACATGAAATCAGAATACAAAAGTGCAACATACAACAACAATACACTATATAAAACAAACCATTGCACATTGTTGTCTAGCTTTACTTCTTTTAGCATCTGAACTTTCAGAACAAACATTGGTGAAATTTGGGGTGAAAAGACCTAGAGACTGCCATGTTAAAGTGGATGTCTAATGCTATTTCATGCATTCTGCTTTATTTACACTGTTAGAGAGTTGATTCCCATGCTAAACATGGCCAAAGTTTCAAAAAATGAGTTGGACGTATGACGGAGTATTTCTGTGCCAAATACACTCCTTCAGTTTCTGAAAGTTTTTTTTCGAGTATGGCCCTGTATGACATCATAAAGGGCGGAATTGCTTGTATGAGCATTTCTCCCGGATGAGCACACACACACACACACACACACACACATCAACCATAGCGAGAGCAAGGGCAAGAGCGTGTCCATCAACGAGCTTCGTTCGGGTTACGGGAGCCGTTGGCGGTGCTGGCGTTGTGTTTTTAGACCACGAAATCAACAATGTCACTAAAGAAGTGTTTCAGTTTCTGGTGTGAGGGAAAGATCACCTTGTTCAGCTTCTCAAATAACCCAGCGTTAAGGAACAGTGGATGCAGTTTGTGTTTCCAGACTTCTGCAAGTGTGTGTGTTTGTTCCCGGTCATGAGTGGAAACCGCAGGCGGTGAGTGAAACTGCATCAGATGTGTGTGTTTTGTTGGCAATCGGCGCATAAGTGCATATAATGACAAAACCACCAACGTATAGAAAATCGAGAGTTATCCAGGGATAATGCCATGATGTGTGTGTGTGTGTGTCTTTAGCTCCGCCCACTGCACGCCTCCACGAGCTCGGCTGTTTTCAGAAAGAATCGGTACAGTGTATCTGTCTTTTATAAATCTGATAAAACTAAAGACTCTTGGGAGATATGAAGGATGCAATACTACTCTATAGATACTCAAGATTAACATGAGACTGGCAGAAACTGTGTGTGTTATGTACCCTTTAACGCAATGCAGCTCCTTCTTGTTGAACCGCTGTATGTTACTTCAGCTCAGCCGTGTGCCGGAGTTCAATCAGTCCAGTCAGTGTGTGCGTCTGCTTTTCTGTTCCTCATCAACAGCACCTCACAAAAGCGTCCAGCGCCCAATTGCCTCAGAGATCGCACTGCATGCTCAGCCTGTGCACGATACTGTAAAAACCTATATTTGGATTACAACAGAACAATAACCCTCTACAACACACTCCCTACAACACCTCTACATGATGGAGTGCGGTGTGAAAAGGGAATGGTTGAGAAGTTTCAAATCCAAAGTAGCGCTTTAAGATTTTTGAGTTCTCTCAACAACCATTAATCATTGTCATCAGTAATGCTACTTCGTTTAGCCAATTTGTATTTGCTCATTTGCTAACTGCAAAGTGTCTCATTCAGCCAATAAATTCAAGGCAACAAAAATGTCTAATTATTTTAATCTTTTATGTGGTTGTATATGACACTTGATGTAAAGTATATTTAAATTTATATAATTATTTTTTCTTAATTTATTTAAAGGGGTGGTTGATTATGATGTGACTATTTTAACTGTAGTTAGTGTGTAATGTTGCTGTTTGAGCATGAGATCTGCAAAGTTACGACACTCAAAGTTCAAAGCAAAGGGAGATATTTACTTTTACAGAAATCGCTTTTTAAGGACTACAACAAACGGCTGATAGGGACTACAACGAGCTTCTTCACGGGTTAGTGACATCAGTAACCCTAAAATGTACATAAACCCCGCCCCTGTGAACACACAACAAAGGCCATGTTGAAAAGAGGAAGAGTTGATGTAGTCGAGCACATTTGGGAGTCGCTCAAGCTGTCCATCCGTCTTTCACATTTATTGCAATACAGTACAACACAAATGCAATAGCATGTCATAAAAGCAAGACAACATAAGTTATAACCGTAATTAAACTATACTATAACTAAACTAACTATATGTTCTCTCTTCAGATATTCTCTGGCTCTGTGCATCTTACAACAGTTCCCACATCAGAGATTTATAGATTATCATGACAGAATATGCTAATCAATGACTTGAAGATAGTTAGCTCATAAATTCATCAACTACCCGTTCAGAAACGTCCCGTCTCATTCTACATGTTGTCTCTTCTTCTTGAGTCTCTCCATCATTGTCCGACTCCAGTTTGAACATAAAAGGCTGAACAGTTTCTGACATTTTCAGTGTGTGTCTGCGTGAGGTAATCGGAGCTGCTAACATGAGCTCTTGAAGCTCCGCCCTCTTCTTGAAAGGGGGCGGGAGCAGCAGCTCATTTGCATTTAAAGGGACACACACAAAAACTGTGTTTTTGCTCACCCTCAAAAAGTGACAATTTTAACATGCTATAAAAAAATTCTCTGTGGGGTATTTTGAGCTAAATCTTCACACTCTGGGGACATCAGAACTTATTTTACATCTTGTAAAAAGAGTTCTGAAAGTCTAGATGGGGCAGGCTGATACGGCTTTAACTCATTTGGAGTGATCATATTATCTACACATCACAGCTGATTGGTTGCTGTTGCTTTAGCGGCCAATGAGCTACGGCTTAACATTCAAACAAATACCATTAGTGTTGCTGTTAGCAGTCTGCAGCGCACTTTCAGAAAACCTCCACCTTCCCCAGCTCCACCTGTACCTTTTATGTTGTTATCACAGCTGTTGAATCACAGCTGCATTTTTAAATTTGCAATGCAAGCTGGAAATGTAAGACAGTTTGGATGAAAGACCTCTGTTATGATGATTGTTACAACATTTGGATGAATGCTTTTGCATGTTTTGATGCAAATAAAAACAAATCAATTTCATTATCTGTGAATGATTAAATGATCATTTGTAATTGCTTGTCTTACAGTGTGGCTCATCATGTTGGTCATCCCTGTGTCATTAGCCAAGCCAAATAACCAAGAATACAAAGTCAGACATGTTGGACTTGAAAAATTATGTTGGCAGTAGATGTTTAATTTTTTGAAAAATCAATTTTCTCATGATGCAGCTGCTAATGTTATGATTCCACATCTGCATGCTGCAATATATTAATATATTTGACTAGTTAGCATCTACAGTAAGTGCCTCAAAGTCTCTTAGTCTTACTGAAGGCCAATCCGTCTTGCCATCCAATCAGCTGTCACCGCCGTTACGGCTCCCAAAAGAACAAATCACTTCTCGAAAGCTCTTGGCATTCTGGTCGTGTTACGCCGTTAAGCCTCATTGCTTAAAATCACATCATGTTTTTATTCAAAAGCCTTAATGAGACTGAACTTTGCTTGTTCTCTCTGTCTCTCTGCGGTCTCGTGTTTGGCCTCTTGAAATGCATTTGAGTGGAACAGATATTACTGGATCAATATCAGTATTTAAATTGGACCGATTTGGGGCACGTAAGCTCCAAAAAGAATAACAGTTAGGTGACCGTGACCGCTGCTCCGTGACCTCTGCTGGAAACGAGCGCTTTGGACACAATGGCCTGAGACTGACGTCAACTCATTGCACCCTGACAAGCTCAAATTCACATTTTGTGTTAAATTAGCACTTTTACACTGTGTGGTTTTCTATAATTACCTTAAAGCAGGTGCCGATGACGTAACTGACACCAGACGTAAGAGTGGGCAACATGGAAAACTCCCTAAGTTACAAAAGGCTAACCTTTGTTTAACAATAGGTAACAAAATCACTGTAATCCCTCTCATAACGGCAAAGGCAGATCATATTTGCAGCATATGCCTTTGTGTTTGAAATTTGGATGTATATGTTATCTTAGACTATGTGTGGATGTTTCTTTGTCTGTTTCCTGCATTATTTGTGACTACCGCTCCATCTGTCATCTCCTTTCTCCTGTTCTGTTCTTATTTCAGTGCTTCTCTCCTTTCTCCTCTAGCCATGGGGGGCTGTTACAGGTGAGAATGCTCTTGTGTAATACAGAATGACTGTGCAGCACGGCCGCTAGCCTGATCAAATCCAGCATCACTTAGCACACGGTGGTTATTAACACCTAATGCTTCCAGCCAACAATCCGCAGGTCAATCTGCCTGGATTGAGGATAGGTCTGATACACTGGTCTGCAAATTCCATTACTTCAATACATTTACATGCACTTTAAAAGTATGAGGTGCGTCAGGTATATACACTCTCTCCAGACTTCCCGCTGCTCACTGCATGCAAGACTATAAGCAGTAAGTTACGTTTTTAACTTAAAGGGGTCGTGAACTGCATTGTTTTATTGTTTTATGATGTTTCCTGTGGTGCACTTATAATGTTAGTATGATTTTTACATCAAAAATTGTCAGAATTTAGAAATAAAAGGCATTTTTCCTACCCTGATTTTAGCCTCTGATTTGAACGCTCTGTTTGAAGGGGCGTGTCTGCTGTGAGACTTCAGTGTAAACACCCAGTGCTGTGATTTACTGACACACAGACAAAGAACATCTGACTGTACATGAATCATTACATATCCGAAATCACTGGTCTTAGATCAGGCATTAGAATGAACACGGTTACTCCCATGTTGTGGCATTACTGTCGAGTCCACATCGTAAAAGTCTGTTTGCAAAGCCTGCGCCGAAATTGCGACTGATTTAAGAATCCACAGTGAAATGTAGCGAACACAAACAAATAATGCTCAACTGAGACATTCACATTGTTGAGAATAAATAAGCACATTCCCAGCATTAGGATCCTTTGGAAGGTAATGTTATTTTTAGTCCAGTGATCCTGTATCACTCTTCTCTCCTCGTCATCTCACTAACACGCCAGTGGGCGGGGCCAAAGTTGCGATGATGAAGTGGCCGTTGATCTTCTGCAGAGGCGGTCTTTCACCATCTATTATAGGCTCATTCACAATGAGTCGTTCTCTGGGCTTGGGTACAATAAAAGCTGTATTACTGTCACCATGTAATGCACTTCTTAATGCTGGATCATTTAAAAAAAAATACTGGACTGCAAAAATCCAAAATCTGTCATTTTTCTGAAAAGGATCTGAATTTCAACTGCCTGTCAAATTAGTATTCCCCTCGTTAAAGTCACTACCTGATCGCCTAATCCTAACCCCTCCCCTAATGCTAACCCCTCACCCCCCCACCCCCCCCCCCCCAATCCTAAACCTACCAATACTAGGGGGGTAATAATTTGGCGGAGGTCAGAATTCGGCACAACACCGGCTCAAATTAAGCACTGGTCTAGGGTTAAGTGTTTCTGCAGTCACTGTAGCGATCAGATATCTGTATTGACCAGTGTTGGGGGAAACGTGAGTTATGTAATCAGATAACTTTTTTCAAATAACAAGAAAAGTAATGATTACTTTTAAATTTACAACAGAATATCTGAGTTACTTTTCCAAATATCTAACACAAGTTACTTTATTTTCCCATTTATTGACTGACTTTTGAAATGCCAAAAACAGAACTTTTGAACCAAGTCCATCCCAGGTGAGAAAAAACAACATAACATAACATTACTTTCCAAAAAAAAGTAACTAAGTAACGCAATTAGTAACTTTTTTTAGGGAGTAACGCAATATTATAACACTGGTATTTAACATGCAGCTAATTTGAAGTATTTTTATTTTATATCTTCCATACTGTAATTGTTCAGATTAAGATTATAAATTAATACTTAAACTTGATTAAATTGAGTTTTGGTGCATAGTAATGCACAGCAATAAAAAAAAAAAAAAAAGAATGAATCTCTGAGGTTGTTTCAAAGTCTGTAAAGTAATAATCCATAGCTTAGACAATGATTTATTAATAATAATAATAAACTCTGTGGTCAAATATTACTGTTTAACTGTATAATTGACCATGGTCCCAGGCAACCTACATCATTTCTTATATTGTTGTACTAGTTTTGTCTTTTGAATGACTTCTAACGTAATATAACTTCTACTGACATGACATTTGACCTTTAGTGAGATACTTGATATCCTTAATTCATTTACTGAACAGTTTGACAAATAAATGACACATTTGTTTTCATAAGATTAAAATATTCTCTCATTTTGCCTAAAAAGTTCATTTCTGGCAGTGAGTTGTGCAGGTGAGTGATTTTTAATGTCATTTGTAAATGTGACGTCCATCCTGTAAAAAAAAAACGTATTCCTGTCTGATTTATTGTTGAAAATATCTGACGTTCCCAGATTATGATCATAGTGAATGCTGTCTACACAGTTTCCATATAACCTTCTCGATGTGATGATCCATTAGAGGAGTGAATTAGACATTGAATTAATTTGCTATTGTTCTTTCCTCTCTAACTCACAGACACTGTTACTTTCCCAAATGAAGCCAAGGCCTCCCTAAATTTATTGGAAGTATCATGGCGGTTTCGGTCGTGTTGGAAACTGATCTTTTTGGCCGACAGTGCTTAAGATCCCTAATACATCTGCAGCTCTGATGGCGGGTTAAAAGATGAACGCTTTGAATGATGGAGGACAGGAAAAACCAGAATAACGTGTGGAAATGACGAATGGAGGTGAGAACTGATGAAGCTCAGAAGAAGGGAGTGTTGGAGAAGAAAGATGTGCTTGATATTATGTTTCAGGTCAGAGGGGGTAAATGAGGCTTTGGCACCAGGCACACCGAGGGTTATCTGGGTTGGCCTGACACTCATAAACATATAGCTCTCACCTGATAGTGCTTTACAGTGTGGGGGTTTCCGTGGTGGTCTCACACACACACACACACACACACACTGAGTGGAATTCCTTCCAGTCTGCTGAAACGCTTCACTATCTGTAGAGTAACACTATGGAAACATTGGGTTTGGCTTTTCTAACCTCCTGTGACTAGAGCTTTGAAACTTCGAGCCAAACCATTTTAAATTTATTTGATGGGTCTGTCTTGACAGTTTCAACTTGAAAATACCAATTTATATACATATGTATCTAAAACATTAGACCGCTTTCTCCTTGCCAAACCCAAAAGTTGGTTTTGTGTGTCTGGGAAATCAAGTTAAGCCAGCCATTTATAGATATGTCACCTTACACAGGCTTTAACATGATTTAATGATTTTTTCTCTTTTAATACATTTTACTCAGATACCTTCATCAGGCCGTTTCTTAAAAAAAAAAAGTTTAATTAGCCAAGCTTAGCTGGCCATAAGATTAAAAAAAAAAGATGTTATATGAAAAGAAAAAAATTTTTATATCGATTTTTTTTTCTTTTATTACAAAAATATTGTAATGAATTAATTACAGCATTTTGCTCATTTAAAGAAATTTTTTTTCTTTTATTTAAAAATAATTTAATATTGTGTGTAGCAACTCATAATGTAAAAATTATTACATTATGAACATTTTATTATAATAATAATGTAATGCTTATTACATTATTATTACAATTAAATGTTCATAATGTCATAATTTTCTCAAAATGTAATCAAATCTTGAGATCATAATGTAATAACAATTTTTACATTATGAGACAATTATTACATTATAAATAATAATTTTCTTTGTTGTAATAGCTTTTAAAACATAAAAAATATTAGTAGGCTATTCCCTTACAGTACATTTTTAAAAATCTAAAGCCAGTCTTAAACTACTTGCGAAATGCAAGTATTTAAATATTAAAAATGTTTAAATATTCATGCAATATGTTTATTAAACATAAAGCATTGGTATTCCTTTACAGTACATTTTAAAAATCTAAATCCAGATATATAAAAAAACATCAGAACTTTTGCACCTTTAAACTAATACTACTACTATCAGTAATAATGGATTTTATAGGCAGGTTAAGACTGGATTTAGTCTAGTTTAAATTCACTGTTAAAGGAATACCAATGCTTTGTTTAATAATAATAATAATAATAATAATAATAACATGAATATTTAAATCTGTTGCATTTCGCAGGTGGTTTAAGACTGGATTTAGATTTTTAAAAATGTACTGTAAGGGAATACTAATATTTTTTATGTTTTAAAAGCTATTTTCTCATTACAATAATGAAATATGACATGTTTTGGTGAGTTTATAATGTAATAAATGACTCATAATGTATTACATTATGAACATTTTATTGCAATAATAATGTAATAATTATCACAATATGTGCAGTTATTACATTATGAGTTGCTACAATGTGGATTATTGCTTAGGTTTCTAACTATCAGGCATTTTTTTTTTTTTTTGAGAATCTACCCATGATGCTCTGGTGCAAAAGAGTAATGCATTTGGATGAAGCCATTTGGATTATCGGGAGTCATGGCTTGTGTGGGAATGTACTTGCTTTTAACAAACTGAATGGAGGAGATCACCTCATCTTTTCAGATTTCAATAACATGGCAAGCCATTTCCTCCTTCCCTCATTTTGTTCCCAAAGGAGTCGTCGGATTCACCCGTTGCATTGGCTCGCTAGCAGTTTTGGATGTCGATGTGCATCATTTGTCCAAGCTCTCATTGTTTTTGATTGTGTTTTCCCATGTGTGCATTAACAGCTATTATTAAATATGAGCCTTCATTTCCATCATCAGAGGGACGCATAATATGTGATTTATATCGAGACATATGGACGATCCAACCTAACGGGTTTGTTAATTGTTTCTCGCCAAGTTTGCGTTCTTGGCATGAGGACTTCTGCGCAACGGCCCGTGTTATCTGTGTCAAAGACGTTCCGTGTTTATGGTCTCATTTTCATGTGGTCAGAGCGAGTGATGTGAATGCATTCTTCTGAGGACCACATGGCCTTATATTTTCACTAGGGAGATGAAGAGCATGCCAAAGCCAGATCTTCTCTTCAGAACCCCTGCTGAGGGATCCAGGACTGTGGCTGGCCTGGCAAGCAAAGCCCATTCCTCACTTCCTGCCCAGCCTTTTTTCTCTGCCCAAGTCCCTGCTCTGACTCGGCTCAGCAAATTATAGTTATTCAAGCTCTTATGAAATCCATCAATGCATTAGTGAGATACTTGATTTTTTTTCATCACTGGTTTCTGTCAGCTACTTTTTTCTTCTTCCTTTCTCTCATTATAGAAACAAACATGACTCTGGCCTGTGAATGCTTGCAGCTGTGGTGCATTGCTGTGTCAGTTTAAACGCAGAAACGAGCCACATGACCTTGATGCCATCAACATTGGTTTGCGCTTCTTGGATCCATGGGGCCTAAATCTTTTCTGATCTTGAAAATCTTTTCAGTCCTGCTTTCTCTTTGGTCCTGGAAAGAAAAAAATAGGTAAAATCTTGAATTTGTTTGGAGCCATTATAAGTCTGAGTTGATTAGTTTAGAATCTCTTAATATTGCCTGTTGTTACCAAGGGTCAAGGTTTGACGGGCTATATATACCCCAGTGAAAAATAAATATACTAAAGTGTATTTGAAATACATTTATTTTATGCTAAGTATACTACAAATACCTTTACATATTCATGCACTTAATACCCTGCAATTTAACTTTTAGTATACTAAATTGGTATACTTAATATCTGCTAAATTGGAATAACTAATTTTGCACTTTAGTTATCCAGAAATAGTGCTGAGATCTAACTAAAGATATACTTAAGAATATTTGGTTGTGCTAAAGTGGAACTATTGTAAATACACTTTACATATTTTGCATTTAAAGACCGATATTATACAGAGATCATACTATCCTTACTAATAGTGATATTAAACACATTTTAGGCTTAATGTTAAGAAATGTGCATCGTGCAATAAAGAATTACTCCAAATAAGGTTTAATTATAATATTTATATCAGTAAGTCTCAAGCGATATGTCAGTAACTATGTTAATGGATTTGTAGTATACTTAGCATGAAATAAATGGTTTTTGTGGATTTTGGTATAGATTTTTTCACTAGGGTATATGCACTATATTGCCAAAAGTTTTGGGACTTCTGCCTTTACATGCACATGAACTTTAATGACATCCCATTCCCAATCCGTAGGGTTTAATATGGAGTTGGCCCAGCCTTTGCAGCTATAACAGCTTCAGCTCTTTTGGGAAGGCTTTCCACAAGGTTTAGGAGTGTGTTAATGGGAATTTTTGACCATTCTTCTAGAAGTGCATTTGTGAGGTCAGGCACTGATGTTGGACGAGAAGGCCTGGCTCGCAGTCTCCGCTCTAATTCATCCCAAAGGTGTTCTATCGGGTTGAGGTCAGGACTCTGTGCAGGCCAGTCAAGTTCCTCCACACCAACTCGCTCATCTGTGTCTTTATGGACCGACGCTTTGTGCACTGGTGCGCAGTCATGTTGGGACAGAAAGGGGCCATCCCCAAACTGTTCCCACAAAGTTGGGAGCATGAAATTGTCCAAAATGGCTTGGTATGGCATTAAGCATTAAGAGTTCCTTTCACTGGAACTAAGGGGCCAATCCCAACCCTTGAAAAATAACCCCACACCATAATCTCCCCTCCACCAAACTTTACACTTGGCACAATGCAGTCAGGCAAGTCCCGTTCTCCTGGCAACCGCCAAACCCAGACTCATCCATCGGATTGCCAGACAGAGAAGCGTGATTGGTCACTCCAGAGAACACGTCTCCACTGCTCTAGAGTCCAGTGGTGGCGTACTTTACACCACTGCATCTCACGCTTTGCATTGCACTGTTCTTGAGCTAATCTGAAGGCCACAGGAAGTTTGGAGGTCTGTAGCTACTGACTCTGCAAAAAGTTGGTGACTTCTGTTCACCTCAGCATGCGCTGACCCCGCTCTGTGATTTTACGTGGCCTACCACTTTGTGGCTGAGTTGCTGTTGTTCCCAATTGCTTCCACTTTGTTATAATACCACTAACAGTTGAGCGTGGAATATTTAGTAGTGAGGAAATTTCTCGAATGGACTTATTGCACAGGTGGCAACCTATCACGGTACCACGCTTGAGTTCACTGAGCTCCTGAGAGTGAGCCATTCTTTCACAAATGTGTGTAGAAGCGTCTGCATGCCTAGTGCTTGATTTATACACCTGTGGCCATGAAGTGATTGAACACCTGAATTCAGTGATTTGCAGGGGCGTCCCAATACCTTTGGCAATATAATGTATGTGCACATTCATATATACATATACACTCACCTAAAGGATTATTAGGAACACCTGTTCAATTTCTCATTAATGCAATTATCTAATCAACCAATCACATGGCAGTTGCTTCAATGCATTTAGGGGTGTGGTCCTGGTCAAGACAATCTCCTGAACTCCAAACTGAATGTCAGAATGGGAAAGAAAGGTGATTTAAGCAATTTTGAGCGTGGCATGGTTGTTGGTGCCAGACGGGCCGGTCTGAGTATTTCACAATCTGCTCAGTTACTGGGATTTTCACGCACAACCATTTCTAGAGTTTACAAAGAATGGTGTGAAAAGGGAAAAACATCCAGTATGCGGCAGTCCTGTGGGCGAAAATGCCTTGTTGATGCTAGAGGTCAGAGGAGAATGGGCCGACTGATTCAAGCTGATAGAAGAGCAACTTTGACTGAAATAACCACTCGTTACAACCGAGGTATGCAGCAAAGCATTTGTGAAGCCACAACACGCACAACCTTGAGGCGGATGGGCTACAACAGCAGAAGACCCCACCGGGTACCACTCATCTCCACTACAAATAGGAAAAAGAGGCTACAATTTGTCAGAATTTGGCGTAAACAGAATGAGAACATGGATCCATCATGCCTTGTTACCACTGTGCAGGCTGGTGGTGGTGGTGTAATGGTGTGGGGGATGTTTTCTTGGCACACTTTAGGCCCCTTAGTGCCAATTGGGCATCGTTTAAATGCCACGGTCTACCTGAGCATTGTTTCTGACCATGTCCATCCTTTTATGACCACCATGTACCCATCCTCTGATGGCTACTTCCAGCAGGATAATGCACCATGTCACAAAGCTCGAATCATTTCAAATTAGTTTCTTGAACATGACAATGAGTTCACTGTACTAAAATGGCCCCCACAGTCACCAGATCTCAACCCAATAGAGCATCTTTGGGATGTGGTGGAACGGGAGCTTCGTGCCCTGGATGTGCATCCCACAAATCTCCATCAACTGCAAGATGCTATCCTATCAATATGGGCCAACATTTCTAAAGAATGCTTTCAGCACCTTGTTGAATCAATGCCACGTAGAATTAAGGCAGTTCTGAAGGCGAAAGGGGGTCAAACACAGTATTAGTATGGTGTTCCTAATAATCCTTTAGGTGAGTGTATATACAGGGGTTGGACAATGAAACTCAAACACCGGACAATATTGTGTTGGAGGATTCACGCCTACATAAAATCGCTGAAATGGTTGCCGCGGTTCGGGAAAGATTTAGCTGTACAATTTTATTACTTGACTTTACAGTTTTGCCCCTCCTTATCTTTCTAGTACACTGGCATTTTATGATCCATCTAGATATTTGAGATCTGAAAATCAAAATCTTCTCTGTGTTGTCAGAACGAAATACAAACATAAGGGCGACCGAGCTTTTTCTCATGTTCTCAAGTCATGATCTTCCGCTCTCTGTAAGGTCAGTAAAGTCACTGCCGAAATTTAAGGTCATGTTAAAAGCACATCTTTTAAAGACCTCCTGGGCATCTTCATGATGGGTGTTTGATCATTACCTTGTCTATGTTCGCTTTCTCTGTATTTTATCTGTGCGCTTTCTTTGTATATTTCTTTGTATCCCTTTTATTTCTGTGTTTTTAGTGTTTGCGAAGCTAATAAATAAATGAAATGAAATATGCGCGTTTGGTGGCCAATCTTCACTGATTCTTCATTCCATCAGTGAGAGCTGAGCGTGAAGGTTGGATTAGCAGAGCAATAGCACAAGTGTACATAAAATATTGCAATCCACAAAACATAATGGGAGACATAAGAGACAAAAGAGAACTAATTGTTGGTGCGTATCTCTTATCTTAATTCATGAAAAGATGCCATTACAACAAATATTTAAAATATACTGTCTTTAGGTTGTTTCTACATTAACTTGGAGAGTAACTGTGAAATTATTACAATATAAAAATAGTTTTAAAAGAAAAATGTGAAAAAAAATGTGCGATTCATTCATTAATCGATTGACAGCACTAATATACTGTATATATATATGTGTGTGTGTGTGTGTGCTAAATAATATAATAATATATTAATTTGTGATATTATTGTGTATTTTTACTATTTTCAATAAATAGCTATTTATTCGTAAATATGTAGATAGCATATATACTGTAGTACAGTTGCAAAACTGGTGAAATTCTTTATTTTTTTATTTTTATAGACTATAATGTCTACAACATCATAATCTTGCACAAAACTTTGCATTCATTTACATTATACATGTTGACTGGTCATAATGAAAACACAGCTAATGATGATATAGTCAGAAGGTTGGTCATTAGGAGCCTTTGAAAACGGATCTCTCATATCACATTTCCCATAAGTCTGGAATAGCCCCATTACACCATTAAGCTTACTGTTATTACCACTTTTACAGAGAAACATGACATACTGTGAAAGTGTGTGTGTCCGTGTGTGTCCATACCTTGCCATGAAGCTAGAGACGACAGCCTCATTTTCAGAAGTGATTATTTTTGTCATTATCAACAAAAAACGGCAGCACCGGCTATACTTTCATCTGCAAAAATGATGAAAATCCCCTATAATGAAGGTATCGTGTTTATCAATAACATTTTAGCTAAATGTTTTTTTTGTGCTGTGCCCTAATATCGGATGTCACTGCAAAAGAAGGCATTTCAAAGTCAGGTAGCATAGCGAGAGGCTTCAGTCCTCACATGATAATTATCTTCAAAAGCACAAGCGATCCAAATTCATATCTTGACTGTGGATTAAAAGGTCACATCAACAGCAAGGTTTGTATAATAAGCACAAATAAGAACAGATAAGACAGATGGACAGGCTGAATATTAGTTTTTAATGGAGGCAACTACTGAATTATTTAAAAGTATTTATTTTCTCACATAAAAAATGTATTAAGATATAAGGTATTAATATCAAGATATTATTAGTAGACACAGTAGACCCAGTAAATATAGTATTAAAAAAGAAAAATATTTTATATATATATATATACACTCACCTAAAGGATTATTAGGAACACCATACTAATACTGTGTTTGACCCCCTTTCGCCTTCAGAACTGCCTTAATTCTACATGGCATTGATTCAACAAGGTGCTGAAAGCATTCTTTAGAAATGTTGGCCCATATTGATAGGATAGCATCTTGCAGTTGATGGAGATTTGTGGGATGCACATCCAGGGCACGAAGCTCCCGTTCCACCACATCCCAAAGATGCTCTATTGGGTTGAGATCTGGTGACTGTGGGGGCCATTTTAGTACAGTGAACTCATTGTCATGTTCAAGAAACTAATTTGAAATGATTCGAGCTTTGTGACATGGTGCATTATCCTGCTGGAAGTAGCCATCAGAGGATGGGTACATGGTGGTCATAAAGGGATGGACATGGTCAGAAACAATGCTCAGGTAGGCCGTGGCATTTAAACGATGCCCAATTGGCACTAAGGGGCCTAAAGTGTGCCAAGAAAACATCCCCCACACCATTACACCACCACCACCAGCCTGCACAGTGGTAACAAGGCATGATGGATCCATGTTCTCATTCTGTTTACGCCAAATTCTGACTCTACCATCTGAATGTCTCAACAGAAATCGAGACTCATCAGACCAGGCAACATTTTTCCAGTCTTCAACTGTTCAATTTTGGTGAGCTCGTGCAAATTGTAGCCTCTTTTTCCTATTTGTAGTGGAGATGAGTGGTACCCGGTGGGGTCTTCTGCTGTTGTAGCCCATCCGCCTCAAGGTTGTGCGTGTTGTGGCTTCACAAATGCTTTGCTGCATACCTCGGTTGTAACGAGTGGTTATTTCAGTCAAAGTTGCTCTTCTATCAGCTTGAATCAGTCGGCCCATTCTCCTCTGACCTCTAGCATCAACAAGGCATTTTCGCCCACAGGACTGCCGCATACTGGATGTTTTTCCCTTTTCACACCATTCTTTGTAAACTCTAGAAATGGTTGTGCGTGAAAATCCCAGTAATTGAGCAGATTGTGAAATACTCAGACCGGCCCGTCTGGCACCAACAACCATGCCACGCTCAAAATTGCTTAAATCACCTTTCTTTCCCATTCTGACATTCAGTTTGGAGTTCAGGAGATTGTCTTGACCAGGACCACACCCCTAAATGCATTGAAGCAACTGCCATGTGATTGGTTGATTAGATAATTGCATTAATGAGAAATTGAACAGGTGTTCCTAATAATCCTTTAGGTCAGTGTACTATACTAAAATACTACATTTATTACTTAAAAGAATAAATGAAAAGAATTAGTATTACTACTTATATTTAAAAAAATATATAAAGGATGATACACCCTTAAGAAAAATGGTTCTAAACAATACCAAATTAGGGTTCTTTGGCTTGTAACAATAGCAGAACCCTTTTCAGTGCTAAACAGAACCATTTTTATAAGATTGGAGCACAAAACCAGTCCTGCGTCTCACGGGTGTATCTGTGGCAATAGCCAACAATACATTGTATGGGTCAAAATTATCGATTTTTCTTTTATGCCAAAAATCATTAGGATATTAAGATCATGTTCCATGAAGATATTTTGTAAATGTCCTACCGTAAATATATCAAAAATGTATTATTAGTAGTAATATGCATTGCTAAGGACTTCATTTGGACAACTTTAAAGGAGATTTTCTCAATATTTAGATTTTTTTGCATCCTCAGATTCCAGATTTTCAAATATTGTCCTATCCTAACAAACCATACATCAATGGAGAGCTTATTTATTCAGCTTTTAGATGATATATACATCTCAACAACAAAAAAAAGACCCGTATGACTGGTTTTGTGAGTCATATTTATCAATACTGTTTTTTTAGTCCTCTATCTGCCTGGTCTTATAATATCTTGTCGCCTCTATTTGGGTTTTACATTTTAAAAAAAACAAAAACAACATGTTGTGTCAGTTCTTTTTTACTGACATGGCAAATTATCTGAATACATTAATAAATAACATGATATCGTAATGAAATTATAATGAAGACGATTTTGTCGTCATTTTGTCTGTATTCAGATGATGAGGTTATGCCACGTGACAGCATCTGAAATACACAATTGAGTTTAGAGTTACAGTTTGTCTGTACATTTGTCAATACAGTTCTAAATAGAACTGTTACTACGTGTAAAGAACCTTTTTTTTTTCGAGTGTACCTTAGAAGACAGCTGACAATGTAGGTTCCCTAGGTTTTGTAACAGAGCTTAATTATATTACGCTGTTGTAATCACAGCCACGTCCAACCAGAACATTCTAAATGAGAATTTTTGGCCCAAAAATAAAAACTTGAGCTGCAGCTGGACTGAATACAAATTCTTTCAGCAAACGGTCTTGTCTAAAACCATTAGCGCTGTCCGTAACTGACAAGTCAAGTCTTCTTCAATCTATCACTCATCTTTTCCATAAACAGATTCCTGAAGGCTGTCAGAAAGAATTTGAGTTGTTAAACCAAATAGTTTGTTGACTCACTCACAACAGTCTGATTAACTACAGCAAATACAGAGGAAGAGCCAGGAATATGATTAAAGCCTTCAGCGCAACATAAAGTGTATGTACGTACGTGTATATATGTACAGAAGGTCATTTGGTGGGCTTGATTTCCATCAGTCATTTTAGTCTATCCACCTTTTCTTAAACTGTCACAGATGTGTGTGTGTGTGCGGAGGAAATGCAATGCAGACACTGTAAATAGCTCATGTTTCATACAGATAGAGGTTAAAGGGTCAAAGGTAAAGGTTGTGAAAGGCTTTCATGCTGTGTAGATTTATCCCTGCTGTTGTTTACACAATCAGAGCTCCTGATCTCTGCTTTCTGGCTCTTTAACGCGTCACCTCAGTCTGAGATCCTTTCACTATGGCCTGGAATATACTGGCATATCACTTTTAATATGGCTCAAACTGTTGTGGTTGATTAAACATGGTCACGGTACTGAATATATAGTTATCAGACAGAATATATATTTACAAATCCTGAATATATAAATGCATATATTGTCTACTTGGGGCCTGAATTTTTGCACAGGATTGTGGGTATAAGTTCCATGCTTTAATGTGCTAAATTCCTGCAACAAATGATCAGCATGCAGGCTGAACGTAAACGAATTCATCCAGATGAACAGATCGAGACAGTCATTTTAAATCTTGCTGTCATTTCGACTGTAATTTCACAAACACTGTGAATGTGTAATCAGTGCAACCGCATCTTCCCTATCTCTCAGAGTTCAGTGTTCACGCACAATGAGCCGAATGTAAAGCACATCCTCGCATGTTTGGATGCTGATTAAGAAAAAGGATCGTCCACCCGCAGTTGATTTTGATATCCTAGGTTTTATTATTGGCTTTATCTCACAATTCTGATTCTGTTTATAAACATTTGTGAGATATAGTCTAAACTGCAAGATGGAAAAAAGCCAGAATTGTGAGATTGCAATTTTTCTTTAATTCATTTATTTTTTTATTCTGTCAAATGTATTTTTTATATGTGACCCTGGAGCACAAAACCAGTCCTGCGTCTCACGGGTATATCTGTGGCAATAGCCAACAATACATTGTATGGGTCAAAATTATCCATTTTTCTTTTATGCCAAAAATCATTAGGATATTAAGATCATGTTCCATAAAGGTTTTTTTTTTAAATGTACTACCGTAAATATATCAAAAATGTATTATTAGTAGTAATATGCATTGCTAAGGACTTCATTTGGACAACTTTAAAGGAGATTTTCTCAATATTTAGATTTTTTTGCATCCTCAGATTTTGCATCCTCCTATCCTAACAAACCACACATCAATGGAGAGCTTATTTATTCAGATTTCATATGATCTCATTTTTTTTTAAATGACCCGTATGACTGGTTTTGTGGTCCATGTTCATATTGTGACTTATATATACAGTACTGTGCAAAAGTCTTAGGCTCGCTAGTATTTTTACACACAAAAAGTGGGTTTAAGCCAGTTATTTATATCTTTTGCTGTAGTGTGTCAGTAGGAAATATCAGTTTACATTTATAAATTAATTGCCATTAATTTTAATAATCCAGTGAGATTTTTGTATGCATAAAGAGTCTGACAGTAGTCTCTATGCTCCACATGGAGATCTGATCTCCCCATCATCGAGTCTGTCTGTGATCACATGAAGAAACAGAAAAAACTGAGACAGACTAAATCCAGAAGAACTGAGGCAACGTCTCCCAGACACTTGAGGAAACCTTCCTGCAGAACTCCATGAATAGGTGTAGGAACAGATGCAGGCGACAAAAGCCGCTTTAAACGCAAAGGGTGGTCACCCCAAATATCCATTTGATTTAGTTAATAGAAGTTAATTCATAAATAAAAGCTATTTATGTTATTATTTTTGACAGCATTCTCACTTTAAAGCATTCTGACAAGTGCCTAAACTTTTCCCAGTACTGTAGTTCTGCAGGAAGGATTCCTCAAGTGTCTGGGAGACGTTGCCTCAGTTCTTCTGGATTTAGTCTGTCTCAGTTTTTTCTGTTTCTTCATGTGATCACAGACAGACTCGATGATGGGGAGATCAGATCAGACCGGCTGCTGTCAGACTTCTAAAAAATCTCACTGGATTATTACAATTAATTGCAAAATGAATGTTTGGAAATGTAAACTGATATTTCCTATATTTTACATATTAAATATATATATATATAATATATAAAAAATATTTATATATTAATGATTTACATATTCCTGTTTGGCCGCCCCCATAATATATATACAGTCAAACCAAAATGTATTTATACACCTTCAACATTTCTCACATTTTCACAGTTATAGTTTAGAAAATGGTAATAAAATATGACAAGAACTGTGTCAACAAATTCATCTTGATAATGTCAGATAACTTTGATAGAAAGGGATGTAATGGATTACAATCACCCAATCAGCTGTTAGATTTAACTACACAATTAGATGATACCAATTTAGGTCAACCAATGATCAAGCAATGCTTCATTTTGTTCAGTCTGTGGTGTCAAAGGTCACACTAGCAATTAAAGACAAAACACTTGAGCGAAACATGCTCTGGTCAAGGTGTCTGAATAATTTTGGTTTCAAATGTTTATCGATTTTACTGGTAGCCACTGTATGAAGAATTGTTGGGTATAATATGTCACAGTTTACTTTATTTTGCTCTCCTCACTTACAGAAATGAACGACAGTGTCCTGCACACACGTGTGAAACATTATATCTGGTGTCTGAATCATTTTTGGTTTGACTATATTTTCATATTTTTATTCTTTTCATAGGACAGGCCATTGGGGGCAGCAGTGGGATCTGCTTTCATCTCTCCGGATGAGGAAACATGGTAAATCTCTAAAGAGACTGTCAGGTTACACATTCACCCGAACAGTAGCACACATCTGTCTGTGGAGTGTGAGTTGAATAATTATTTACACCATCCCAGGTGGTCTCCCTGTGAATTGAGCCCCATCAGAAACTGTGAGTTGTGACTGGGTCACCGCAAAGTGCTTCCACCTTTCCACTTTAGACTGAACAATGGGCACCCCATCTAACTGAATTCAGACGGCTGTCTGTCTTTTCCTTCTGTGTGAAAGAAGCTTCCCTCCCTCGCCTGCACACCTGCCTTTTTGTCTCCTATTTTCCAGGAGCCGTATGAAATTAAACAGACAGATAGGGCAATAAATGGATGGGCCTCGTCGGCCTTGGCCTGGTCTGCGTTAAGACACAGCGCGGCCTTAGAGATCCACCCCACGTTGCCATCCCTCTAGATTCGGGAACCCCGCTGGCACGGAACATGTGCTAAATCCAAACCGGTCCTTTTTCTGCACAGCGTCAGGAATAATTTCAGAAGAGGCTGGATAAATGTGGTCTTAAATCCTAGTAGGGGGGAATTGTGTTTTATTTACTGTGTGTACTCTGTGGAGCACGACCCGCCACTCGGGCGTCTACGTTGTGATTGATGGACTTAATCAAACCCTCCCATGGCTGATGTCTTTAATATTGTACGCTTCTCAAACTCACTTCAAAGACTTGCTCTGGAGAGCCTCGAATACGGAGGTTGTAATATTTCATTTGCGGTAGATGTCCATGAGCTACCTGATGGATTCCAACCTGACTGAGATGCATAAATCTCCCTCTTTCTTGAGCTCCTTTTGAGATCTTTTGAGATATTGGCTGCTTTTGGTGCAGATATGTTACAATGCGTGGACATTTCTCAAACTACACTCACCTAAAGGATTATTAGGAACACCATACTAATACTGTGTTTGACCCCCTTTCGCCTTCAGAACTGCCTTAATTCTACGTGGCATTGATTCAACAAGGTGCTGAAAGCATTCTTTAGAAATGTTGGCCCATATTGATAGGATAGCATCTTGCAGTTGATGGAGATTTGTGGGATGCACATCCAGGGCACGAAGCTCCCGTTCCACCACATCCCAAAGATGCTCTATTGGGTTGAGATCTGGTGACTGTGGGGGCCATTTTAGTACAGTGAACTCATTGTCATGTTCAAGAAACCAATTTGAAATGATTCGAGCTTTGTGACATGGTGCATTATCCTGCTGGAAGTAGCCATCAGAGGATGGGTACATGGTGGCCATAAAGGGATGGACATGGTCAGAAACAATGCTCAGGTAGGCCGTGGCATTTAAACGATGCCCAATTGGCACTAAGGGGCCTAAAGTGTGCCAAGAAAACATCCCCCACATCATTACACCACCACCACCAGCCTGCACAGTGGTAACAAGGCATGATGAATCCATGTTCTCATTCTGTTTACGCCAAATTCTGACTCTACCATCTGAATGTCTCAACAGAAATCAAGACTCATCAGACCAGGCAACATTTTTCCAGTCTTCAACTGTCCAATTTTGGTGAACTGTGCAAATTGTAGCCTCTTTTTCCTATTTGTAGTGGAGATGAGTGGTACCCGGTGGGGTCTTCTGCTGTTGTAGCCCATCCGCCTCAAGGTTGTGCGTGTTGTGGCTTCACAAATGCTTTGCTGCATACCTCGGTTGTAACGAGTGGTTATTTCAGTCAAAGTTGCTCTTCTATCAGCTTGAATCAGTCGGCCCATTCTCCTCTGACCTCTAGCATCAACAAGGCATTTTCGCCCACAGGACTGCCGCATACTGGATGTTTTTCCCTTTTCACACCATTCTTTGTAAACTCTAGAAATGGTTGTGCGTGAAAATCCCAGTAACTGAGCAGATTGTGAAATACTCAGACCGGCCCGTCTGGCACCAACAACCATGCCACGCTCAAAATTGCTTAAATCACCTTTCTTTTTCCCATTCTGACATTCAGTTTGGAGTTCAGGAGATTGTCTTGACCAGGACCACACTGCCATGTGATTGGTTGATTAGATAATTGCATTAATGAGAAATTGAACAGGTGTTCCTAATAATCCTTTAGGTGAGTGTATATATGTACACTATACCTGTCAACATTTTTTAAATAATTAGGATTTTTTGAAAGAAGTCTCTTATGCTTACCAAGGCTGCATTTATGTGATCATTTATTGAAAATACAGTAAAAACAGTAATATTGTGAAATATGTATGTGATGTCAAAGCTGAATTTTCAGCATCATTACTCCAGTCTTCATCGTCACATGATCCTTCAGAAATCATTCTAATATGATGATTACATTTTAAAATATCCTAAAATAGAAAACAGTTATAATATTTAATTATATTACTGTTTTGACTGACCAGTAATGAATGTTTTTGAGTCATTTTCCCATTTTTGATTCTCATTTATTATTCCTGTCCCAATATTGATGGTTATTGTAGTTCTAGACTAAATGCAAGCATACATTTACTCATCTCACTTGATACAAAATATTCTGTATTCCTCAAAATCAATAAAAACAGCAAATGCATACTCAGAATATTACGCAAGCCTGCAATAATTAAATGTTAAATTACACAAATATATACTTTATGTATTTAATCTCACTTTATTAACCAATGTCTTTGCTACTGACCTTCGATGATCCAGTGCAATCATGCTAATAAGCAAAAACGATGAACAGGACAATTGAGGGACTCAAACATTCACGATGCATTAAGAGCCTTTTGAACAGGATAAAGATTTAAATACAAAATTTTTTTTCATTTAGTGCTGCCCTTCGGAAGCAACAGAAGATACTCGCATGTTTCCCGGAAGACAAATGAAGTTCAATTTACCTTCAAATCTTCAAATTCAAAAAGTTGTGTGCGTCGTGTTTCCTTCTGGAGCATCAGTGAATGTTTCAACCTTTTTTAATAGTTGTGTGTGAGTCCCTCAATCGTCCTCAGATCTCAGAGTCACACAGTCACTGCTGGAAAGGGCTCAAATATGCAGAAGATGCTTTCAGGACCTGGAGGATTTTTCTGAAGAACGTTGGTCAGTTTAACTGCTCAGGACAAACAAGAGACTCAAGAACAACCATCCCAAACACACACACACAGCCGTGGATCATCAGGGAACCACACACACAGCCGTGGATTATCAGGGAACGACACACACACACACAGCCGTGGATCATCAGGGAACGACACACAGGATTAAGAATCAAGGGTGTGTAAACTTTTGAACAGGGTCATTTTTATAAATTCTATTTTTGTGTCTTGTGGACTATATGTAAACATCTTGTATGTAAAATATCTTAGTACTAATAGTACTAAATTAAAAATAACATGCATTTTGTATGATCCCTCTTATTTTGTTAAAACTATTCACAGATTCTGCAAGGGGTTCACAAACTTTCAAGCAGCACTGTACATCAGATCATATCTTTGGACTTTACATTGCATCATGATTGTGTTTTTAACATAAAATGTCAAGTTAAAAACACTAAAACTAAAATAACTGCCGGTTTATTAACTCTATAGTGCATGTGCATGATCATTAGTTGGGCCAGCCTGAAATATACAGTGTTTTAACACAACTTAATCTACATTTTTCAGATTTTTAAGACTGCTGATCATATTATTGAAACATAATCTTGACAAATAGCTTGGAGATTTCTGTGTTTCCCCATTCAACTTGAGCTGCCTTAAAGGGACCTTGACTTCATCTGGCCATGAGGATGTGTAGTATTACACATTATTAGTTCATATATTTTCTGTCATAACCAAAAGGTCCTGCAGAGCATCATAATTCCTCATACAAATTAGATAAAGCTAATGTAATCCAGTCCAATGGTCTTTGTAGAAGCTTTCCTTTATGACCTGCATGTCTGAAAGTGACTTGTTGTGATCTTTCGTGGCTTTTTATTTGCAGCCTGGAATGAATTAATTACAGAGGCTTTCAGTTCATATGCTCCAATGATTTATGCATCACAAGACATTTTGCTCTCTTTTTGATGTCCTTTAATATTTATATCCCTGTCCTGCCTTGTCAGCATTTGTTGTCGGTTTATTTATCAACGCACGCCAACCCCATGCAGAATATATGGATTTTTCACACTATTGGATGCCTTTCAAAACAAATCTGAGGCATAAAACAGAAATATAAAATAACACATGGGACGTAAAATAAAGGATTGAGCTTGTCATTTTCAAATACAAATCACACCAGTGCATTACACTGCTTTCAGTAAGGCGATATTTTGATCGACTGTTTGTGTAATATACGTTTGAATGTGAAATGTGACTAATTGTGTTTTGTTTCATTGGGAGAGATTCACTGTCAGCCACAAAGAGACGAATGTGGGATGTGATTCTGGGATGCTGGCTTCGGGAGGTGCACGGATTCTTGTGGAAAGTATTGGGCTGAGATCAGAGGCGAGTCGGGTGGTGGGATCGGGCTAAATGAGACCGATGGGATGAAGGTCTGATGTGCCAGTGAGAGGAGCCAGATTATAAAACGCAACCTTTTATCACCTGCAAAGCAGCCCTCGACCTGATTTATCCACCTATCCTCTGATGTTTTGTTCGTTTTAGAGGCTTGAACTTTGACTCTCCTCATCCCATCTTGGATGCAATATTATTGGAATCACATGTGAGCGTTTTTTGGAGTCATACACGAGATCCTGTGCATTTAGCATGCCTATTACGAAGACGGCCTCGGAAAGGATATAGTAACATGGTGGCTTGGTTTAGCATGATTTCGGATGAACTTTAAACTGGTTTAGTTCCATCTAGCCACAACATCCGCCTGTCTCTCTTATCGCTGCATCTATGACCCCAAAGGCCATTGAGCAAAGCGTCTGGACCGCTGTAGGGCACGCTTTTTCGTAATAGCATGTAATTTTGCAGCTAAGTGTGGGCGGTTTCACGCTTCTAAAGGGGTTCCATATCCTGTCCGGAGATTATCGTGCTTAACGTGGAATTTCTACACAGTTTCCATTCAGTTTGTGTGGAAAGTTTGATATATGAGCCCAGAAATGTCCCCACCGTTTATATGTAGATGAGTTGTTGAGTAGCAAAAGCTGATCCATCTCAGGAGGACGTTCATTTAAGACGGTGCTACCCTGCAGCCAAGGAAAGCAGAAACGGCCTTACGACAATCAAAACTGACCTATAAATAACATCTGATACTCAGCTGAATCAGAGCGCTATTTTGGGAAAGGTGGGAATTCCATGTACATCCTTGCTGTGATCTCTGTCCTTTTGTTTGGCATGTAAATACATGTGTAACACCCTTTGAGCACTTAGCCCGGACTGTACTATCAAAGAGAAACCTTAGACTAGCATAGGCCTCGGAGTCATTCTCGTTCTCAATGACATATTGGATGATATGGTTTACGTTTGCATCGAAAAAGCAGCTTGTCATGATCGGTTTTCACATCTGATTGTGTGAAAGCGATGGCGTCATATCTGTTAAACTGTACCTGTCAGGGTGTTCTGAGTTAGTGCTGTAAACCTTATCAGGGCGCAGCAGGTGAAGCGGTGCCGTCGCTATCTGTGAGCGGATGTGAAAATGATCCCGTGCGATTTTGGGCTGTTGGTCAGTGGGAAGGAAACAGCATGTGTTTTAATTTAAAGCCGGGGAATAAATCTCACTATATGAGCAGAATTCACATTGACCCCCAATGCCTTGCACACACTGAGATATTGTCATGACATCAGGCATGAAGAAAGCTTGTTTCACATCAGAATTATGGCCTAGCAGTTTTGTGTCTTGGTATTCATAAGAGAAACATACTTTTGAGATCAAATTATACATTATATATATATATATATATAAAAGTATAACAGTATAATAATTACTATATATAATATATATATATATATATATATATATATATATATATATATATATATATATATATATATATATATATATATACACCGATCAGGCATAACATTTTGATCACTGACAGGTGAAGTGATTAACACTGATTATCTCTTCATCACGGCTCCTGTTAGTGGGTGGGATATATTAGGCAGCAAGTGAACATTTTGTCCTCAAAGTTGATGTGTTAGAAGCAGGAAAAATGGGCAAGCGTAAGGATTTGAGCGAGTTTGACAAAGGCCAAATTGTGATGGCTAGACGACTGGGTCAGAGCATCTCCAAAACTGCAGCTCTTGTGGGGTGTTCCCGGTCTGCAGTGGTCAGGATCTATCAAAAGTGCTCCAAGGAAGGAACAGTGGTGAACCGGAGACAGGGTCATGGGCGGCCAAGGCTCATTGATGCACGTGGGGAGCGAAGGCTGGCCCGTGTGGTCCGATCAAACAGACGAGCTACTGGAGCTCAAATTGCTCAGGAAGTTAATGCTGGTTCTGATAGAAAGGTGTCAGAATACACAGTGCATCTCAGTTTGTTGCGTATGGGGCTGCATAGCCACAGACCAGTCAGGGTGCCCATGCTGACCCCTGTCCACCGCCGAAAGCACCAACAGTGGCACGTGAGCATCAGAACTGGACCACAGAGCAATGGAAGAAGGTGGCCTGGTCTGATGAATCTCGTTTTCTCTTACATAACGTGGATGGCCGGGTGCGTGTGCATGTGCGTTGCTTACCTGGGGAACACATGGCACCAGGATGCATTATGGGAAGAAGACAAGCCGGGCGGAGGCAGTGTGATGCTTTGGGCAATGTTCTGCTGGGAAACCTTCGGTCCTGCCATCCATGTGGATGTTACTTTGACACGTACCACCTACCTAAGCATTGTTGCAGACCATGTACACCCTTTCATGGAAACGGTATTCCCTGGTGGCTGTGGCTCTTTCAGCAGGATAATTCTCCTGACACAAAGCAAAAATGGTTTGAGGAGCACAACAACGAGTTTGAGGTGTTGACTTTGCCGTTTTTACCAGTATTTGAGAGAGATCTACAAACCTTTTCACTCTGCCAGGATCAGTTGGGCTCCTCTGGATGATGCATTATCATCTTTAATGTTATTCTCAATTCATAATAAAAGAGCCATGTCTGCAGTTGTGCCACCCTGACATTTGAGAATATGCAAATTGCTGAACCAAAGTTTTTCAATGATATCAACAGCTTTAAAACTACTGATATTTAAAAATGTGTTTATATGAAATGTGTTTCAAGCCTATAATGATGCCATAGTATTTAGTTTTATTATTTATTATTAAGGTTTAAGATAGCAAAACATAAAATAATATGCATTATTTAAATGTACTAAAAAGGAATTCAAACTAAATAGGTTTTATAGAATAAAGTGATATATGTCATGAATTTATCAAATTATTTTAAAGGAAATAATGCACTTGGACAAAAATATGCATGTCATGTACAAATATTTGGTTGTACCGCCTGACATAAAAACAGTAAAAACACGTTTGAACACGTTAATATGCATAACTTTTTTTTTTAAACACCTTTTTTGAAGCTTTATTTGTCAATGACCCAATGTGGACCCACTTTATATATATATTGTTTATTATGAATAATATTTATAATCTATATTTATAATTTATTATATTATTCAAATATTTAACATTCTGAAATGATGCATGTTTGGTGTACACAGGGATATTTTGAGATGATTCTGAAACTGACTACAGTGATGTCATTGTAGGAAGGTTACAATAGCGTCTTCCTCCCCATAACACATTCTGTCATGATATGAGGCTACACAAAGGTGATGATTCACCTGCAGAAACCATTGAAAGTGAACACGGACATCGGCTTTGGCATATGTGTGTGTGTTTGTATATAGGAGTGTGTTTTTGTACATTTTGTGTTAGAGTGGAGAGAGGGGGGCAGGTAAATGGAGAAGACGGACATCCTCTGCACAGGAGCGCTCGCTCCCGAGGGTGAAAGGAAGCCGTTTTTTGTAGCGTGTGTAATGACAGCTCGGAAGTGTCAAAAACAGCAGAGAGAGAGCGGGTGAGCTGTATTAGAGTTTGAGTGGATGCTTGTCAACAAGGTGAATGTTTGGGAAATGAATGCTGTGAGGATGCCAGCAAAGAGGAATTAAAAACACTCATGTGGCCACACACGAGCCTGTTCATGCCATAACTGAGCTCCAAATAACTCACTATTTAATGATGTGTACTGCACACAAACTTCACTGACTCAATGTGTTTCAAATATTATTTCATGTGAAAATCAACTTTGTGTGCTTCAGATTTCAATCAGTTATTCAGGAATGAATAAACGCTCCAAAAAGTGGCCACACTTAAAAATATATGAATATATTGCATTATGAAACAAAATTTTGTACACTTTTGAATCCAATCTTTACTAACATTGTAATCATTATCATTGCAATCATAATCATTTTTATTTAATTTTGTTTTTTAAATACACAATGCCATTCAAAGGTTTGGGGTCAGTACGTTTTTATTTTTAAATTTTGCAGTAATGAAGTAATATTTTTTATTTATTTTTCTATTTCAAATAAATGCTGTTGTTCTGAACTTTCTGTTTATCAAAGTATCATTGATAAATATCGCTGTGAGCAGCAATTATCGGGGTTCAAGCATTTAAGGCCTTTAAGCACATGCGTAAACAGATATTGTTTTATTTAGCAAGCACGTAATAACTTAGATCATAGATGGAAAAGACCATTTACAGCCAATACAGGTACTTTACTAAGAAAAATTAGTTTTTTAAAGGTTTTTTGACAGTTATAGCACCACCTCTTGCCCGATCTCGACCACTTTTTTAGTTGTTCTCAAAGTGTGCCCATACATATGTGTGTCAAATTTGGTGTAAATATCTCATTTCGTTTTGAAGTTATAGACACTTATATTATGTTATACTTCCTTACAAAATTTTGACATTTGGCCATTATTGTTTAGCTATCAGCCTATGTTTTTGAATTTTCTGCGGTGGTTTCGTCTCAGTCGGACTAACGGTTTCAAAGATATTCGCAAACGTTTTTTAAGCGCTAAATCACACCGTTGCACAAACCATAAGGCAAAACCTGGCATGTTTGGTATCGTTGGACTCGGCAAGGATTCAGTCTATAGAGATGACTCCCGTGAAAAGCACTGGCTCGAAACTTCTCAGGCTCCTTCAGGGCATCGTGTCGATGACGCATACCGAGTTTCGTTTCGATCGGCCTCAGTTAACCATGTCTCATAGATGCTCAAATTTCATTGGCCGATGGCCATGTTTTTTGAGATACGACAATGTCCTCATAGGCCCTGTCCCAAATGGCACCCTAAACCCTCACGGTCTTCCTCTGAGTCCACACTTTCACGACGTAATGCCGCTTTGACTGCTGGGTAGAAGTCCTCTGCATAGCTTGCGAACTTGCGGGCTCAGCTGAAGTGCGCATCGAGGGCGCGTAGCAGCCGCAAAGGGGGCGCTCACGAGCACCCTTCTTTAAGCTTAAATGACGAATGGGACACTGTACGGTCTTGTGGCGCACACAGCGGCCATTGTAAGTCCACAAGACCGAAAGTGCACATGAAGTGTGCCATTTGGGACAGGGCCATAGACAGACATGGCACCCTGGACAAAGACACTGCATGCCGATTTTCAAGACAATCGGACTAGGACTAAATCCTACGACTAGTTCGCAAAAGTAGTTTTTTTAAAAAATCTAAAATGCCAAAAAAAATTCGCCAGACCGACGAGCAAATCCGAGGCACTTAATCCGACGTCTAACAGTTTCTGAGTTATGAGCCACTTCATATTTTTGATCGCTGTAGCGCCCCCGTCAGGCCGATCGGGGCGAGCCTTGCTGACGTTGTAGACGGTGTGAGTACTACCAGCCCTCAAAGTTTCAAAGTCTCTACGTCTGACGGTTTGGTCTGCCCGATCACTTTTAGGGGAGAATGCTGATCCTTGGAAAATTGTACAATTAAAATAGGGTTTCAGCGCTTGAACCCCTTATAATGAGAATTCATCATATCAGAATGATTTCTGAAAGATCATGTGACACTGAAGACTGGAGTAATGATGCTGAACATTCAACTTTGATCACAGGAATACATTTAGAAAATAGAAAATGACTAATGTTTCACAAATGTATTTATTTAATCAAATAAATGCAGTCTTGGAGAGAGCATAAGAGAATTTAAAACATTCAAAAAATCCTCAGACCTTTGAACAGTAGTGTATATATTTTATATTTTGTGAGTATTATTCACTTTTAAACTGCTTTCTAAAACTCCTACAAAACCACAAGAAAATACCAATGTGACATCCAGTAAAACCTTTGCTTCATTGAGGTTTCTGCTCACCTGGAGTATCTTATGTTACTCTTCTGAGTTTCCTCAGTGGTGTTGTAATCTAACAGCGGCAGAGCAGAAGGGACATTATTCTCCAGTATTTCAACAGCTTTATGACAAAGTGTCTCTTCTGTTCTGTTGGAGACCTGATGTCGTCATGGGAACGTTTGGAGAGGAAGGGAGGGCCTCGCTTGCTCCCTCTGTATGAATACAGGTTTATGACAAAGAGGAGATGAATTGTTGTGTTGCTAAGGCCGTCGCTATGGGACCTGTTGCTCATTTTGATTTAATCGCCTCACTCATACTGAATACTCTCAGATGGCTGGAGCAGAAGTGCTGTTTCTTAATCAGTTCTGTCCTAATAATGCTGCTGATGGAGAGGTATAGAGATTACATTTATAAAATGTATATGATTTCATTTAGGAACAGTTCTTTTCCTTATTAATTAGAACATTAAAAAGAAAAAGAATCAGTTCTCTTTCTTCTTATTTTTACCATTGCTGTCATTGGCTACGTCTGAAAACTTAAAAATGCTGCTTTCCAGGGTAGAAAGGCATCAAGACATGTCCGCTTCACTTCCTGTCTCCTGAGATACCAAGACCAAACACACACCGATTAGGCATAACATTATGACCACCTTCCTAATATTGTGTCGGTCCCCCTTTTGCTGCCAAAACAGCCCTGACCCGTCGAGGCATGGACTCCACTAGACCCCTGAAGGTGTGCTGTGGTATCTGGCACCAAGATGTTAGCAGCAGATCCTTTAAGTCCTGTAAGTTGTGAGGTGGGGCCTCCATAAATCGGACTTGTTTGTTCAGCACATCCCACAGATGCTCGATTGGATTGAGATCTGGGGAATTTGGAGGTCAAGTCAACACCTCAAACTCGTTGTTGTGCTCCTCAAACCATTCCTGAACCATTTTTGCTTTGTGGCAGGAGCATTATCCTGCTGAAAGAGCCACAGCCACCAGAGAATACTGTTTCCATGAAAGGGTGTACATGGTCTGCAACAATGCTTAGGTAGGTGGTACGTGTCAAAGTAACATCCACATGGTTCGGGGGAGACCCAAGGTTTCCCAGCAGAACATTGCCCAAAGCATCACACTGCCTCCGCTGGCTTGCCTTCCTCCCATAATGCATCCTGGTGCCATGTGTTCCCCAGGTAAGCCACGCACCCGGCCATCCACGTGATGTAAAAGAAAACGAGATTCATCAGACCAGGCCACCTTCTTCCATTGCTCCGTGGTCCAGTTCTGATGCTCACGTGCCACTGTTGGTGCTTTCGGCGGTGGACAGGGGTCAGCATGGGCACCCTGACTGGTCTGCGTCTATGCAGCCCCATACGCAACAAACTGAGATGCACTGTGTATTCTGACACCTTTCTATCAGAACCAGCATTAACTTCCTGAGCAATTTGAGCACCAGTAGCTCGTCTGTTGGATCGGACCACACGGGCCAGCCTTCGCTCCCCACGTGCATCAATGAGCCTTGGCCGCCCATGACCCTGTCTCCGGTTCTCCACTGTTTCTTCCTTGGAGCACTTTTGATAGATCCTGACCACTGCAGACCGGGAACACCCCACAAGAGCTGCAGTTTTGGAGATGCTCTGACCCAGTCGTCTAGCCATCACAGTTTGGCCCTTGTCAAACACGCTCAAATCCTTACGCTTGCCCATTTTTCCTGCTTCTAACACATCAACTTTGAGGACAAAATGTTCACTTGCTGCCTAATATATCCCACCCACTAACAGGAGCCGTGATGAAGAGATAATCAGTGTTAATCACTTCTCCTGTCAGTGGTCATAATGTTATGCCTGATCGGTGTATCAACATTGTCATATCCATAACCATGCCAAAGAGTTTTATCATGACAGAAATCTTCCTGTTCATCTTTTTGAATGAAATGAAATTATTTATGCAGAACAAAAACATTTAATTGAATGATGGGAGAATTATGCGTCTGAGCCCTCCCACATACTGCTGTAACAGCCAACCACACATTGCGTGAGAACGGAAGGCATGATGTGAATGTGTGTGTGTGTGGAGCGAGATCTCTGGGAAATATCTAGTGCTGTATGATTAATTCCACTGGAGCAGGCTTTAATACAGGGCCTTGCATGTCTGTGATGTTCAAAGCTTTGGAGATGCCTGTCTGCCTTCACAATAAATGTGACGAGTGTGAGAGAGCGTGCCCGTCATGCCCCATTGAATCATGGGTAGATGCTCACGGATCCCCTCTCTCTTATTCTCTCATTACACTCTCTTTCTTTTGAAGGTGACCATGTGGCCTAAGACAGATTTTAGAATTTGTCCCAGGTGGAGAGCAGCTGTTGAGCGAGTCTCTCTACCCTCGTTCTCTATAAATAAAAACACTGTCATCTGCACCAGAATCAGCAAATTAATGATCCCATGTGAAGGTTGTGAAGTATTTGTCTAGTGAGGCTGTTTCTACCTCCCTGGTATTTCCTCTAATGTAGTGATTGGTGTAGTCTTTTTATAAATGTTCCAAGCTGTCCCAAAACACGGAGCCCGCCGCCCTGTTCCTGCTCTCGCTGACCTCTGCGGAGCCCTCTGATCATGTCATACGCGTGTGACGGTAAGCGTGAGTGAGAGCAGGCATTCCGCAGAGGAGCTGATTATCCATCAAGGGCATTATCCATCAGCGCTTTAGGAAGGAAGCACATTGACAGGCCCATCTAGAAATGACATGCTAGATTATAACAACGGAGTCAACTAGAGGGCCCCGGCTGAGTTAATAGCGATGAGATTTTGAGTTTGAGAGTTTTCTTTCTTTCTTTTGTTTTGTGTTTTGTTTTTGCTTTTTTTAATAAATGTGCTGTTGTCCATTTTCAACCATTACAAATGTGCAATCTTTAATATTAACTATTCTCAGAAAGAATGATTATTTTGGGTGAATTCTATAATACTGACCATTTGTATGATACTTTTTTATCATAAAAAAGTGTTTTTTTTGTTTTATTTTTCCCCTTTTCAGCATTTTTGCCATTACACATAAAATCACTTTAATATCAGTTGATTCTTGTAAAAAAAAAAATTGGATTATTGTGAGTAAAATGCACCTTTTTAAAGAAATGCTTCACCCAAAAATGATCCTCTCATTAGCAACTAATTGAAAATGTTATGATAATTTTATGGTCAAATTTTTTTGGTTTTTCATTTCATTTTCAACAGTTTTTGACATGACATATAAGATCTCAATTGAACTTAGAGCGAGATGCACCTTTTTAGAGGAATAATTCACCCAGGAAAATAGATTTTGTCATCAATGACCATTTTTATGATACTTTTATGGTCTGATTTGTGTTTCTATTTTGTGTTAGAATAGTGGTGCTGTTTTTTCCCTTTTCAGCATTTTTGCCATCACAAATAAGATCTCTTTAATATCTGTTGTTTCTCCTAAAAAATAGATTATTTTGAGCAAAATGCACCTTTTTAAAGGAATACTTCACCCAAAATTGATTCATCATCAGCAACTCACCATACTGACAATTTGCATGATAATTTTATGGTCCATTTATTTATTTATTTATTATTCATTTTGTTTTTGTGGTTTTGATGTTGGCTTTATATATATATATAGCAGTTTTTGACATTACAAATAAGATCCCAATTGAATTTAGAGTGAGATGCACCTTTTTAGAGGAATAATTCACCCAGGAAAATTGGTTCTGTCATCAATGACCATTTTTATGATACTTTTATGGTCTTTTTTGAAGATTGAAATTCACAACATTCTTCAAACATTTCATCATCTGCCTTTCATGGAAGAAAGAAATCATGTTTGGAATGACATGAGGGTCATGACGTTTAAAACGAGAGTTCACTCAAAACAAGAAACTTCTGTCATCAGTTACTCACCCGCCTCATTGTTCCAAACCTGTACGACCTTAATAGATATTTGGAGAAATGATGACAGAATTTTCTTCTCTGGGTGAACTGTCTATGTAATATGTGCTGCTGTGCTACCATAGAAAAAAAATATCAATATCTTCAAACCCCTTTTGCTTGTGTTCTCAGAAAGACATTTATGGACTTTGTGTATAGTAACACCTACGTTTGGTCACTACCTTTGCACCCGGTCACCCTGAGAGAAGTCTGTTTGCACACCCTTGAACAGGCCGTTGTAGACAACACGTTTTGGGTTTTACTGGAACACTGACTTCACAGGCTCAAGTGAGGTTAGGGGAAAGCGATCTCTTAGAACCAGCGTAGCGCTGCCATCCAGACCTCGCTCCCCTTGTACTGCTGTAAACACAAATAGCCTTGTGTTTTTATGTGCCAAGGGCGTTTGCTTGAATAGTTCGGCATACAAAATCCCAGCCAAAGCCCTGTGGGTGCGCCCTGCTCATAAACTCTGCTGTGTGTCCAGAGGTGTTTACATGGTCAGGTAAGGAGTCAACGAGTGCTTGGAGACGCATGCTGACACGTTATGACCACCACACACACACTGTGTGTGTTAGTGACCTGTAACCACATGGGTCCGTACACCTCAAGGTCATGTTTACACGGTCAGCGCTGGAGCCTGTAGTGTAGCACAGACGCTTATCAGAGAGGCCCGGCTACTAGGAAAAAGAGCGACGATGGAATCCACAAGTGTGGGATTATTAATATTTCCTTGAAGCAAACAGTACACTCTTTGAACCCCAAATTTGAGTTCTCACCTTGAAACTGCGAAACACAGAAGAGGCCTCTTGAGCAAAGTGAAGATTCACTCTTGGTTTATGTCAAACACAGGCGTATGAGAGGAGTAATGCTGGTCATTTCCAAGAATAAACTTCCTCGGAGGATAAACACAATTGTCCTCAAGTGGAAGCAATCTCAGCATGGTATCATGGGAAAATAATACCAGCCAAAATGTTTCCAGCACTGTCAAATTCTTCTTTTCGCATGACACGAGAAAACCGCGAGACGACAGACAATGAGGCATAGGTAAAAGCTCTTCCGACTGATTCAGAGGAGAGGGAGATGCTCGGTCGCTGGTTTAAATCATAGCTGGCGTTAACGGAATTCCTCGAGTCCCTCGTGACAATTAAACTGGGGGAAAGTAATAACTCTTTGATCCCAAACTGTTGCCAGACACTTCTTCAACATGCCCTCGTTCATGAATCTCGCATTTTACCATGCGTCAGGGACGCGACAGTAAACCGATCCACCAACCTCAAGGTTCTGACTCGGCCAGGCAATTTCGACTGCTACAGCACAACACGCACTCACCAGAGCTTTCGAGTTGTAAAAATGGAGTTCTGTTTTTAATCAATAGGTTGTAATATTGGGCTATTTTATGTATTGGAGTATAATGGAGGAAGTAATGCATACAGTATTTATGGCCATTGCAACAATCATCCAGGAAACCTATGTTTCCTTTACAGCTGTGCTCATGTTCTGTCTCTCTACCGTCTTATAGATAATTTGTCTCAATTTTTATGCCTTTGAATTTAAAATGACATCTATTTTTCTGTAGGTTGCTAGTTAAAAATGAACACAAATGACAGATGCTAAAACTGCAAGATTTTATCTTGGCTATGAGGCAGTTGTAATGCTAAATTTAAATGTGTTATTGAATACTAATAATTGAATGTTTCTGACTCATAATCTGCTCAATATATTTTAGTAAAAAGTTATTTTAACTATTGTTTATAAGGGGCCAAGCACCGAAGTTGCGATGGCACTTATTGTATTTGTTGGTGTTCTTATTATTCTTCCATTTCTTCTTCCGCTATGGCAGCCCATAGAACTGCTTGCGGGAAAGTTATGAAATTTGGCACACTGATAGAGGACAGTCCCAACATTAACTACAGCAAATTTGGTGTCTCTAGATCAAACTCTCTAGCGCCACCACTTGTCCAAATTTTCACTCATGTTTACCGTTTTGAACCATAAGGGTTAGAAAAAAAAAATTCTGTCATGAAAATTTTCCAGCCAAAAAAACTAATTTTTCAAAAGTTCTTTCTTAGACAGTTTGTCCGATTTTCATGAAAATCGAATCAGATCATCTACAGACCATGCTGGCAAAAAGTTATCAAAAGCTATTTGATACACCCAACCGTTCTCGAATAATGTGCAAACTAATTTGATGAAGAGCACGGCAACTTGGACACAAGGCAGTATCTTCGCAACGCTTTGGCGTATTCAGACCAAACTTGGTACATGTCATCCCGAGCATGACCTGAGGCTACATGCAGCATTTCACCACAGCTCCACCTACTGGTCATGAGATATAAAGAATTGTTTGCTTTTTTTGCTTATAACGTTTGCCCAAAAAATCATAAAACTGGTCTCTTCTGATTTATGCCGAGTCAAATGATACCCAATTTTCCCATATTGTCTATTGTGGATGTCAGCCATTTAGAATTTTGTCCTAAAAGGCTGTATTTTAAGAAACTTGGTATGTGTAGTGAGGACCATGCCCCTGAAGGTACTCAAAGTTGAGTGATAAATTTTGCCTATTTTAATGAAACTGGTGTTGATAGACTCCTTGGGGCATGTTGAGAACAAAGAAATATTTACTCAAACTTGCTCTCCGGCATTTTGAATTTCTTTGAAAACCTACTTTTTCAAATTCTTCCTAGACCTTTGGTCAGATTTTCACCAAAATTGGGCTTTTGATAGACCAAACCGCTCTCGAGTAACGCATCAACATATTTGTCGGCATGATGCCAAGCTGATTCTGAGGCTGTAACTGTGCAACTCTTTGGCGTATTGACACCAAACTTTGTATCTGGCATTGTCACCATGCTTGCATGTCTCATTGGTCCTTTTTGTGCTTGGCCCCCACATAATTGCTGCTTGCAGCTATATTTATTATTGTTATTATAGTCTATTTTAGTGCATATAAATGTTTCTTTTACAGGTAGATTTGAAATAGTCAATTAGAAATGGGAAAAGTCGAGTTTCAGGTCAGTAAATATTTTTAAAAGTCTCTTATGCTCACACCAAGGCTGCATTTATTTGATAAAAAATACAGTAAAAACAGTAATATTGTGAAATATTATTACAAATTCAAATAACTGTTTTCTATTTGAATATAATTTACAATGTAATTTATTCCTATGATGCAAAGCTGAATTTTCAGCATCATCCTTCAGAAATCATTCAGATTCAAGGAAAAAACAAGCACCATAAACAGTTGGCATAAATGCAAAAAAGTGATGGTCCTGTGAAAGCCATCCAGATTGGGCAGTTGTTTTGTTGGTAAACCTGATGATGATGTCCGACTTCAAAGCACATCTCTGGAAAGACTATTGTGCAGATCAGGGCAGAGGTATGTGAAGGCACTGAGTGGTTTGCAAGGGTTTTTCTTCCAGAGGAAATGCTCACACTGTGCTGGGATGTGTCTTTCAGGTGGCTTGTATGAGTGGCGGTGAGGCTGTCTCTATCTCTCCCATGAGTATTTCTACTTGCGAGCCGAGAGGCCCCAACACAGAAAACATATTAGACAGGCAAGTCCAAAAAGTCACCACCCCTCCTTTCTCTTCCTCTCTCTCTTTCATTCCTAGCCTCGTTTACTCCGTCACTCTCTGTCTGTCTTCTCTCCTGAGAGTTATATATACAAGCTGTGATGTTATTGGGGCTGTTACCCGAGCCACCCCAACACACTCCTTTAAAAACACAAAAAGTGATAGAGATGCAGCCCTTTTTTCGTCACTTGGAGAATGACCTTTGACCCTTGCTCAGAAACTAATGTTTTCCACACTAATGCATCCCTGCTTTTAATATGGCTTGTTAAAATGCCCTCTTTTTCCTTCCAAACCCCCCATTTTACATCCCCTTTTCCTCCTCTGCAGAAAGAGGTATCAGCTAACACCTGACATGCCTGTGCAGAACCAGCTACAGGAAAGAGAGGAGGTCACACGCTCGTCAGATTCTGACCTCGCAGAGACGCTGAGACAATCCAGACCTGCTAAGGATGAAGAGGGAGAAAGTAATTTCCTTCTCTTGCAAACCAAAAAAATCTAATGATGCTTTCCGTCTGCGGAGAAAGCACGCCTCTTTTGATTCATTTTGATTATATTGTTCATTTGACTGAATAATTATGAGTGGGTTTGGATATGCATTCTCTGAACGGATTTGTTTTGTCTTCACCTTTGAGTTTTTTCAGCTGCGTTCTATTGAATTTGGTGGGCAAAGGTATTGGTTCTTGCTCATGAATATTTAATTATGTAGGTCTGGTATAGAATGGAGGAAATTATATATGGATAGAAACGATCTATATCTGTTATCTATAGAAGCTTGTTTTTTTTCACGGAATAAAACAATTCTGACACAATTCTAGTACAGTCAAACCAAAAATGATTCAGACACCAGATATAATGTTTCACACGTGTGTGCAGGACACTGTCGTTCATTTCTGTAAGTGAGGAGAGCAAAATAAAGTAAACTGTGACATATTATACTCAATTCTTCATACAGTGACTACCAGTAAAATCGATAAACATTTGGGACCAAAATTATTCAGACACCTTGACCTGAGCATGTTTTGCTGAAGTGTTTTGTCTTTAATTGCTAGTGTGACCTTTGACACCACAGACTGAACAAAATGAAGCATTGCTTGATCATTGGTTGACCTAAATTGGTATTATCTGATTGTGTAGTTAAATCTAACAGCTGATTGGTTGATTGTAATCCATTACATCCCTTTCTATCAAAGTTATCTGACATCAAGATGAATTTGTTCTGACACAGTTCTTGTCATATTTTATTACCATTTTCTAAACTATAGCGAATAAACTGAAAATGTGAGAAATAAATAAATTTTGGTTTGACTGTACAAATTATATACACGCACACACACACACACACATATATTTTTTGGTGAGATATATACTCAAAATTGCGAGATGGAAAAAAGTCAGAAATACTAGATCTCAACTTGCAAAACTCACAAATCTAAGAAAAGCCCAAAACCCTTACCCTAACTCAGAATTTTGAAGAGAAACAATCAGAATTGTGAGGAAAAAAAAAAAGTTTTTTTTTTTTTTTTTTTGTGTGTGTGGCAGAAACAGATTTTTTAGATGCAAACAAAAATCTAAATTGAGAGATATAAACTCATAATTGTGAGAATTATGAGATAAAGTCACAATTACATTTTTTTTTAATTTTTTATTCCGAGGCAGAAACAAGCTTCCATAGTTATCTATGCTGTTTCACAGTAGTTTTTTTTTTTTTTTTTTAGCATGCATACTTTGGTTCCCCACTATTTTGGCCAATCTATAGGGTATAAAATGGCCTATAATGCAGAAATAGATTAAACATCTGGAAGAGCATGCATTCATTTTCTCAGAATCACAGTGTATACATGAACACACATTTGAGAAATGATCTTATATCAAATGTAGGATGGTTTCTGTGCAACGAGGCCCCAGAATCCTACTGTAAAATGTAAGTTAAATGTGAAAAAAAAAAAAAAAAAAAAAAATCCTATTGGATTTTAAAGTGTACTTTAAATATATCATGAAGTAGCAAATAACTTTTAGAATTAATATGATTAAAAGTGGTTGAATTTACTAAAAATATAATGTTCATTTAACAATGTATATCTAAAATGACTATAATATATATAACCACTTACCTTCAATTTAAATTAATTCAATTGTTTCAAATGATATTACGAAGTATGCTATTCCGATTTCAGCTATTAGCTCTCTCACCAAAACTTGTCTTATGTGTATCGAGGTGTTTACCATAAAATCTCCATAGAAGTAGTTACACCAAAAATAATGTAATAATAACAGTCTATGGTTGTATGGATCATATGGGTCTGTATATTCACTCAGTGGAGATCCTGAGAGGACACAGCAGGGAGACGGGGCAGTTGGGATTTAAATCATCCTGGAGGATCAGGTCAAGCCTCCCTGTTTCCCTCCCACAGGCTCCAGAACTCTTGGACTGGGATGAATTAAGTCATTATTAATTACCCTACAAGAGCTCCATCCCAGACATAAATAATGTGGAAGAAACATACCACCACCTACAGCGCAGAAAAGGGCACATATTTAGTGCAATAATCAAAATAACCAAACTGCTTCATGCTTTCATGTTTAATTTTCCATTTCCCCTCATGTTTTTCGGTTTCATACACACAAAAAATATTGGGTTCTTTTTTTCTACCTAAATTCTTGGTTGAGCCTTTTGGGTCATTTTTGGGGGTTATTTTTCAGTGTTTGGGTAGTTGTGTTACCCAGATCCTGGGTCAGACATAACAACCCAGATCCTGGGTCAGACATAACCCAGTGTTTGGGTAGTTTTGGGTTACCCAGATCCTGGGTCAGATGTAACAACCCAGTGTTTGGGTAGTTTTGGGTTACCCAGATCCTGGGTCAGACCTCACAACCCAGTGTTTGGGTAGTTTTGTGTTACCCAGATGCTGGGTCAGGGGCCATATTTACAAAACATCTTTAAGGCTAAAAGTAGCTCCTAACTTTGCTTATTTAGGAGAAACTCTTAAATAAATGGACGGGTCTGTCCTAATTTTAGGACTGCTAAATAAGAGTATTTCACAAAGCATTTTAGCTAAAACAAGCTCCTAAATCTGTGATCACTGAGACGACACTCAAGTGAGTGTCTACTACGGCTACTCACAAATCAGGTAACCAATTGGACCTCGTCTACACACGCTACTGCTCCACGGACAACACTTTATTTACTCCATTGCACATCTCAGACCACTCTCATCCCTTTAACCTCTTATTGACTCCTGACACAACACATACTCCTCCGCAGGTCACCTTTCGGCATTACTTACGCTCACTCTCTTCCTCTTGCCTATCCACTATGGTTTCATCCTCACTTTCTCCACCCGCTCAGTTTTCAGCACACTAACAGTGCTACTTGACACTCTTTGCTCCACTCTTAGACAACTTTTGCCCCCTTTCATCCAGACCAGCACGCAGCACCCGCTCTGCCCCCTGGCTGTCTGATGTTCTCTGTGAACATCGTTCTAAACTCAGGGCTGCAGAGAGGAAGTGGCGCAAGTCAAAAACTACTGTCAACTCTACTGACCTTAGTTTGTATCAGTCCCTCCTCTCTTCCTTGTCTGCAAATGTCTCCACTGCTAAAACGACTTACTACCACAACAAAATCAACAATGGTTCTGACTCTCGTACACTTTTCAAAACCTTCTCTTCTTTGTCCAGACTGGACTATTGTAATGCTCTCTTAGCGGGCCTTCCGACATGCACATCAATCTTTTGCAACTGATCCAGAATGCAGCAGCGACAAGCCGAGCCACTGGCTGCCAATAGCCGCACGCATCAAATTCAGGCAGTGGTGTTTGCATACAAGACCAATATGCCTAAACTTATGCACCCTCCAGAAGCTTGCATTCTGCAAGTAAACAACGCCTCGTGGTGCCATCCCAAAGAGACACAAAAATCACACAGACCTTTTCCTCCACCATTCCCACCTGGTGAAACGACCTGCCAATCTCAATTCGAGCAGCGGAGTCTGTAGCCGTTTTCAAAAAACATCTGAAGACACATCTTTTCTAGCAGCACCTGACTAATTAAGACTAGCACTTATACTATTTGCTAAAAAACCTTGCTATGTGTACTGTGCTAGACTAATCAAGACTTGTTACAGCATTTGCATGTTGGTCTGATTGCTTCTATTGCTCTCCTCATTTGCAAGTCACTTTGGATAAAAGCGTCTGCTAAATTATTAAATGTAAGACCTATGCCCGGTCCAAAAACCCACACTTGCGGTCTTTGCACTTGACTACTTACATGACGCATTTCTTGTATTTGGCCCAAGTGTTCAAGTAGGCGTGAAGACTGCAAATGTTTGTAGAACATTTGATTACTCAATATAGGCTGGACGAATAACAGATGGTACATCTATACGGCAGAGATGGAAGCAAGCCTAATGGCACTAGGTTGGGTTTAGGAAATAATACCTGATAAAGAAAGATGTTCTGATTCAGTGGCGGTTCTTATGGGTTTACAATCATTGCAAACAAATAGAAGTGACATTTTAATAGTAATCATGAATATGTTATAGAGCTTAAAACGAATAGGAATAACAACTTGTTTTATGTGGGTACCAGCACATGTGGGAATTCAGGGTAATGAGGGTTTAGTGTGCATTACGGGCACTGCACTTTGGCATTTAAGACATGGGACAGTCTTGCGCACTTCCTGTCGTGTGCACGTGCCCTCAAGTGGCCAAGACCACAAGTGTGGGTATTTGGACAGGGCACAAAATCACAAACAATCCTAAATTGGCTGTTGCTGGCAATCCACCCAAAGACACTGGAAAACATTGAGGCAATATGTGATAGAGCCTTGGGTGCTGAGCCTTTAATGCAATCAATATTTTGATTTATAGATTTTAATCTGCAATGACACAGGATAAAGTTTCATTTTGTATATGCAATATGCATTGAGTGATGGAAAAAACATGTGTCGAATTTCCCATCTTCTGTGCTGATAGACTTGTGGGCAGCTCAGGTGACTCAAGGCCGAGTTCCGGCTTGTGGACTTTTCCCGATCCCGTCCCCCTTTCTCTCTTCCACTGGACCGTTCCCACCTAGTGGAACGACCTGATGATATCAATTCAAGCAGTTGAGTCTGTAACCATTCAAAAAACATCTAAAGACACATCTTTTCCAGCAGCACCTGACCAATTGAGACTAGCACTTATTCGATTTGTTTTTCCTTTATAGTATTTAAAAAAAAAAAACCTTGCTATGTGCACTAGACTAATGCCAAGTTCAGACTGCACGATTTTCAAACTGGTCGGATCACTGCTCGTCACACTAATGACTATCTGGGGTATCGTTCAGTTGCTGCGGTGTTCACACTGCACGATGGATTGGACAAGAGGAAGAATCACTGGCAGTTCTGTCCAGTCCACAAACTACATTTCATAACCAAACACACGCGAGAAGTGACAAGGAAACAACGCGAGATCACACGTGCGCGAGACTAGAAATAAAAAAATAATAAAATATATAGACTGCACAAAGCTTGCGATCCAAATTGTCTGTGCACTGAGTCGCAGTGAAAAGGAGAAAAAGAAAAAAAAAGATCATGGAGGAAATGGCTAGGGATACATGGGGAGCAAGGATTGTGTTCTGCAAAGAGAGTTGGAGGTAAATCATTTTGCAATATGCTGCTGGACAAGCAAATGTTTGTGCTTTGTTTCGGTTTGATATAATTGTAAATATATCTATTAAAATACTGTTTCTGGTCTATAACTCCTCCCTGAACTTCCCGGAGCCCTGTATTGCTCTCTCATTGGCTGTAGGTCATCACTGATGTAATTTTCAGTCAGAACACACAGCAGGATTTTGAGTCGCTGACAGGTCCAGATAGTCTAAATGCTTCTTTTGTTCTCATTTGTAAGTCGCGTTGGATAAAAGCGTCTGCTAAATGATTAAATGTAAATTTCATCTTAAATTGCATTAAGGGCCAGAGTTACTAACAGCTTGCACCAGCGCAAACTCTTTTGGTTGAAAAGAGAAAAAAAAAAAAAAAAAAAAAAAAGTTGAAAAGGTGTGGACAGAGTTATTTTTGCAGCTGAACTTATTGCGTTTGTAGGAGTTTTTCAGACTCAATTTATAGGAGGAGTGCATTTAAATGAAATCACACAATGTGATTTACTAAGGTTTGCGCTCAAGTTACTGATGTTCAGCCATTTTCATGAAACAATTTGTAAAAAAAAAAAAAAAAAAAAAAAAAAAAATCTAGATTTTTAAAATGACCTTTATTTTGCTTCCCATTGTCATCTGTCATCATGACATCCATGTGTATATTTTTTACAGCTGTATGTCACTTCCAGATTCTTATGGACACCCACACATGGGTCAGAGGACAGAATTTGAAGCATTTAGTTTACTTTAGTAAGACTTACAAAATACATCTTTTCTAGCAGCACCTGACTAATTAAGACTAGCACTTATACTATTTGCTTAAACCTTGCTATGTGTACTGTGCTAGACTAATCAAGACTTGTTACAGCATTTGCATGTTGGTCTGATTGCTTCTATTGCTCTCCTCATTTGTAAGTCGCTTTGGATAAAAACGTCTGCTAAATTATTAAATGCAAGACCCCTGTCCAAGAACTTTATTTTGCTTCCCATTGTCATCATGACATCCACGTGTACATTTTTTACAGCTGTATGTCACTTCCAGATACTTATGGACACCCACACATGGGTCAGAGAAGACAGAATTTAGTTTACTTTAGTGAGACTTAAATACAAAAAAAAAAAATACAATTACATTGTCCCTTGGATATAGTTTGTTCAAAAACAGCTGAAGATAGTGTGATGTAATGTCTAAAGTGACTGTAGATGGAGAATCTGCTGTACCTGGAACACAGGCGGCTGGTCTGAGGAGAGTAACAGTCGGATGTGGTTGCCAATCTATGAGGGCAGGTTTCAAGATCCCGCCGTCCATAACTGGCATGATGAATAGAAATAACACCAGTACCTTTTGATACAAACAGACACTGATGAGAATTTCATGGATTGCCAACACGTTTAAAAAAAAAAAAAAAAAAAAATCACTTCTGTACATTTGTGCCAACATGTACTGTACCAGGACAGATCCAGTCAAAATATTGTGGATATGAGGCCCTTAAGGATTATACAAGATGCTGTACCCTTTGGTCTCAGCATATTCGAGAACACACAGAAGAACTTACCACACTTAATGATGCTTTTAATGACATTCACAGGTTACACTTTGGTCTACAGAAGTCAGAAATATTAACAACGGGAACAAGATAAGCAAATCTATTTTTACTCATTTGCCATGCCTTAAATTTATAAAATATTAAACTTCAAAGTTCACTTACTTGCAGGGATACAGTTAAAAGACACATCCAGGCATTTATAATTCCCAACACAAGGATCAGAGAAAACGGAGTTCACTGCAGGGACAGTACAGCTCTTCATTCCATCACACCTGATTCATGGACAGACAAAACAAATAGCTTTAATATACTATAGACAATCATATGCATCTTGTGCTTATATAATAGTTTACAATATCAGTTTACGCTATCAGTTAAACCTACCAAGCGGACATTATAGAGAGGGATGCTTCGGTTTTGCACGGTGTATTTGAGAGCTGATCTTCCACTAGCGCAGGTTCTGCAGGCAGTTCGTCCATAGTTGGCTTTAAGGGCCTTTATGGTAAGCACATTCTAGGAGGCTGGAGACAAGAGTTCAAGTACAGGCTCAAGATACCCTCATGATCTTGTTCCTCACATATTGTCCTATTTGGGAACAAAGGCCAAAAATATGACTGGATCACTCACCACATTTGAGACATGCAAAGTTCCCTTTGCAAACCACACTTTTTGCTTCCGCACCTGCAGAGAGAAAAACATAAGAATTAGTAAAACTACTGGTTTTGGACTTGAAAGTCTTTGATGAGACTATACATTATATGTTAGTTGCCTTACCATGTTGACACAGAAAGCTGCACTGAAAAATCAAAAAGAAACAGATTGAAACAATTGGTTGAATTGGTTTTAAATCAGTACTTACAAGTGATCCAGCTTAGCTTTAGCACCAGCATGTTGAATGTGTGAACAGAAGAAAAACCCATGGCTCTAGTAACAAACACTCGCAAATGCAAAAATGGTAGCTCAGAAGTTCTGAAATTGAAAAACAAGATTCAAAACAACTCTTTTTCACTCTCAAATTATTACAGAAAAGGACCAAATTCCATTCCAGCACCATAATATTGTTAGATTTAGCCCACTGAAGTTGAGCACAGTTGAACCCAAGTGCAACTTATCAAAAATAAACAAGTACGAAACAATGACTAGACCCGATTATAACTATTATAACGCAACAAACAGCAATCCCAGGGAACAAAGCTTGACATGAGATTATGGAAACATGAGGGCTATGTATACACAAGGACTAATGACATAACAATACATACCTGAAAGTAATCAACACAATGAACCAATGGGAAGACACAACTGACTGAATACCACATGACAAGACCATAAACCAATGAAAACAAGACACATGAGGCAAAGGAACCAAATACATTAGGGCAGTGTTTCCCAGAGGCCCACCAACACTGCACATTTTGCATGTCTCCCTAATCAAACACACCTGATTCAAATGATCATCTTATTAGTGGCGACTCCAAGACCTGAAATGGGCGTGTCAGATAAAGGAGACATGCAAAATGTGCAGTGTTGGAGGGCCTCCAGGAACGTGGTTGGGAAACACTGCATTAGGGTGTTTCTCAAACGGAAGGCTACTACCGAGACTGCGTCCTTTCTAGTCCAGGGCCTGTATTTATCAAGCCTCTGAGAATTACTCACAAGAACACTGCTAAGATTTGACTTAAGAGTAAAAAAATTAATGGCTCAAAGCTGTGCTTAAAAGTTAGTTATCAAGCATCTCAGTCGTAATTTAAGTGAAGTGTAGAACTAAATCTTAAGATGATTCACAGCACTTTGCTGTGCCACAAATGGGATTTTGGATGACGACAAAGACATGGACCAATCACTGAATAGATTTCCTTATTTAAGAATATTCTCAGATATATTCAGGAGGAGTTTACATTCAACACACATTTGACAAATAATTTTTTAAGAGAATACATACCTGTGTGCTGTAAACTGATCTGCCTAGATTTTATGATATAATCAGCCACCATGGATTCCAAAAGAAAACCGGGAGGAAGAAGCGCTACTGCTTGCTGAATTAGTCGAACAGCAGAAACATGTTATAAAAAGACAAGTTCAGCCCAACATTAACCAGCAAAGATGGTGCCTGCTCTGTCCATACAATACAGTTTGATTAACTGCTCGTCGTCAAAAACATTCTTCCTCTCCTGAAAGATTTGTGCACGTCTCTGTCTCCTCAGTGCCATCACAAGCCCCTACTGGCAACTCCTAACCACTTGAGAGACCTCTTGAGCTGTCTTAAATAACTGGAAGAGTAAGAGTGATTCCTAGCTTTAAGAAATTTGATAACTTGCTTTTATACTTAAGTTTGAAAGTAGGAGTAAATTTCATGAACTCTCAGCACTTAAGACTAAAATGGCACTTTGAGAAGCTTGATAAATACGGGCCCAGCTCCTTTAGAGGCTTGTAGGTTAGTCAAGTCAAGTCAAGACAACTTTATTTATATAGCGCTTTTTACAATGCAGATTGTTTCAAAGCAGCTTCACAGTGATAAACAGGAAAATAATGCAACAGAATTTGATTCGGCTGTACAGCCGCTCTGGAGAAAACTGTGATTCAAGTAATGTAGTTGATATAGTTAATTTAGTTTTAGTAATTACATTTATTTGGATATTTATTTGAAAATGTAGTGTCCCCAACTGAGCAAGCCAAGCCAAAGGCGACAGTGGCAAGGAACCAAAACTCCATCAGGTGGCCTAATGGAGAAAAATAAACCTTGGGAGAAACCAGGCTCAGTCGGGGTGCCAGTTCTCCTCTGGCCAATTAACAAACAGTGTATGATTATTATTTTGGCAGCCTTATAGGTCAGAAGTAATATTAGATCGGAATATTCGAAAGATCAGAGGCATCACGCCAGAGATGGATCCATTGAGGATGCCATGTCTCTGCAGACACTTCAGGGATGCGTTGGTAATGTCTGGGCGCTGGTCCAACATCTGATCTGGATACGGCCAGGATCCGGCTGACTGCAGTAAACCTCGGGATAAACAGGGAGACTAACATTAGCGTAGATGCCATTCTTCTTTTGATGTAACGAGTACATCAGGTGTTATGGGAAGTGTTCCCGGTTCCGGCTGACCTAGTTAATGCAGCCTAACAATCATTTAATTGATTTGAATAAAATATAAATGAAAAATGTTTTATGTGTATGCCATAGTAAAGAGATGTGTTTTTAGTCTAGATTTAAACTGACAGAGTGTGTCTGCTTCCCGAACAATGCTAGGAAGGCTGTTCCAGAGTTTAGGTGCTAAATAGGAAAAGGATCGACCGCCTGCAGTTGATTTTGATATTCTAGGTATTATCAACTGGCCAGAGTTTTGAGACCGCAATAGACGTGATGGAGTATAATGCGCTAAGAGCTCGCTCAAGTACTGGGGAGCTAAACCATTTAGTGCTTTGTAAGTAATTAGCAAGATTTTAAAATGTATGCGTTGTTTAATAGGGAGCCAGTGCAGTGTTGACAGAACCGGGCTAATATGGTCATACTTCCTGGTTCTAGTAAGAACTCGAGCTGCTGCATTTTGGACCAGCTGCAGTTTATTTATTAAGCGAGCAGGGCAACCACCCAGTAGAGCATTACAATAATCTAGCCTTGAGGTCATGAACGCATGAACTAACTGTTCAGCATTTTGCATTGAAAGCATATGCCGTAATTTAGATATATTTTTAAGATGGTAGAATGCAGTTTTACAGATGCTAGAAATGTGGCTTTCAAATGAGAGATTGGTATCAAAGAGCACACCCAGGTTCCTAACTGACGACGAGGACTTGACAGAGCAGCCATCAAGTGTTAGACAGTATTCTAGGTTACTACATGTGGAGTTTTTTTGTCCAATAATTAAAAATTCAGTTTTTTCTGAATTAAGTTGCAGGAAATTAATAGTCATCCAATTTTTTATATCAGCTATGCATTCCATTAATCTTGTGAATTGGTAAGTTTCGTCAGGGCGTGAAGAAATATAGAGCTGAGTATCGTCAGCATAACAATGAAAACTAACGCCATGCTTCCTAATGATATCTCCCAGTGGTAGCATGTACAGGGTGAAGAGCAACGGTCCTAGCACTGAGCCCTGCTGTACTCTATACTGAACTTGTGATCGGTGTGACATCTCTTCATTTACTGCTACAAACTGATAACGGTCAGATAAGTATGATTTAAACCATGCCAATGCAATTCCACTAATGCCAACATAATTTTCGAGTCTATTCAAAAGAATGTTGTGGTCGATAGTATCGAATGCAGCGCTAAGATCGAGTAACACTAACAGAGAGATACAACCACGATCGGATGATAAGAGTAAATCATTTGTAACTCTAATGAGAGCAGTCTCAGTACTATGATGTGGTCTAAATCCTGACTGGAAATCCTCATAGATACCATTTCTTACTAAAAAGGAGCATAATTGTAAGGACACTGCCTTTTCTAGTATTTTTGACAGAAAGGGTAGATTTGAGATTGGCCTGTAATTGACTAATTCTGTAGGGTCAAGTTGCGTTTTTTTAATAAGTGGTTTAATAATAGCCAACTTAAAAGTTTTCGGTACATATCCTAATGTCAAGGATGAATTAATGATATTAAGAAGAGGATCTATGACCTCTGGAAGCATCTCTTTTAGTAGTTTAGTCGGTATAGGGTCGAGCATACATGTTGTTGATTTAGATGATTTAACGAGTTTAGCCAATTCTTCTTCTCCTATAGCACTGAATGAATGTAATTTTTTTCTCAGTGACACTACAATGCTCTGTCTGATGTGATACAGTAGTAGACTGCTGCATGGTTATAATTTTTTTCCTAATATTATCAATCTTACAAGTAAAGAAGTTCATAAAGTCATTACTGCTGTGCTGTTGGCAGACATCAGAAGTTGAAGCTTTATCTTTGGTTAATTTAGCCACTGTATCGAATAAATACCTAGGGTTGTGTTTGTTTTCTTCTAAGAGAGTCGAGAAATAAGCAGATCTAGCAGTTTTTACGGCCTTTCTGTATGAAATCATGCTCTCTTTCCACCAAATACGAAAAACTTCCAAACGTTTGTTTTCTTCCAGCTGCGCTCCATTTTTCCTCCTCAGCCATTAAACGCTAGAATGAGACGGAAGTGCGCATGGCTACATCACACATGTTCCTGCCCACACGGTCATGGCACGAAAATACAGCAAATCAAAAGATAACATCTATGCTTTCATATACGAAAACATTATTTTTGTCTTACATTTCATAATAAACTCAGACAAGCTCAGTACTAACCCGTTTTCCATCAGTTTATTTTCGTGAAATTAAATGCATGCAAAGGATTGTGGGTGATTTAAGGCCGCAAAGGATACATCCGATGCGTCCTTCAAAACAGGCCGAATGAAGGACACGAAACGAAGGCTGCCTTCCAAGGACTCTTCAAATTGAGATGGCCTTCAGCGACGTTTGATGACGTGGCAGCCGAGATATGCAGCCTTCCATTTGAGAAACACCCATCAGCTGCGGCCTTGTCTCACACCGGACGAAGAGGATTAAGTCTCAATCAGGGCCCGTATGTATAAAGCTGCTCAGAGTAAAATTTTTGTCTTAAGTGTGTCAAAATTCTAAGAATGACGTAATTGTACTCTTATTCCTAGACTTAAGAATAAGTGTGATTCATAAAGGTCCCTAAGTGTGAAGACTAAGCTCCTAAATTATTGGAGAGGATCCTAACCGAGTTAGGAGTAACAAGATGGCAGCAGAGAGGAGGAGACATACACTTTCCAACGAAAATATGTATTGGAGTCAAATGATGACAGGGAGTTTATAAAATAATAAAAGCTCGATCATCAAGATATTCTTTTTGTAACTGACCTAGTAAGAAATGTAATAACTTCTCCAACTCTACACTCTACAGGTTTTAGAAAAACAAAAAAGCTCACAGGAAGAATACATTGACTGCAACATAATCAGCTATTAATATTTCATTGGCTCTGTCTTGTTTTTGCATGTGTTCATAATTTCTTTCTATGACAGCCTGGCCAAAAATTATGTCCGCACAATTTGACATGTTTCATTGTGTTATCACAAATAAAACAATTGACTCCAATCACAACTACGCAATATGCTTACAAAATCTTTAACACATTTGTAATAATATTAGAATAAAGGGTGGATATGTCACTTTTGGCCACTACTGTATGCAGTTCATTGACTTTCCAACTGATCTTCAAACCATGCGGCAAAATCAAATCATTTTTATGGGGATTTCAGGCTTCCCTGGAGTTGTTGGAGCCATTGATGGAACTCGTTTGCATCATTGCTCCAACTGTAAATGAGGAGACGTATATCAATAGAAAAGGATTCCACAGCATCAATACTAACTAATTTGTGATATTTTTTTTAAATACATTTAAATATGAAAGTTTCAATTGTAATGATTTTATTATAATTACATGATTGGCGTTGTGCTGCTGTGACTTCACCCTTGCAGGCTCACTATTGGCTGGCCATTTTGGGTTGATATCACTGTAGTTCTTAGTTTGTAACACTTACGTGCCACATCAGTCAGCACTTAAGAATCAGTCTTAGACTTTTAGCTTCTTTATAAAAGTCTCCTACTCTTAGACAAGACCTACTTTTTATTATGAATTTTTAGACACTTAAGTCAAATCTTAAGACTATTATTAAGAGCATTTCTGAGATGTTTTAGATCCTGGGTCAGACGTAACCACCCAGTGTTTGGGTAGTTTTTGTGTTACCCATATCCTGGGTCAGACGTATCAACCCAGTGTTTGGGTAGTTTTTGTGTTTCCCAGATCCTGGGTCAGACGTAACAACCCAGTGTTTGGGTAGTTTTTGTGTTACCCAGATCCTGGGTCAGACGTAACAACCCAGCGTTTGGGTAGTTTTTGTGTTACCCAGATCCTGGGTCAGATGTATCAACCGAGTGTTTGGGTAGTTTTTGTGTTACCCAGATCCTGGGTCAGACGTAACAACCCAGTGTTTGGGTAGTTTTTGTGTTACCCAGATCCTGAGTCAGACGTAACAACCCAGTGTTTGGGTAGTTTTTGTATTACCCATATCCTGGGTCAGACGTAACAACCCATTGTTTGGGTAGTTTTTGTGTTACTCAGATCCTGGCTAAGACGTAACAACCCAGTGTTTAGGTATTTTTTGTGTTACCCAGATCCTGGGTCAGACGTAACAACCCAGTGTTTGGGTAGTTTTTGTGTTACACATATCCTGGGTCAGACGTATCAACCGAGTGTTTGGGTAGTTTTTGTGTTACCCAGATCCTTGGTCAGACGTAACAACCCAGTGTTTGGGTAGTTTTTGTGTAACCCAGATCCTGAGTCAGACGTAACAACCCAGTGTTTGGGTAGTTTTTGTATTACCCATATCCTGGGTCAGACGTAACAACCCAGTGTTTGGGTAGTTTTTGTGTAACCCAGATCCTGAGTCAGACGTAACAACCCAGTGTTTGGGTAGTTTTTGTATTACCCATATCCTGGGTCAGATGTAACAACCCAGTGTTTGGGTAGTTTTTGTGTTACCCAGATCCTGGGTCAGACGTAACAACCCAGTGTTTGGGTAGTTTTTGTGTAACCCAGATCCTCGGTCAGACGTAACAACTCAGTGTTTGGGTAGTTTTTGTATTACCCATATCCTGGGTCAGACGTAACAACCCAGTGTTTGGGTAGTTTTTGTGTTACCCATATCCTGGGTCAGACATAACAACCCAGTGTTTGGGCAGTTTTTGTATTACCCATATCCTGGGTCAGACGTAACAACCCAGTGTTTGGGTAGTTTTTGTTCTACCCATATCCTGGGTCAGACGTAACAACCCAGTGTTTGGGTAGTTTTTCTGTTACCCATATCCTGGGTCAGACGTAAAAACCCAGGTGTTGAGTTTATTGTGGGCTTTTTGTGACCTCTTCAGGAGAGAGCAGTGCAGCTCCGTCAAGTGCAAGATTCTTCGGTAAGATACAGGATTGTGTAAATTTAATTTTCATTATTGTGCTATATATCATTTAATTTTATGCAAAGCAATACAGGGGCACGATGTGAGTCACCTAAACGAGTGTCGCGTCTGTCTTTTTGCGTGGAAAACGCCTGATGCCTTGCATACAATTTTATGATTTTATTAAAAAAGACAGAATATAAATACTTATGATGTTAACATATGTCCTCAGAACAGAACTGTTTATGGACGGGTTATGGAGTCAGTCACCGCATATTTTTTACTTTTAATATTTGTTGAACAAACTTAAATTTTGGCAATATGTATTAAAAACTATATACAATATGCTACTGTAAAATATGATCGAAAATAAAGGAATTATCATGCAAGCCAGGGGCTGTGTCGAGTATTTAAATTTTTTTTAGAGGATTTAAGTTAATCCGTAGACATTCATTCATGTGTGAAGTAAAAAAATAAATAAAAAAAAAAAAAAACCTAGGCTATTATAGTAAAAATGAATCAACTATGCTGGGTTAAATAAACAACACCAATTTGCTGGGTAAAATTAACCCAACATGATAAAGTCTGTTTTTTGGGGGGACCTAAAAAGGAAAAAGGATGAAATTTAGTCCTTAGTTTTTCATGCTCACTTTATATAATTTTACTGAAATGTATTGATAAATGCATTCATACTATGCAAGTTGTCTATAGGCAGTGAAGTTTTGGAACAGAGCTTGTGTGTGTATAAACACGGACATGTATTACCTCAGTTAAAGTTTTTCCGGCAATTTTCTGCGTCTACTCTTGGCTCCTTCTAGCAAAACATGAGGTCGATTTATTTAAAACCATCCACCTCCATTTGAGTTTCTTTTCAGCTGTCATAAGACTTGGCTCCGCGATGTTCTGCATTGGTTCCTGGGCAAACAAATAACATTCCTCGTTTTTTTTCAATCGAAGCCAGAGGTTGTTCCCTATTTAAATACCGACCTGTTTACCAAAGGCCGTTCGTGTTAAAATCAATGAGAAGGGGAGAGCTGGAGAGCATAAACATTTATTCTGCACTGAGGGAAAATCAGGGACGGTTTTAGGAAGGGTCAGCGGATGAGTGTATTTTCATCTATTCTGTTAGTCATATCTGTGTGAACTCCATAGGGAAAGCTTTTCTCAGCAGTCCAGACAATCGACAAAAGTGGAGTGCTTTCTGTGTGTGTGTGTGTGTGTGTGTGTGTGTGAGTGGGCCTGAACCACCTGCACAATGATGCCGCTGTGTGTCTTTACTAGACGCATAAAAAGGGATCTGGCCTCCTCAAAGCTTTAGTTCTTATCTCTGTAAAACAGTAACTACACTGTGAGGTCAGAGGGGAAAAACCATCTCACATTCCCTCAGCTGTACACAGACAATGTAAAACTACCACAGCCTTTTGCCTGATCCGACAGAAGGTCATTTTGAATTAAAGGGAGGTCACAGCAGACGGGTCTTTAAAACACATAGCATTACTGTCGTGTTACGGGGTGTGAGGTGCGCCAAATCTGAGGAACTCATGTCATCAGTGTGATTGCTCTGAGGTTGGATGCCATAAAAACAAAATGAGCGCATGTTTGCGGTACCATCTGTGTTAAATTACCAGTGTCATGATGATTTCTAGTTGCTAATTGCTAATTGGCGTAAACCTTTAAATATCTTAGCTTGAGTTATGTAGTGCAACAAAAAACAAATATTGGAGAAAAAAATATTTCATGTTACACAAGCATGTAAAAAAATGTAGGGTTCAATTCTCACTATTAACTAGTTGCTTATTAGCATGCATATTACTAGGATATCGGCTGTTTATAATACTTATTCTGCATGGCCTTATTCTACATCCCTTAATCCTTCCCAATACCTAAACTTAAACGTTACAAAAACTACCGTACCAACTATTAATAAGCAGTAAATTAGGAGTTTATTGAGGCAAAAGTCAGTTAATAGTGAATATGTGTTCCCTATACTAAAGTGTCACCAAATATTTTGATTTAAAAAATATGGGGAACAATATGAAATATTTAAATATAGCATGTTTATGTAAAATGAATAAATTCATATTATATTTTCGAAAAATGAAATATCATTTGATTTTTACGATTGATAAGTTGATGATCATACAAAAATCATTAAACATTGACTTATCTGTTAGGTGTTGCTTATTTAAAATTAAATATTGATTTCCTCCATATTTGTTGTTAGTTAATGCTTGTTTAGCAAATATGGGGGAAAATATTTTATATTACATAAGCATTAACAAATAACAAATGTGAAAAGAAAAATCTAATTTTAAGTTTATATGATTATATAAATCACTCACTACATAATGTTGGGTTAAAAATACCCCAACAGTGTTAAAATGACCCAACATTTTTGAAAAATAACCCAACATAGTGACCCAATATGTAATATAAACGGTTGGGTTAAAAAAACAACCCAACGTTTTTACTGTATATAAGCTTATAAAAATGAAATTACAAGCATATATTTTTACTTATATTTGAGTTGTCGAGCGGTGATAAGATTTTGGTTTTATAACGTTCAACTTTTAACAATGTACAAATGTTCCATGTGGCATCTGTCGCATGATAAAAGAAAAATTGAAAATGTATGCACTATACATCTTTAATGTCAACAATATAAATCAATAAAACAGCCCCTTATAGTAAAGCACACCAAAAAACATGTTGAAACTGATAAAAAAAAGGCTTGTTGAATTATATTGTAAAGATAATTACAGTGATATGTGGTCTGGCGGGGTCATTCAAACAAGTGTGCAAAAACATTACCAGATAATTTTAATTTATAGCTGCTTTTTTTAACAAAGGTCCAACCTCAGAACATAATCATGTTTTGAAATATTCAGCAAAATCTGTTCACCATAAGTTTAATTCATTCCACAGATTTCCATAAAAACTAAATAAATGTTCAAAGACTTCAACCACATAGTGAAAATGAAATGACGACAATACTGGGCAATTAGATAAAGGCAGAGCCTTTTTTTTAATCAAATTCAAACCACTTGTGCCCAATATGTTTGAGTCTTTGTAATTTGTGTTCACATGAACATTGTTTTGATGGCCTCTGTAAAGGGCCAGTTTCCATTCCTGAATGCCATGTGAAAGCTTTCAGGGCTTATCAGGATATGATGACATGTTTTTCAGACAGGAAGTACAGTAGCTCCTAAACGCATTACCTCATAGTGAATGACTAATTGTATGTTTAAGCCTGAGCTTTATGATATCACACTCACACTCGTTTTTTTTTAATTGAAAGACATCGTTCTCATATTCTGCGACATTTCTGTGGTTTGATGAATGTGACCATGCCTGGTTCCAAGACTTTTATTGTACAGGCTTCCTGGCTGATGTTTTTCTTGTCAGTAAGTGGTTTTTGAGTGATTAGAAACAAGCTGAGAGCGAGATTTGTGTCATATTGCAACATCTAGAACATTTAAAATAAAATACAGGAAAAGTATGTGTGCCGATGCAAATGGAGTCACGTCTTTCACTCCGAGGATGTCGATTGCATGCAGTCACAGTGAAAAGTGCTGCTGGAAGGTTTTCCATAAGAAGAGAAGTTTATAAGGGAAATGGGCAGGTCACAGGAATAATAAAATGTGTGTCTGTCTCTCTGTGTGTGTGTGTGTGTGTTCTGGTGTAGTGGGTTTCTGCTTTAAACTATCACGACACTGTGCATTAAATCATTGTGCAACCATTTCTGCCTGAAACAAGTCCTGACTCAAAAAAAAGAAACATTCAAAAATAAAAAGGACTCTATTCTATGGAGTAAGAGGATAAAAATAAAACCATCTCAAGATTAAAGTCATTATAATGCGTGATTAAGCTTGTTACATTTTGAGAAAAAAAGTCAAAATACAATGTTGAGGACAAAATAATTACATTTCGAGAATAAAGCCGTTGTGTTATGAGAAAAAACTCGTTACATTTCGAGAATTAAGTTGTGTTTCGAGAAAAAAACTCGAAATAAAAGTGAGAACAAACTCATTACATTTCGAGAATAATGTTGAAATTAGATTATAGACTGATTACATTTCGAAAATGAGGTTGTGTTTCGAGAAAAAACATTACATTTTGAGAAAAAAAGTCTAAATAAAATGTTGAGAACAAACATGCACTGGATCAGTGTCATGTTCACTGCATGACAGAGTAAGATCACTTAGTCAAGCTATATTTTAGGCTTACTTTCAATAACAAAAATATAAATTTAAAGAGAAGGGTCTTTTTAGAAGGAAAAAAAAACAGTCCAAGTTGCAGATTCCACTGATCGAATGCGTGATTATTCTCGACATTTTAATTCAACTTTTTTTTTTTTTTTAAATGCAAAGATTTTTTTTCTCGAAACACGACTTTATTCTCAAATTTGTATTCTTTTATTGTATTTAGACAGAGTATAATCTCGCATTATAATTTTATTTTTTTTATTTTTGTATTATTGCTTGGCCCTAATCCTCTTCCGTACTATTCCCTGATGCAGTGTGACGCAAAATAAATATGAATAAAATAAAATAAAATATTAAACAAATTTCTTTTCTCATGGTTATATCCCATTTGCTTCCATACTGTAGGTTTTAAACTGTGGCGTTCTCGTTTTGCTCCTACGGGCCTTCATCATTCAAGCGTTCTTTCAATGGTTGCATGCTCTTGCAAAAATCCCCAATTCAATTTAGAAATGAATTCAATACACTTCTATAAAAATTCAAAACTGGCATGTTTGTGAAATCCAATGCCCCTATCTACCCCATCAAAGAGCGCTATGGTTTCATAGCGGCACATTCTTGCTTTGGTGATTTATTTGGGCTCTCTGTGAATGATTAACAGACTGAGGGAGCTGAAGGAGCTCGATGATGAGGAAGATTTGTGTAAAGCAAAGTGAGAACAAAGAGGTTTCATCTTGAGGTCGTACCAAAGCATGAATGCCCGCCTGTTTGGGGGGAAAAAAAGTTGTGCTTGGCAGTTTCGTAATATGCAGCCACAGTTTCTGTTCTGGACAGATTTCTTTTGTTCCAGATTGATCTGGGAGTAAACTCAGTTTAGAGGTGGACAACAAATGTCTTATTTGGATTTTAATGCGAAACGTAAGTGTAAAATATGACCTTTTGAACTGGAGCTAAACACAAAAAGCATCTCAAGCTGTGATCTTTCTGCTACTCTGCCGTAAGAACCGCCCAAATATGTTTCAAATGTTCCCAGTGAAATTCCCTGAAGTGCCGGCGTTTTGTTTAAAAGCAATTGCTTCTAAATGGCAATTGTAAGGCTACTTTGCCTCAATTGATCACTTACACATTGTGTTATGAATTGCAGGAAAGCACAAAACGCAGCCCAACAGCCTCAGGACTCTGCGTAATTCAATCCAATCTCCGGATTCAACAACACACTCGCCTTGCCCTCTTAGACTCCAGATGGAGGAAATGGTGAAAGCAGCAAAGAGTGGCACTAGAGATTTAATCCACAGTAGCTGCTGTGTAGATTAGGCTCGTACAGATAAGAATGACTCAACAGGTCTCCACAGGCACCTGACCCGTCCCATTCCCTCGCAATAAAACCAGGCTTAGGAGTCGAGTCCCAGGGGCTTCAAAGCTCCCGTCAGCCCCAGGAGGGTGAGGGTCAGCGGTACTTAGTGAGATGAAGTCCCTGGGTGGGAAGAAATGACCAGACCTCCCTCGCCAGTATGGACCGGTCAAAGACAGAAGTGAAGCAAATCAATGCTGCTCTTCTAGACTGGCCACGGTGACAAAGGCACAAAGTAGAGTGAAGCTGTCCCAGGGGTCAACAGTTGGGTCGTAGGGTCGCCTTGATGTCTGTGACCTTTGACATGAAGCTCTGAGGGTGGGTGGGGTTGTGTTTCAGCTCCTGGGTGCATGTGTCCCAATTCTGACCTGAAAGCAAAGCCGGGAAATGGCAAAGAGGCTTGATTTAAAGCTCTGATGTACTTCGAGCGAAATCGAAGAACGAACTGGTGTGGCGTAATTTCGAACTAAATCAGGCCAAAACGAAGTTCATTTGGAGTTCGAAAATACCTGGTAAACACCTTCGAACTACCATTGGTCCATTATGGTGATTACATAATAGATGTGCTTTGAGGCTCCACCTTTTTTGACATGGAAATCTTCTCCGTTTAAATTGTATTCTGTTTAGTCCGTGAAAATCAAACATCAGTAAAAACACTGGAGAGCTGTTTTATAGTTGAAATTGAAGTTGCAATTCTCACTTAAAGAAACACAGACACCGTAAAGCTGTTTGCTTTAAAGCAATCTATTGTATAAAGTGCTAAATAAACAGACTTGACTTGTTTGGAGTGTCAAATTGCCGAGCTGGCGCAAACATATCCACATCTCTATGGTCAGATGCTTTCTTAACTGTTTTCTTACCGCTGTCATTGTTATTGAGAGGATCTAAAGGTTCATCTAAATGCCTCGGGACGTTCGCTGCAAAGGTATTGCAAACCTCTTTTTAACCCTACGGTTGGTACTCTGGAGTTGACTAGACACTTCAGGGCCTCGGTAGAGTCATAACCACCTGCCCTGGATTATTGAAACCATTCAGCACTGACACAACACACTTAATGAGTTTCTGGAAAATGTAGAGCAGATGAATAGGACAAAAGTGTAGGCGGTGTGCTTTGAAAAATGGAGTGAGAATATTTCCTCTTGGAGCGAATAGAAACACACACATCAGTGGCTCCTAGTTGGCTCTCAAAGTCTCTGAGAAATGACATCTGCGTTGTGGCCATGACCTTAGCTGCTTTATTTTGCTACTTCTGTACATTTGCTCTCAGATCTGTCAAGAGTTTGCGGAGACTCATGTTACTGAGATCTACGGTACCAGGCAGAGCATAGCATCTACGCAAATATATATCCTAAAGACATGCTAGCCCCATATGGAGAAACAATATGAAAGGAATGTCTCTGTTTTATCCATTCACATCGTTGCTGGTTGGTATTAAGGTCTAAAGGAAGGTTTTCTATCATGTATAGTCATATTTCCTATTGAAACAGGAAGTTTGGGAAATGATTTGGAAAATATCTTTTTTTTGCCATGAAGAGGAAATTCACCCTATTTTATAAACACACGTTATTATTTTTCTTTTTTCAATTTTCATCTCTTAAAGGGATAGTTCACAGAAATTATGAAACTTGGAAGAGCAATGATATTTTTTAATATAACTCCGATTGTATTCGTCTGAAAGAGGAAAGTCATATACACCTAGGCTGGCTTGAGGGGGAGTAAACCATGGGATATTTTTTGGGTAAACTATCCCTTTAAGTTTTAATTAAAATAATAACTCTTATTAAAATGTATGCCAGACTTCTCTAATCATTTAGCCTGTTTAAACCCCTCCTCTTTCTTATTATCAGCTGCAAGCTTGCATGACTTTAAAGCCATGAATCATTATTTGCTACTTTCTATTTGCTTGCAGGTGATATCAGCATTTGATTGGATAAAAAATCTGTGTAGTGCAGGATGAGTCATCAGTATTTTTGACAGAAATTTAAATCAGTGTTTAAACACTAGCATATATATATATATATATATATATATATATATATATATATATATATTAGCCTAAAATTTTGCATGCCTTTGAGTATAGAGTTTAAACATTCACTATACAAAATGCAAACTCCTTCTCTTCATCACCAACAACATTCTCTTTCTGTCGTTCTAAAAGAAGCTTTCACCCACAAACACCCTTTAAAAAGAGCCCAATCTGAAAAACGGTTCCCCGTGAATTGCACTCGGTCAAACAAACGTCATAACGGTTAACAGTAAAATTATATCATTCAGGTTGTGGTTCCAAAGTTCCTTTCCAAACCAAATCTGCACGGTTGCCATGTTATGCTGGTGAAAGTTTTTTTTGTTCGTGATTTACGGAGGATAATTTATACCATACAATCAGGACCCATATATTTGTCTGTGATGATACCTTATAGTGTCTTTATCTAACAACTACAGCCCTACTATAACTGGGGATGCACATTGGTTAAGCAGAATTTACAGAACTGTCTTCATGAAGTGAAACATTACATAGTTTAGCGTTTGGTTAAGGTTTGAGGTCTGACAGATGCTTGCACATGGTTTCAGACCGACGCTGGTGTTAAACATGAAAGCAGTCACCACTATGGTGGACTCTGTGGTCATGCATACTTTTATGAGGTGGTAGTTTGACTCATTATAGCCACACAAACAATAGCAGATGAAACCCTAATCTGATTCAGTCTGCAGTGTAGTAAGACATCCCAGAGAGCAAGCAACCATTGAAACAATGCTAAACCAATGTTAATGCGTCAACGTTAATAGCATTGAATCATCATCACTTTTGCACCCACGCTTAATGTTGAAAAAATGTTGAAATTTCATTAAAAAAAATCAATGGTAATGGCATTTAATCAATGTTACAATGTGATGTTGGTTCAGCATCATGTGTGCACTCTCAGAAAATGAAACACAAGAACTACACATGAAATCAACAGAAAAGACATTAAATCTCTCTTATTACTAACCAGACTGACTTTATTTCTATCATTCGTCTACAGTTATTTTTGAGAATTAACATTGAAAATGTTTGGTCACCATTATGGTGATCAGTGTTTGCTTTAGTTGGGCAGTTTGACTCTTGACTTTCTATGTCAGTTTGTGGTTTTTGTAATAGTGTTTACCAGAACAAATAATTTGTTACAAAAGAGACCAGAAAACATCATAAAGAAAAATGATTGATGAATTTCATCATTGACCTAAAGTGGTTATTCGTTATTAATAAATTGTCACCAGCAATACATTCTGAATTTAGATACATTGTGGGGAAATGTAGACATCAAGAATATGAATCTCAACAGTGGTGACATGCTGCAATGCATGCTGGGAGTCATGAGTTTTATACTATGGCTGCTCCCAGCATGCATTGCGGCATGAAGCATGTTCTTCAGCATGATTAGAGATTGACCATCTGAGTTCCACATACTCAACGTCAAAAATGATTACTGACCTAAAAGTGCAGAGTTTTATTTTTTTTCTCGTAACATTTGTTTGTCTTAAATTCATCAAAATCTTAAATTAGATTTTGAATGTCCAAGCACAGATGTTTCCTTTGCCATAATATTCATATTGTTTCAGTAGATCCAAAAGCGATAGGAAATAATAGGGGACATGAGAAATGTTGAGTTATAACGAACCACAGATATAAATAATCCCATTCAGGCACAGTTTACATAAATGCTTGATATGCAAGAAATAATTGATGCTCAAGAAGCAAATAATTATCTCAAGAAAGAGTGCTGTGTACTCAATATGTCTAGAACTTGGTGCATGACAAAACAAAAGGAGAGCATGTAAGCACAGGTGCTCAGCAGATCTACTTTTGTTTGTCTATGTTTATATACAGTTTTGGTAAAACATTTCTGCAAATCGTGGCTATCCTTTAAACTAATGGCCTCATTGCCTGCGGCCTGATGGTCAAAATCTGGTTCACCAAAGACTCCCACAGAAAGTGAGACAAAAGCAAACACATGCTGTTACTTTAAAGTGAAGATGTCGCAGCAGTGTGAAGGCGATAGACTCGGTTCATGTTTATTTTGGGCACATTGCTCTGACCCTGCCCATTGCCTGCTGTGTGCCACGGACAGCTCCAAGGATGTGGCTTTACTTTGATCTAGCATGAGATATAGCTTATTACCTTCCAATCTGGGGACAATAATCCCCCATATGTCTCCCCCTACTGGGCTACATCGCAGGGCTTGACCTTTTGCTGTTATTCCCCAGCTCACAGGACACCCATGATTCCAGTAACCTTTCTAGAGGACAGCAGGATGTGTCCATTTCTCTCACATCCATCTATAACAATAAAACTAATGCTGACAGCTCTACAGGGAGAGACTAATAAACTCTTTTGTTGTTGCTGTGACCGCTATATAGCAAACTGCTTCTAAAGGGTATACAATACCCTTGTGCATGCTTACCGGTTGCCCTTGTCTCATCACAGTGGAAGCTGTGTAAAGAATAGCTGTTCATACACCAGAGTTATCAGCGGTGAATAGTGTGATTAAAGGGGTAGTCGAAACAAAACTGAACGTCCATTATTTGCTCATCCTTATGTAATTTCAAAGCCCATATTACTTATTTTCTTCTGTACAACAGAAAGGGAGAAATTCAGTAATATCCTGGTGGCTTGTTCTGTGAAACGACAATCAATGGGGAGCTTTCAGGCTTCAAAATGTAAGCAAAGGCACAATAAATGCATCAAAAAAGTGGTCCAACTCATGCATTATATTTCATAGCTTTGTGTGATGAACAGACTGATAACTGTTGCAACCAAATCATTGAGTCAGGGAGATGAACTCAAGAACCGGATCAGTGAACGAATCATTTAGACCGGTTTTGTGAACTGAATAAGCCAATTCATTGAAATGATCCGACGCAAAAGAATGATTTATTAACAAATCAGATATTGAACTCTCATGAACGGCCCTGATAATTACTGTTGCAGCCGGATCATTGAGTCAGGGAGATGAACTCAAGAACCGGATCAGTGAACGAAACATTTAGACCAGTTTTGTGAATTGAATAGGCCAATTTATTGAAGTGATCCGCCGCAAAACAATTTATGCTTCATGCGATTTATAGGATTTTGAAAAAAAAAAACTGTTTTGTGAATTGAATAAGCCGAATCATCTTCTTTTGCATCGCTCAACCGAATTGGTCGGGTTACAAGAGTAAAAGGGGGCCAGATCTTACTGTGTGAGTATTCAAGTGTTTAAAAGAATAAGACGTAAAACAGAGGTTAAAGTGGATAAGAACGGTATTTTTACAATCTTCACAAAATAACCAAGAAAACTCAGGCTGTTAAAAGCATAGTCTACTGCACCATACCCCAAATCAGTCCAAGCATCCTAGTGTGCTGACAATTCCCAATGTGAGTGTCCACCAGTGTATACAGTCCAAAAAAAGGGATAATCCAAAAGGTTTGAAGGTTGTGACAAGAAGGGAAAGTCCACAAGATAGTATCAGTGATCACCTGGTAGTGGATGTATTTGGTGACTCCTTGATTGGGTGCCTTTCTGTTCCCTTTGTACAGGTGTATTTCCTGATTCCTGTCATGTGATCGCTCACAAGCCAACCATACATTTCTTAAAGACATACACACTGTTGAGAGGAACAAAATGGACTAAGAAAACATGTAAACCAATTAAAACTCTATTATATGTCTCTTATGTGACAGTGTCACACATTAACAAATCAGGCATTGAACTATCATGAACTCTCAGAGAAAAAAAAACAACTTAAATTTTGGTCTGTTCGTCACACGAAACTATCATGACTTTATAAGACTAAAACAGCAAATGAGACGTATTGGATAAATATGATATGGTTAATGGCGTTTTGGAGCTTTATAGTCCTCATTCACTTTTATTATATTGACACGAGTAGCGAACACAAGTGAACTAAAATGAGGAAACAATTGAATAAAATATGTTCGTAAATTAATAAATTGTAAGAGCGAATTCTTAATTCGTGTCCACAATATCTTTTTTTTTTGCATGCCATGTGCAGGACTCCATAGTTCAGTCATTGTCATTTCATTGTCGATGACATGAGGGTGAGTAGACAATGACAGAATTGTATTTTATTTGGTGAACTATGTCTTTAATGTTGAACACATCCCCATGATTCAGACAGCTTGAGTCTGTAAATGTAATAGTTTGTGACTTTGTGAGTTTCCTGTGAGATTTGTAAAAGTACAAAATACAGACGCAATCTATTAGGCTCGAGAACAGAGGAGAAACCAAGGTTAGATCGCAGGTCGCAGATGAGGTACGTCTGTTATGACTAGGGAAGCAGCTCTCGTTGTCTGTCCATATCTCTATTTCTCTTTGGCTTTGTGTAATGATGCCACATGGGGAACTAAATAATGAGAAGTGAGCACTGATTTCAAGTGCTATAGAAACAGATGGGTGTTTATAGTTGTGCTTCCAATGGTCTGTTATGACCAGGAGAGATAGAGAGATGGAGAGAGAAAGGGTGAATGAGTGTCCCTTAAGTTCTCATTCAGGAAGGTATGTTGGGCAGATGGTCGGGCTCCATAAAGAGACTTTCTTCTGTCCTTCACTTTGTGTCCAATTACAGTGACCTCAAAAGCTTACAGCATAGCACTTAATAATCTATCTTTGCATTATATACAAAATATCAAAGCTGCATATTCAAACAAAAGATGCTAGAGCTTTTTCAGAACTATCTTCACTTTTCTGTGCCAATTTTTAAAACCGAATATTCCCAATTTGATTTTAAATGGTTGTAGGAAGTCCTCTAGTTCACACATTTGTCCTACAGGTGTGGTTCATTAGCTATCTACATGTTTTACTTGAAAAGTGCTGGTTCTGTCTTTCTTGAATTTGGTTTGGTATTTTGCTGTATAATACAATGGCATTCTTAAGTGTCCAAATGATTTTGGAGGCCACTGTGGAAAATGGGGAAGGAATGACAGCTCTAATAATTAAATATAGCTGCAAGCAGCAAATATCGGGGCCAAGCACAAAGAGCACGACAAGTCATGCCAACATGGCTGGCAGCATCAGACCAAGTGCAACAACAAGCAAGAAAAGACATTTTAAGATGATTTAAGGCAAAATGGCTGAAAAAATCATAAATATAATATAATGGTTTATCACTTTTGACCAAATTGATGTGGTGTGGTCAGAGTAAGGTGACAATGACACATTCAAAGTTTGGTGTCAATATGCCAAAGCATTGCAGAGATACAGCCTCAAGAGTCGTTTTGTCATCATGCCTCAATTTTGTTACTCTGCTATACGAAAACGGTTTCGTCTATCGACAAGAAATCCATAACTTTTTCTTGGCAGGGTCTGAAGATGATACAATTAGATTTTGGTGAAAATCGGACAAACGGACTAGGAGGAGTTCGAAAAAGTAGATTTTTAAAGAAAAACAAAATGGCGGACAGGAAGTTTGGCTAAATATGGCAAAATTGGTATCTATGTTTTCAGCATTACTCATGGAATCTATTAAGACCAGATTAATTATAACAGGCTAATTTAATCAAATGTTATAGGCATTTTTGGAAATTTCGTTATAACTATGCCCCGAAGCGTTTTGAGTATCTTCAGGGCATGCATGGTGCCGAAGACACACATAACAATAAGCCAATGCCTTCGTAAAATATAGCATTTCTTGTCCAAATTCAAAATGGCCGACACCCAAAATGTACAATATGGGAAAATTGGGTATCATATGACTCGGCCTAAATCCCCGAATCTAAAAATGCATATGCATTCATAAGAAGTCATAAGAAGTTATAAGCAAAAATGTCAATTTTTCATATCTCCTGACCACTAGGTGGCACTGTGCTGTAACTGTGCAGGTAGCCTCAGGTCATGGTTGTCATAACACACACCAAGTTTGGTCAGAATATGCTAAAACGTTGAGGAGATATAGCCACATGTCCATTTTGGCAGGATGGTCTGAAGATGATCTGGTTACATTTTCATGAAAATCGGAGCAACGGCCTAGGAAAATTAAAATTTTCATGATGGAAAATGACGTTTGAGAATTTAGCTTCTAGCCTTTACGGTTCAAACGTTGAAAATTTGGACAGTAGGTGGCGCTAGAGGGATTGAGTTAGAGACTCCAAATTTGCTATGGTGACAGTTCAGACTGTCCTCTATCTTTGTGCCAAATTTCATAACTTTCCCGCGAGCGGTTCTATGGGCTGCCATAGACTTCAAAAGCGGAAGAAGAAGAACGGCAACGATTACAAAAGGTTGCTACACACCTTCGGTGCTTGGCCTCTAATTAGATGGGAATATATGGTACATTCATTGACTTGCACCTGGAGGGAAAAAAAAAGTAATTTGTGTATTTTTATGTATACTTTGGAGAGAGAGAGATGAAAGTAGATCTAACTAAACTCATTAAGGTGATGAAAGCTGTGTTTAATCAAAAGCTACATTTGTTTTGTAACAGTATAAAACACTTTCAAATAGAACCAAGTTGGACTCGTACTTACGAACAGCAGGGAGAGTGTGTTAGGACCATTACACCAGATGACCTGAGTGTTTGAAGACAGGGTTAAAGGAGAGGAGAAAATGAGGGATGAGAGACGGAGAAGAGAATCCCAGGAACAATGAAGGAATGTAAATATTTGCGCTGTCTTTGTTTGCAGTTAAATCCACCTGTCAGAGCAGATGGACGACGTCGGACGGGGGTGTTTTTACTATGCGATTCAATTTGATTTTGTAAACAGGCCTCTTGACATGAACTGGATTTAATTGGCATGTAAATATTTAGAGGTTAATTGCACATCATTTATACTGAGTCTGTTGCTACAGATTTTGTTGCTTTTCCAGTAAAATGCTTTACTGGAAAATGCACTCACTAATAGCACAGGTATTGTCGCCATGATTCAAAGTGAATACAATGGATTTCTGGACATGATAAATAATGCCATGTTTTATTTTGGACATTCTTTGGAGTACTTTGGAGTACCATAGTATAATAAGGAAGAAGAATTTCATCATAATTATAATGTATGATTGTATCTTGCATTTAAAGACTGATATTATACAGAGATCATACTATATACAAATAGTGATATTTTAGGCTTAATAATGATAAATGTGCATTGTGCAATACAGAAGTACTCCAAATTGAGTTTAATTATAATATTTATATCAGTAAGTTTCAAGCGATATGTCATAGATAGATGATAGATAGATCTTTTTCCACTAAAAGGGGAATTTGGCATATAAATCCCTCTGGTGCTCTTCGCTCATTTTTGACCAAAAACTGTTAAGTTTTTTTTTTCTTTCTTTCTTTTTAGAATATTTTACTTCATCAGAATGGTACGAAACTTGGTAACTTGGTGTTTTGGCACTTGCTCTGTGAACACACATACAAAAAAAATCATGGACATGATTCGAAAAGGTTAAATGGTCCAGAAAAAAACGAGCACATTGGAAATGAATGAGACTAGTTTCATCTAGTGGAAGCGTTTGGTACTGCTCCCAGACAAAATCTGACTGAAAGCTCATTTTTTGAGATATCGAGCTCAAATTTGGAACACAACTTGTTTAGATTTATGACTTTTTTTGCAGCTTTGTTTTTGAAAATATATATTTCATATAAAAATTGAAAATAGTATTTTTGTGCTTTTTTCATAACAATAAAAAAAAGTGTTGTCGTTGAAAAGAGATCAAACTTCAGTCTGTGCTCTAAATCATTCAAGATTTACCACAGTTTAAACTGGGCATTTCATTTTCTGGTCTACGCTCAGAAAGTGAATACATGGATTATAACTACGGGACAGTTGTTCAAAAAGTTTAATCTGGATCAGAATGATCTGGATTTGGAAATCCCGGGTTTTGCTATCCAGGATCAGGTAATCTATATTACTTTTGTGCCAAATTGGATTGGATAACCCTGATCCAGATACACACTTTTTCAAATGACCAAATCTGGATTACTAGTGCTCTACGGAGCCCCTAAAGGGACATGAGGATGGAAAAAATATGAGATTAGGAAAAAAACACATTTCAATGCTTTTGGGTTACCTCAGAAAAGTTTCACATTCGCCTGAGAAACTTTGCGTTCACTCGCAAAGAACTTTTGACTGGTTCATTTCTTATAATTGTGCCAATGTAATTTACAAACAGTGATAAAGAAAACACTTTAAAGGTGCACTATGTAACTTTTCCGTCCGCTAGAGGTCGCCTATTCAAAACAAAGGCGTAGTTTGATGACTCCAAGTTTGAGCGCAGAATCTTGGGACATGTGGTCTTCACCTCACAGCCGGTGGAAAAGAATCGGGACGGGACTCGGGCAGAAATCATGTTCATGGATGCGATTATTAACGTTACTGTAGTATGAAGCAGAGCAGGACCGAGTGTTGTGGGAGCTGAGCAAGGCCGCTGGAGCGATTGCACAACACGCCTCGCGAGCAGCGGGACTTTTATTATGCCACAGTCGCCGGCACCATTTCCGTTTTTCCGGTCATGAGTATGAGGTAACGCAGCTCTGTTTATCATATTAGATACATTTGAGTGTGTTGAAAATTATGTTATGACGTTAATCTGTGCGTTCGCTCGGTGGCTGCTATGACACTTGTTGCACACTGCAGTGAGAGTAAAGCGCTTCTGCAAAATAAAACCGGAAACCGAGGGTAACACAGATATGACGCAATTGACAGGCGACTCCCTCACACGATTTTCTCACGATTTACAAATAGTTGGAAACATTTGGGATATTGTAAGTATTCAACTGAACAAAATATATAACACTGGCCTAGTGGTTTTTGGATATTTTACTGAAAAAATGTTACATAGTGCACCTTTAAATTAAATATAATATTTTTGTTTGATATTTACAGCTGTTTGGGGATTATTTTATGGTGCCAAAATCTCTTTTTTACTTTTAATGTAGGCTACTGAAAGGCTTAGGTAGCCTAATGTCTGCTTCTAATTTATTATTTTAACAGTTTTGTATTTTTTGACCGGTTTTAAAGTTTTATTGAATTTTTATTCCTGAATCCACCCTTCTACTGAGATCAGTATAATCCTGATTTTTTTTTTTTTGGATCAAAGGTATCCCAATCTTTACTAAAAAGTTTTGAACAACGCAAACTGATGATTTAATCCAGATCAAAACCAAGATTGGATTTTGTGATCTAATCTGATTTTAGAATCCTTTTTTTTTCTTTTGAACAGCCCATTTTCAAGATTTGATCCAATCCGATAGCCAAAATCGAATCAGAATAAATATAATTTAGTACCATAAAATCCCCTAAAAATAAAAAATATTAACTATTGTCGAACTAAAATATAGTACATTCATTTCATTGAAATAAATAAAAAAATTCTGTCATTTTTGACCTACACATGAAGAGTTGTTAAGTATAATCTGGCAAAAGATCAGTGTAAATCTGTGTGGTTGGTGGATTTCTCTGTACCAGTTCTGCACATTTTGGGCATTCACTCAGACTTTATGAGGTGATTAAGCATAAGGCATTCTTTCATAACGTTTTAAAGATCATAATAAACATAAAATCAATCAAGTGTGTCCAAACATCTGATTGGTATTGTATGTGCATTAGAATATGTGTGACTGCTGAAATGTGCGTGCCTGCGAGTGTGTTTGTGCATGGCTTTCCATCCCCGGGCCCCTCTCAGAGCTCTGCTCCACATTAACCCATCGATAAATCAGCTGTTGCTCACTCCTGCTGTGTGGCTGCACACGGCCCGCAGGGAGGGAGGGCAGAGGCAACGGATGTGGCATTGCTATGTCAGACACCATTACCATTCGCCTCACAAGTCAGATGGAAGTTTCTGCCCTCATGTAAAGGGTCTGAATACTGCACACTGGATTGTACAAATCACGTTTCCATTTGTTTTAGGATGCTGTGATTTAACAATTGCCAATCAGTGATTATGAGTTTGTTCGGCACCGGGGAGGGATTTCTGTGGTGGATTGAAATGGACATTGAATCCTGTAGATTAAGTGGAACATAGCAGTTAAACAGGCATGTAAAGCTATACAGATCCATGTTTACACAGAATTAAACTCGGCTGTGCGTGTAGTTTCAGGACCTACTGCCTCAAAAACATGATTGTATTGATTGAGAATGCCAAAATCCAACCAAATTTGGTAACGCTTTATTTTACAGTGTCATTGTTACGTTACATGCAGTTACTATAGTTATACTTGTAGCTTTTTTGAGTTTACTCAACTTTTAAACAAAGTAGTTCACTTAACTCAATTAACTGAGTAAGGTCACATGTCTCCCAATTTAAGATCTTTTGTTCAGCTGATTGAGTTTTTATAGTTTTTTTATTTATTTTTTATTTATGTCACCATCATGGTGATCAGTGTCTTCTTTAGTTGGGCAGTTTGACGACTTTTTAATGTTTGGCAAGAAAAGCGAGAGAAAACACAATGAAATGCTGTCAGCTGCTTGATGATAAGAATATAATCATTGTGTAGTGGCTTAATTCACTGATTTAATGACTGAGTTTAATATGAGCAATATACTATTAACTACACTAAGCACTTTGACCTCCGGTGAGATTTACTCCCACAGGCATCAAGAATCAGCCTATAAATCTCAACAATGGTGACATGCTTCATGCCGCAATGCATTCTGGGAGCCATGGATGAGTTTTGCATGATGCACCCAGAATGCATTGTTAACTTGTTGCAACTTGTATGTGTTACAAACAGAGGGACACGGAGAACAGGTGATGGTAAATGGACAGAGTTTATTGAGGTACCAGATGGTGAACGGATCAGGAGAGTAAGCAGAGAGATGATACGCAGGTTTCAGGAGAATACTGGATGATACTGTACTGGAATGGAAGACGAAGCGGGAGAAGGGAACGCTGGAGCCAAGGAGACGATGGAGACAGGAGACAAGGACGAGGAGACACACGGGAGACTTGGAGACCGGTAAGTAGCGCGGGAGAGTCCTTGAGGTAAGCAAACGGGAGCTTGCCGTGCGCAACTCAGGAGATGTCGTGCGCTGTGTTTGGGAGTGGGTGGAGCCTGGCGTGCTTGTAACAGTATGCTTGTTAACTTGCATTTACAAATCGAATTTACAATTAATACTAGGTTGTTTGACGATTGTTGAACCAACTTCTTTTCACTGGTTAAGCCAACTTTTTTTGCATTTAATTGTCCAGTTAACTAAAACATAATCATTAGTCAAAATTTTTGTGAGTTGGATTTTTTACAATGTCTGCATTAATTAAATGCTTAAAGAACTTGGACACATTAAACATTGTATATCATTGTTGTCGATGTCAGCACAATGAGATCATGTTATCTTTGAAGGTCTAAAAAGAATGACTGAACTTCAATCTCTCTTGGTTCTCTGTGTAAAAAGTGTCTATCTATTTATTGAAGATGTAAATTATTTTGACAAGTCGAGTAGTTTTAATTACTCACCACAACTTACTCACTCACATTTAGTGCTGGGCGAGTGTTCAATTTGGACTCTAGGCAATAGTGACAGTCAAAAGTATGCAATGTCCATTCCACCCATTACCCATGAGAAAAAAAAAAATTTTTTGATTTCATAATTGTAACTTTTTATATCATGACTTTGTCACAATTTCATTTTTTTTGCCATAATCCTTTATCAATTTATAATTCTGACTTTTTGTCATTATTTCGACCTTTTATCTCATATTTATGATTTAGTATGTCGTCATTTTGACATTTTATCTCAAACTTTTAGAAGAAAAGGTTCTACACTCACCTAAAGGATTATTAGGAACACCATACTAATACTGTGTTTGACCCCCTTTCGCCTTCAGAACTGCCTTAATTCTACGTGGCATTGATTCAACAAGGTGCTGAAAGCATTCTTTAGAAATGTTGGCCCATATTGATAGGATAGCATCTTGCAGTTGATGGAGATTTGTGGGATGCACATCCAGGGCACGAAGCTCCCGTTCCACCACATCCCAAAGATGCTCTATTGGGTTGAGATCTGGTGACTGTGGGGGCCATTTTAGTACAGTGAACTCATTGTCATGTTCAAGAAACCAATTTGAAATGATTCGAGCTTTGTGACATGGTGCATTATCCTGCTGGAAGTAGCCATCAGAGGATGGGTACATGGTGGTCATAAAGGGATGGACATGGTCAGAAACAATGCTCAGGTAGGCCGTGGCATTTAAACGATGCCCAATTGGCACTAAGGCGCCTAAAGTGTGCCAAGGAAACATCCCCCACACCATTACACCACCACCACCAGCCTGCACAGTGGTAACAAGGCATGATGGATCCATGTTCTCATTCTGTTTACGCCAAATTCTGACTCTACCATCTGAATGTCTCAACAGAAATCGAGACTCATCAGACCAGGCAACATTTTTCCAGTCTTCAACTGTCCAATTTTGGTGAGCTCATGCAAATTGTAGCCTCTTTTTCCTATTTGTAGTGGAGATGAGTGGTACCCGGTGGGGTCTTCTGCTGTTGTAGCCCATCCGCCTCAAGGTTGTGCGTGTTGTGGCTTCACAAATGCTTTGCTGCATACCTCGGTTGTAACGAGTGGTTATTTCAGTCAAAGTTGCTCTTCTATCAGCTTGAATCAGTCGGCCCATTCTCCTCTGACCTCTAGCATCAACAAGGCATTTTCGCCCACAGGACTGCCGCATACTGGATGTTTTTCCCTTTTCACACCATTCTTTGTAAACTCTAGAAATGGTTGTGCGTGAAAATCCCAGTAACTGAGCAGATTGTGAAATACTCAGACCGGCCCGTCTGGCACCAACAACCATGCCACGCTCAAAATTGCTTAAATCACCTTTCTTTCCCATTCTGACATTCAGTTTGGAGTTCAGGAGATTGTCTTGACCAGGACCACACCCCTAAATGCATTGAAGCAACTGCCATGTGATTGGTTGATTAGATAATTGCCTTAATGAGAAATTGAACAGGTGTTCCTAATAATCCTTTAGGTGAGTGTATATAGTGCCTTAAACGTTTCTGTAAGGTGCTTCATTTTAGGGGATCCCATTATGGGATACATTTTTTAAAAATCATATTTTTATTACATTTTATGAATTAAACAGCTCGTAAATATACTTTATCAAAAGGTAACACTTTTATATGAAGCTCATTATTATTGTTCATTAAGTAGAAAATTATTGTTGGTTTAACTTTGAAAAGTAAGTTACCTGGTTGCCTTAACATGTTGAGTTTATTGAAATTAAAAATGTGAGTTAATACAACAAAGGAGATTGGTTTAATAAACAGAAACTCAAAATATTATGTTATCTGAACCACATAATTAAGTTGATTTGACAAATGATAAAAAGTTTTTAAAAATATTTTTTTTACAGTGTATTACTATTCTATACATATATTTATAAAGACTCATTAAGACTACATTATGAAAACCATTTTAGTCACATTCATATTATTTTTAATAACAATACATTCACTTACTTGGCAGAAATAAATCTGAATTACTAAAAAGTCTCATATGTGACCCTGGAGCACAAAACCAGTCCTGCGTCTCACGGGTGTATCTGTGGCAATAGCCAACAATACATTGTATGGGTCAAAATGATAAATTTTTCTTTTATGCCAAAAATCATTAGGATATTAAGATCATGTTCCATTAAGATATTTTGCAAAAATGTATTATTAGTAGTAATATGCGTTGCTAAGGACTTCATTTGGACAACTTTAAAGGAGATTTTCTCAATATTTAGATTTTTTTTGCATCCTCAGATTCCAGATTTTCAATAGTTGTATCTCGGACAAATATTGTCCTATCCTAACAAACCATTCATCAATGGAAAGAAGAAAAAAATTGACCCTTGTGACTGGTTTTGTGGTCCAGGGTCACATATAATAACAATGCAGGCTGCATCTTTATAAATACATTCAACCATTTCATTGACTAATTAATATATTATTTTAATGTTACATATTAGCAAAACACTGCAACAGTATTTTTAAAGTACAATTTCATAAGCAATACCATGCATATGGCTGAGGAGATATAGATTTTAACAAATAAAAATTACTATGCATGACGTCTAATGCAATCATTAGCCATTAAAGACATAATTGATAATTAACTGGTACAGCAAACAAGTCATTTATAAATCAGTGTATAATGGTTTATGAGCCGTGTTGGGTAACTTACTCTAAAAAAAAAAATTAATTACTAGTTACTAATTACATCTTCAATAGTTTAATTCGATTACTGTACAAATTACTCTCTCCAAAAAGTATTTAATTACTTATTACTAATTACTTCAACATCCTATATCAACCTAGTTCAGTGATAGACATGAAACGACTCTTTTAATTCATTCAAATAAATAATAAAAAATACATTTAACTGACCAAAGTATTACAAATGTGAGAAGGATACATAAAAACATGCATTTTAACGTTAGACTTTAAATTTTGATGTTAATTCCACTATTGTATTATATATAATTGTTCTACAGTATTTCGTTCAATTACATCAGAAGTAACTGTATTAAATTACAGAAAAATTATAATAAAGATTATGAGCATGCGCATTAAAAAGCAAATGCATGACTTATAAAAATCAAAATTTAACTATTACTGTACTTATAATGCAGTATAGCTCTTAATGAGTCTTTATAAATATATTGGTAACACTTTACAATAAGGTTGTATTAGTTAACATTAGTTAATGCATTAGAACTAACCATGAACAATGCTGGCTTTACTGTTTTTGTAAGGTTATCTTACTGTACATATTTACATTAGTTTATGTAGCAGTGGACACACACTAAGGATGAACATTTCTAACTCGCCATCTCACTCTAAAGGTAAAAAAATAGTGTACCTTATCAACATTATTTAATAAGCCATTGATTTTGGGCTGTTGGTAAACATAATTCTACAGTGGAAACCATCTGAACATCAGCGGTGTTACAAGTGTGTAGTGCAGCAGGGAAGAGAAGATCCGGGGCTTCCACAAAGACGGGTTTTATTAGAAAAACAGGATCAGAACACGACACACACACGTAAGCATAACAATTAGAACGGACAACGAGTGCAGGGAAGTGAGTCCAATATAAAGGGAGTGCTAATGACAAGGACCAGGTGCAGGGAATCCGGGGAGAGCGGGAAGGGTGATGAGCAAGTGAGTTCAGGTGTGAGACAGGGAGGATTCTGGGAAATGGAGTCCGGGACAGGCGTGGAATGTAACAAGCGGATAGGTTGTTCATGTTTATATGCACTTTACCATCATTACTTTCATTCAACAAAGCATTTATTATTGGATTTTGTGACCTTTATTGTAAAGTGTACACTATTTCAACATTAACTGATGTGTTACTAACATTTGTAGACTCTTTATTAACATGATTAAAAAATTATGTATTATTATTTACTGCTTTGTAATGAACCTACAAATGTTAACACATCAGTTAATGTTGAAATAGTGTACATTTGATAATACGGTTAATACATGCTTTGTTTAATAATGTTGATAAAGTACACAACAGCATTTTTACCTTTAGAGTGATATGCGAGTTAGAAATGTTCATCCTTTGTGTGTCCACTGCTACATAAACTAATGTAAATATGTACAGTAAGATAACCTTACAAAAACAGTAAAGCCAGCATTGTTCATGGTTAGTTCTAATGCATTAAATAATTGCGCAGTTAATGTGAATAGATGCATTAATATATGTGTGAGTTAACAAAGATTAACTAATGCTGAACAGAGGTGTTGTTCATAGTTAGTTCATGTTAACTAATGCATTAACTAATGCTAACTAAAACAACCTTATTGTAAAGTGTTACCAATATAGTAATACTTCATTATAATTCATTATAAGCATGGGCTTCGTAGAAAGTGTTACCAAATTGAAATAACCCTTTAAACATGAAATTATTATGAAGTCATGTAAGGCATTTCTCCTTTTTGGAAACCTTTTGTAGTTTTGTAAACCGAGTGTAGTTACGATTTACCAAAGCATGATTTTTTCTTATGGTGGAAATGAGAGCAGATAAGTTTTGTTAGCTGTTTAAAGTCGTGCCGTCAGATCTGAACGAAGCTCTCATTGTCAGCTTGTATCTGTGGATTAGAGGCACAGTCAGGCAGAGAAAAGGTTAGAGGGACGCACAGGAAATGATCCTCAAGCTTAAAAAGACACATTTCACCCTGCACAGCTGTTAAACCAACCCAGCGCGCTCAGTAGAGCAACAAGAGACAGCCAGAGGGAGGCCTATGTGTGTTCGGGAAAACATGGCAGATCTAACCCAAACAAACGGGAACTGGGAAGAGAAATTGATTGCATCCTTTTTTTGCTATATCATTTGAATACTGAACCCAACTGAAGCTTATCAAATTGTTTTTGTCTCCTAGGAGAGTGTTATTAAGACAACTCATCTGCCGGAGCGATAGCATTAATCAGCCCACTAATGGAGCCCGGCCTGAATCGTTTGGTTGTTTAAGTTTAGATGCGAAAGAAAAATCTCTCACGGCTTGCTTACATTTGTGACCACACAAACTTTGCATGGCCAAACACTGATTTACTCTTGCACGTCATGTTAAGAGTATTTATTTCTGCCTTTCGACATTATTTACATCCCTCCCTATATCTCTCAGTTGGAAAGAGCTCGCACGTTATTTGTAATAACGTCCCGAAAGAAATATCCCTTTGATTTTGATCAAAGTCTGATTATAATTTCTTTTAAAGTGAGAAGTGTTTGTTATCATACCACAACAGGAGATAATTATGATTGTTGATTACTCCTAACATTGTTTACGTCCAAATCAATGCGGTTTCGCTCGGCAAAAGGCTTAAATAAATGTCTTTACCGATCCCATTCACAAACATCCTACGCGTATTAGGGTGAAGTGAACGGGAAAGCAAACAGAACTATCAAAATCAGCATAAAAACAAAGGAGAATGCACAAACAAACACGTGTTATCAAAACATAAACACAGACAGGACTTCAGAAGGAGCATTCCTGCGGCCGTAGATAACGGCATGTGGGAGCTATCATGGTCCCATCAGCTCTTGCTCTGCTCCTGCTGAGGATGGCACCGGCTCAGACGGGCTTATGTCCGTTGCCAGCAGCGTCATCCTCATTTCCTCATCCTGAGCCTGTTTTCTCTGCAGTGCTTTGGACAGGAATTAGGACAAGCAATGTTCTTGGTAGGGCTGGGTATTGACACAAATTTCACTATTCGATTCAATTTTGATCCACAAGCAATTCCGATTTTGATTCAATTCGATTCCAAATCGATAAATTGGGCTATCAGGTACAGTCGGGGAGAGTGGGGTAAGATAAGCCAGTTTTTAGTTTTTGATCAGTAAGATTTTTTATGTTTTTAGAAGTCTCTTCTGCTCACCAAGGCTGCATTTATTTGATTAAAAATACAAATATTGTGAAGTATTATTAAAATGTAAAATAACTTCTATATGAATATATTTTAAAAATGTAATTTATTCCTGTGAATTTATCATCATTACTCCAGTCTTCAGTGTCACACGATCCTTCAGAAATCATTCTGATATGAGGATTTGATGCTCAAGAAACATTTATGATTATTATCATTGAATAAATGTTGTGTAAAACATTGTTTTCAGGATTCTTTGATGAATATAAAGTATAAAGGACAGTATTTATTTTAAATAGAATCTTTTGTATTATTATAAATGTCTTCACTGTCACTTTTGATACATTTGATACATCCTTGCTGAATAAATGTATTCATTTCTTTAAGTTATTTCCAAAAAAATTTTTTTATATATATATATATATATATATATTTTTTTTTTTACTGACCCAACACTTTTGAACGGTAGTACAATGTTGCAAAATCTTTCTATTTCAGATAAATACTGTTCTTTTGAACTTTCTATATTTATCAAAGAATCCTAAAAAAATGTTTTACACAACTGTTTTCAACATTGATAATAATCATAAATGTTTCTTGAGCAGCAAATCCTCATATCAGAATGATTTCTGAAGGATCATGTGACACTGAAGACTGGAGTAATGATGATAAATTCAGCTTTGATCACAGGAATAAACTACATTTTAAAATATATTCAAAACAGTTATTTTACGTTTGAATAATCCTTCACAATATTTCTTAATAAAATAAATGCAGCCTTGGTGAGCATAAGAGACTTCTTCTAAAACATTAAAAATCTTACAGATCAAAAACTTTTGAACGGCAGTGTCCTCAAGATAAGAGAAATTTAGGCAGAAGTACAATGAACGTCTCATAGCATTTTAAATGATTAGAATACATCTATGACGATAGCTTCTTATAAAAAAAGGTGTTCATGTGGCTCAACTTACCCCAACTTACCCCCAGTCAGTGTAAACTGACCGTCTAACTGAATCTGAATCAAACCCATGTGAAATTTTACCCATAATTTACCTCTTTTAAAAACTAATTTAATAATCACATTTCCTTTTACAAATAGTCATTTATTTTCTTAAAGCTAATGTAAACCAAATTAAGCAAATATCTTTAATTGTTTGCACCAAAGTTGTAACCTTCCCAAAAACAGACTAAACAGTAGAGTTTGTTGAGTAAAATCAAATAAAAACTGAATTAGAATGAATTAATAAATGTCACTGAAACTAATAAGCATTTTAGTCAAACGGTTCTTGGCATAGTAGTTCCCTTTCGAAAGGGAAATCGCATTGCGTCGAAGCGCTATGGGGAACGCCTCAGCGTGACTGAAGCGCCTGATCAATCACGGCAATCCTATTGGCTGGCGACTTACTGCAGTCACGTTTATCATCATGGCAAGTGACAAGCATTTCAGAAAGTGTGCCGTTCCTTGTCAGAGATCTGTGCGTGTCCTGTTTGGGTGAAGAGCATGCACGCTCGGCCCGTGAGGGGTCCATTTGTGTGCACTGAGAGCGCTTCCGATGAGGACGCTCCGCTCTCGTTTGTCCTTCTTCTCGAGGGAAGCAAAAATGAATGCACCTCTTAATGAAAATAAATGCTGTGATGTTATTTCCATCAAGAGGTGCATCAATTTTTGGTTCAGATCATGTATTGACTGTCACAAGTTTTCAACCCCGAATCAATGAGAAATATACAGATATGTTTTTGCTCAAAATGGCCACTGCTCCTCATGTAGTGTTTGAGAATAGACCATATATGGCATCAATGAAATAAGTACATTGTCTATACTTATGGATTAAAATAGAATTTTGAAAAATAATAATTTTCCATTTTAATTTTATTTGATGGGGTTAAGCTTCACAGTGCCCTCCCAGACTATAATACGCCTATAAAAAATATGAATAAAAAGTATGAAACTGCACTGTTAAAGAGACCAGAATGATGTCATTTGTGATGAATGATGTCACATATGGGTGGAGTCTAAATTATAATATGGGCAGAGAATGGTGGGCGTGACGGTGTTCAGTTCAGACTGAGAGACATAACTTTATAGTCTAGTTTTTAGAAAAATATTTTTCACAACTCTAATAATTCCTTACAATGCTCCCAAAAAATGATATACACTGGGCACATTTCGTTTAATATTTTCTAAGTACAAATTTGTACTCAAGTGCCTCAGGGACATTAAGATAGAAATAATTTTTTTTATGATCAAAAATTTGTTATGCATTATAATGGACATATCAAAATATTGCGAAAAGCTTTTAACATAGACAAAAATTATTACTGAATCCCAGGAATGACCCTGTTACCAAAATGCATGTCCAAACAGATGGTGTTAAAGTGATGCATGTCCAAAACACCATTTCCATTTCCAAAAAAACATGGTAAAACCAGCGTAGCTAAACATAATAATTGGAAGAATTATTAAAATCCATCCAAGCTGCGGTTCTAGAATTCCCAGAATTTATCAAGCAGCTAATAACTCACATGTTCTGTTTTGCTCCAGAATTCCTAGAATTATCCTCTGCATGGAACTTATTTTGAGCAGGATTCTGATTTCCTTGGAGAAATCTGAAAGGAATATGTTTCTATTTTGTCTCAGGTCTAAGGGTTCAGGTCTATCTTTCAAAGTTGTTCAAATTTTTCGCTAATAACATTTGCTTATCGTGCTAGACCACAGGACAAAGCACGTTTTATAATCACTCTATTTCATGTTCATTCCAGCATTGTAGAGCCAAAGCAAAGTGATTAATGTAAATATTTTAATAAATGAGTCTTTCAGCTCTGCCAGAACTTCTCTCGTCTTGTTAGCGTAGAAGGAGAAGAAACAGCTGTTACGGTGTACTGATCATTACTCAATCTTACTGCGAGAGGTATAATTGGTTCTGACTTCATGCCAATGTAAAGCTGGACAAGCTCCACTGACTTATTGTCCAGGTTGACTCTGTTGATGTAGACTTCTCCAAACATGGTCTCATTTCCTTGTTGTAAAGCCTCGGTCCGGTCAACCCACAGCTATGCTTAAGTCCATTACATTTCACCTAATGTCTTGAGTTGAACCTTGTGCTGTAAACGTGCAGTTCTTAATCTCTGCTAAATAAAATCATTGTTTGTTTTTGACAATGATCTATATTTCTCAAAGCCTCTGCCAAAGATTTCCACAATATCTTTGCAGTTCGGTCAGAAAATGTATTTTAAGATTTAAGAAATCTTGGGTTATTTTAAAGTCCTGGGTTGAACCTTTTTTTTGTGTTATCCAGACATGGATAACACGGTCAGACGTAACAACCCAGTGTTTGGGTAGTTTTTGTGTAACCCAGCTCCGTCAAATTGGTGCATGTCTTTAGTAAAAACATATAGTTTGTGTACATTTTATTTTCAAAAAACAGTTTTTGTGTTACCCAGATCCTGGGTCAGACGTATCAACCCAGTGTTTGAGTAGTTTTTGTGTTACCCAGATCCTGGGTCAGACGTGACAACCCAGTGTTTGGGTAGTTTTTGTGTTACCCAGATCCTGGGTCAGACGTGACAACCCAGTGTTAGGGTAGTTTTTGTCTTACCCAGATCCTGTGTCAGACGTATCAACCCAGTGTTTGGGTAGTTTTTGTGTTACTCAGATCCTGGGTCAGACGTATCAACCCAGTGTTTGGGTAGTTTTTGTGTTACCCAGATCCTGGGTCAGACGTATCAACTCAGTGTTTGGGTAGTTTTTGTGTTACTCAGATCCTGGGTCAGACATGAAAACCCAGTGTTTGGGTCTTTTTTGTGTTACCCAGATCCTGGGTCAGACGTAACAACCCAGTGTTTGGGTAGTTTTTGTGTTACCCAGATCCTGGGTCAGACGTAACAACCCAGTGTCTGGGTAGTTTTTGTGTTACCCAGATCCTGGGTCAGACGTATCAACCCAGTGTTTGGGTAGTTTTTGTGTAACCCAGCTCCGTCAAATTGGTGCATGTCTTTAGTAAAACATATAGGTTTGTGTACATTTTATTTGGGTCAGACGTGACAACCCAGTGTTTGGGTAGTTTTTGTGTTACCCATATCCTGGGTCAGACATGACAACCCAGTGTTTGGGTATTTTTTGTGTTACCCAGATCCTGGGTCAGACATGACAACCCAGTGTTTGGGTAGTTTTTGTGTTACCCAGATCCTGAGTCAGACGTAACAACTCAGTGTTTGGGTAGTTTTTGTGTTAGCCAGATCCTGGGTCAGACGTATCAACCCAGTGTTTGAGTAGTTTTTGTGTTACCCAGATCCTGGGTCAGACGTGACAACCCAGTGTTTGGGTAGTTTTTGTGTTACCCAGATCCTGGGTCAGATGTGACAACCCAGTGTTAGGGTAGTTTTTGTCTTACCCAGATCCTGTGTCAGACGTATCAACCCAGTGTTTGGGTAGTTTTTGTGTTACTCAGATCCTGGGTCAGACGTATCAACCCAGTGTTTGGGTAGTTTTTGTGTTACCCAGATCCTGGGTCAGACGTATCAACTCAGTGTTTGGGTAGTTTTTGTGTTACTCAGATCCTGGGTCAGACATGAAAACCCAGTGTTTGGGTATTTTTTGTGTTACCCAGATCCTGGGTCAGACGTAACAACCCAGTGTTTGAGTAGTTTTTGTGTTACCCAGATCCTGGGTCAGACGTATCAACCCAGTGTTTGGGTAGTTTTTGTGTAACCCAGCTCCGTCAAATTGGTGCATGTCTTTAGTAAAATACAGGTTTGTGTACATTTTATTTAATCTATAAATTCGTTATTGTGCTGTATATGGTTTTTTATTTTATGCAAAGCAACATACAGGAGTGCGATGTGAGTCACCTAAACGAGTGTCGGGTCGGTCTTTTCACATGATGGAAACGCCTGACGCCTTCCATAACATTTAGTGATTTTATTAAAAAAGATACAGAATAAAAATACTTATGATGTTAACATATGTCCTCAGAACTGTACTCTGATTGTTTATGGACAGGTTATGGAGTCAGTCACCGCATATTTCGGCTATGAGAGAAACGCAGGACGGCGGTCTGAAGTTAGAAGTTCCCCCGCTCAACACGACACAAGCTCCGGCACGAGATCCAGCGCCGGTACGGTGGAAACGGGACAACAGAGACTGATCGATTACACTTGAATTACTTCTAAATGTTTAATTTTTACTTATAATATTTGTTGAACAAGCTTGAATTTTGGCAATATGTATTAAAAAAGACGATATAACATATGCTATACTGTAAAATATGATTGAAAATAAAGGAATTATCATGCAAACCAGTGGCTGTGTGGAGTATTTAAAAAAAAAGTTTAGAAGATTAAAGTTAATCCGTAGACATTCATTCATGTGTGAAGTAAAAAAAAAAAAAAAAAAAAAGCTAGTATTATAGTAAAAATGAATCAACCCATTATGCTGGGTTTACCCAGCCCTTGGGTTAAAAACAACCCAAATTCGTGTTTAGATTGTCTCTTTCCCCCTTTAAGTACATTTTGAAATATATTTTGGCATTTTGAATGTTTACATGAAATACATTTTTTAATTTGAAATATTTATTTCCTTAACCTGCACTGTTTAAAACCTACGTTTTTAATATTAGAAATATTTTTAAATATATAACATAAGCTAGCATTAGCCCCTGCTGTTATGGTATCATAATTACACCATTCTGATCCCAAATACACTGCGTCCACATGTATGATATACCAAAAACCTGTCAGCGGAGTCGCTGATGAGCAGCAGAAATCCTTCCAACAAAATGTGTGGACAGCGTAGGAATGCTAGCATTGAACCCTTTTACTCAAACACCCTACTCTATTGGGGAACATGTGACCCGCCGTGGAATGCTTCTGCCAGGAGTGAGCCATTTTAAGGCCGGCTGGGCAGGGGATTTGCCTGTAGTGCTAATCTCTATTTGGCAAGGCAGCCGGTGGACATTACATGAAAAGGACTATTGAAAAATAGATTAATGAGAGGAGCAATAAAGAGGAGAGAATGAAAACGATTCATCATTTGTCTCGCTCTACATCAGAGAGTAATTACACTTGGATGGAACTCTTGAACCCCTAGAAAGGGCAGAGTTTGGACGACATCAATCTACTTAGTGTACCGCCAGTCAGACCTGTATACACTCCTGTTGTATAGACACACACGGTCATCTTTTCTTCAGTCTATCCCCTTCTGATCTGTGCAGATGTTGTTTCCATATTTATTTAATATCTATTCATCATCCGCGGATTGCGTTGTGATGAATGATGTTATTACATTTGTTTGCACAAACATTCCTTTTCATTTTGCTGTTTTATAAGCTTCCACATACTTTCGGTCAATGACGATTCAAAAGGTACATGTGTAGGCATATGAATTCCCACTCTCGTTCCAACCCGCCCATATTCACTGAATGCATAGTAACACTAGAGAGATTATTATTATTATTTCTCTGCTTGTTTTTGTTCTATATAACCATTCAATGGTTAGATCACTTAATCGCCTGCATTGAAGTGCAATAAAAGCTGCTGTCAGTCTATACAGCTCCACGCAGTGCATTGCAGTACAGTGAAAAGGCAAATCTTTGTCATACTGTCCTTCTAGAAGCCTAGAATTAATGGCAGTATCAGTTAGAGTGCTGATGGTAAAAGCACACATTATGCCCAGACTTGAAGCTGAGAGTAAATATTAGGACACGCGATGCAAAATGAGCAGGAAACATAGTGACATGCATAGAGGTGCGTGAATGTGGATTTGTGCGGGAGTGTGTTTTAGTGTAGAAGAACCTCTCTGATACCAAGGTGTGTCCGTTTAACTCCAGGCGGTTGCCGATTGAAGGAGTTTTCCTCAGTGAATGGATCCAGGGATGATTAGTGGACTGTCAAAACCTATGGAAAACATAATGAAGGAAAAAGGCAGCTGGGTCATTCTACAAAACGGGTGAAATTTGCCATCATAGTTCATACATGCAGAACAGCTGGTACAACTTCATGTAGACAAATCAAAAATGTATATTATATTACATTACATTACATTAGTAGAAATGTTGACATTCATTACCTTGAGTCACAATTACTGTGTATCTCAATATATATTATAACATAATTACAATGAATTTATTAAAGGGATAGTTCACCCCAAAATGAACATTTGCTGTTATTTACTCACCCTCAGGCCATCCAAGATGTAGGTTAAAAGAAGATTTTTAGCTGAAACCGTTGTCCTTGGTGATTCATATAATGCAAGTCAATGGCTACCGTCACTTTGAGAGTCAAAAAATCATATACAGGCAAAACTAAATTAATACCCGTGGCTGCTGGCGCTTCATTGAGGTCATATGAAGTGAAATGACAGATCTGTGCAAGAAACCGAACATTATTTAATATATGATTTATTGGAATCGGACAAAAGACTGAGCTATACCTTGAAGTCGATAGAGTCAACAAAGTCAGCAAAAGTTTTCCAAAGCAAAATCACCAGCAACCATACCTTAAAACCACTGGTAATAACACCAGAACCAAATATCTATAGGAAAAATATATATTCAACTTTTTTTTCTCCATGATACCACAATTGTTTGATTAACATTAATGACACAGACAGCCTATATATTCAGATCTACTGTACCGCACGGATTTAATATAATGTTACACATCAGATGCTTTTCCCCAACAGTTAACCAAACGTTCACGTAAGACATAACAGATCATGTTTGCGTGAATACTCGCCAAGACAGATATTTTGAAATACTGTAATTCTGTGTATATCAGGATCACGCGCTGTCTGAGGCGTCTGTGTGCACGCGTCGAATCTGTCAGTCAGCGTAAAATGGTTTTGTTTACATCGGCATGAGTTTGAAAATCCCATTTCTTTGGTTCAGACTCATGCCATCAAGAATTTGCTATGAATATTCATAAAGTTGGAATGCTGTGCTTTAAAACGATACCAAACTTGTGCTGAGGGGAAGCGTCCATCGTCGAGAAGCGAGCAGAGAAAAACTGCATTTTTCATGGACAAAGGAAAGGTACTCCTCTCAGAAAACATACAAATAAAGATACTTTTAGATGGTTAAGTGCTATTTGGAGCATTGGGATCACTAGACGAGGGATTAATGAACTCATTTTTCACTTGTTTTGGCTGTAGCTCGTATTCAGCCCGTGCGTATTCCCACTCATTTTTCCAGCACGGGTCACATATGAATCACCAAGAACTACAGCTAAAAATGTTCTTTTTCGGAAGAAAATAAAGACCTACATTCTTGGGTGGCCTGACGGTGAGTAAATTAACAGCAAATTTCAATTATTGGTTGAACTATTCCTTTAATACTAGTCTAATACAATGTTTAATAAAGTATAAACAATACAGTTATACTAGAAAAGGCCTTGTTTCATACAATGACCAGGCTGTTATAGTGAAAGGCTGGACCTGAATGGTGTAGACATGATGCCATCAACCTGCATCTGATTTCTCTCTCTCTCTCTCTCTCTCTCTCTCTTTCTCTCTCTAAAACTTTCAGAACAGCTGCTCTGTTTCTCTGACATTCTTTCATCTCTTTACTATGCCCAAGCTAGAGCAAGATGGATATACCCCCCCCCCCCCCTCTCTCTACCACACAATCCCGAGTTCCCGAAATTAAGATGGATCACCATATTTGTCATCAGTTACAGCTGTGTTATCCTGGTGAAAATAAAGATTAATACTTAAAAATTACACATCATGTTCTTCAAATGCCCAACTGGTTTTCATTTATCTTCTGTCATGGGCTGAGATGTTGTCATTGTTTTGAAAGCACAACTGCTTACATCTTTATTCATATCCAGCCAAATAAAGATGTTCTCCTGTATATTATTTCACTTTAGCCTAATATCTAAAGTTTAGAATAGCTGCACAATAGACATTCAAACTCATTTATGGTTTTTCGAATATTCCCTCTGTGTAATATCGCTGTTTGTGAATGCAAGTGTTCTGCAAAGTTGTAAAGTTGAAAGTGCACGATAAATAAAGTTATTGTCTCCCAAAATAAATAATCGACTCTGAACCGCCTAAAAGAGTCGTTTGTAATTAGAATCTCACAGCGTTACGGTTCTACGTCACTAGAAAAGACATTTGCATAATGCCCGCCTATGTTGTACATCGCCCGCCCGCGAACTTGACCCGCTGTCAAACATCATTTTACTGACGACTGCGTCTCAAATCTCAGATTCACAAACGCTTGCTCTTAAAGATGGGTCAGTACCAGTTTATGTGGACCAGCTTCTCAGAATCACAACCTATGAATAATTATTGATGTATATATTTTCTACTGGGCGTTCAAAATACGTACTTTTGTGTTTTATATTGTGTTTCCAGCTAACTCACGTTATGACTGTCTTACTGAAATACTTTAGCTGTGGGACACTATTACATAAAACTGTGTGTATTAATGCAGATCGTCTGTTGTTCTTACTACTGTGAGTAAAGATAAAGGATGGAGCAAGATTTGTTTTACAAACGGTTATGTTCCATCAGTCATTCACGTTAACGCTGGGCTAACGTATGCGCTGCTATTGATACAGTTCCTGCATGTGCGCCGCAATAAATCAGAAATACACACATGGGTTTGTTGATGGACACACACTTGTTAATGCTGATGGTGAGGAATTACAGCTGCAACATCTCATAATGAACCTCAAGATGAGTAGCGCATCACTGAGAAACGTCCTGCTCGAGTCGTCCTTGTGATGGAGGTTCGGGTTGAATAACTAGTTCTTCCAATGTTTCATCATCGGACTCGCGCTCAGATTGATGTGTTAAAATAGTCGTCATTGTTACTGTTTTTACAGTGTGTGCAATCGCTGAGCTTTAGGAAGCCTCCGGAGCTGATGTTCAGTTATGGTAATGAGCTGTACGCGGTAGATCAATCACAACAGACTGGGCCGTCTGGCCAATCAGAGCAGAGTAGCTCACGGAAAGGAGGGATTTAGAGAGACTGATTCATCCGTCGAGTCGTTTGAGAATCATTGAACAATGTGGGGATGTGCAATGTGTATTATCAAAAAATAACCCTAACCCTTGATGCATGTAAACCTGTTGTAGGAAACACCAAAACAAAATGAGGAGCCTTTAAAAAAGCATAATAGGGGCACTCATGAATTTGGTTAAGCTGTCATTTTTAATTTTTGCAAAGTTTGAAAATAATTTTTAACCATAAATCCCATTCTTCTGTTTGTGTTATTGCATTGTGTTATTTTGATGACTTTACTTTTAATCTTAATTATATTTAGAAGGTTTTTTATTTTTACTCGAGTGTGAGCTCCATTTTTTTTTTTTTTTTTTTTTTCTTGAATGGAAAAAAAAATGCAATAATAAAAAATGATGTGTGTCCAGACTTGTAAATTGAGGAGCAAAAGTAAGTGCTTTCTTTCATGCTGAACAGTGTGTTTGGGTTTCATTTCCAAACACTCAGCTGAGTCCTTACAGAAAAGACTTCACCGTCAACCTCTTACAGTGTCTCCAAATATAGACGGAGACTGAACTGGAATGCAAATAATGATTATTACAATCCAGGCAGAAGAGAGGAATGAATGTTTGGGTGAGCCGTCGGGTGAAATCGAGGTGAAGTCAAAGGATTGCGAGGGTTTTCTCAGAACATTAGATGGACTTCCTTCTCATATTCGGCAGATACGGTTCAGTCCTCTCAGGGGTTTAATGGGCTACAATCTGTGCTTAGTAAGTGCCAGTTCACAGCTCTGAGTCTAGAGTTAGTTCTCCCTCCAGATTTACCCACAGAGTTGTTTTAGCAGCCCAGGTGGAGGTTTAACACATTACTGTGCTATAATAGAAGACTGTAAATCAGGTTTCTGTCAGGTCTGGGTATGATATATGCAGCCTATGAATGGGGTCAGCTGCCTGAGATGTGATAGACTGCTCTCGCTGTCAAAACCCAACTCCGCTCAAATGAACAGAAGAGCGATGGGTCCGCTAATGAATAAATCAAAGCACACGCAGGGAACCTTCACCTACAATAATAATTTACCGTGATAGATGAGTGGGGGGATGGCGAGTCCCTTAATTATAATATGAAATGGTAAGTATATGACAGTTTAATGATATGTCAAAATGTTTTTTTGCTAGCGGAGAAGAATCAACCCTGATTCCTGATGGGGCGAGCCACAATCAGACCGTTCCCGAGCACTTCGGCCAATACTCTTCTGTAAGCACTCATAATCAGTTGTAATGAGTTTGACTGCTGCCATTTGCTCTAAATAGATGAAATGACCTCATCCAGGCTGAAATATATGGAAACAATTAACAGCAGAGCTACCTCTCACAATCACTTGTGCTTTCGGAGGCAGAAGATAGATTGATGCGAACGTACATGTGTGTACTTTTTAATTTCGCTCTAATCAAATGAAATCTGATGTTTTCCTTGCCTTGCAAAAACGTTAAAAATGGATCGAGATTCCAAGACTGCATGATTTATTCACAGTGCCGTTTGGATGTCAGAGGCTGCCGTACTTCCTCATTTTTATGGCTTCTCCATTTGCAGGTGCATCGCTGAATGTTTTACGCTTATAATTTCACCGTATTAAGTTTATAAGGTAATGTCTGTGAGCCAAAGACTTGTATTTCTGTCAGATAGTAATGGCACAATGAAATACGAGTCAATTAAATGACCCATGTGACTACATTGTAAACCTGAATAAGTTGGCAAAACTCAAAAAATTTGATGTAACTGATTACCTCAAATGTGTTAAGTTTAAGCAGAACTGGCAGATTTTTATTTTGTACTCATACATTTTATATTTACTCTCCCTTTTCGAGTGTCATGGCAAAGCATGCTGGGAAATATAACTTCCAGGCCAGTTTCGGTTAAATTTAAGTTGGTCTAAATTAAAAGAAACAAGTTCATAAAACTCAAAACAATGAAACAATTCAGATTACTTCAAATATGTCAGTTTTGTGAACTCAAAAGAAAAGTTCATTTGATTGAACTAATTTGTTACATTTGAGCATTAGGGTTTACAGTGTAGGCCTATTTGAATTAGCTGCAAATGCATTGTTCATTCTGAAAAATTTATGGTTTTGTGAATTAACGAGTGTGCAAATTTGTTGCAAATCTTAGATGTATTGTTTTACTCAATTAGAGGCTGTGATAGTTTAGTATTTACACGAATCAAACTGGACTTTGCACTCCAGCCAAGTTATTTGAAACCAAAGTCATCCTTCGGAAATTGGGAGATGGGAACAAAATGCTACAGTAGAGCGAACGGCTGAGGAATTTAATATGGCACATTTACAAGAGCCAGATTATCAGAGCACGCCCCGGCTGTATATTAGATTAAAGAAAACAGCACAAATCCATCACACGCTGCGTTGACATGAGAAGATGTACAGCTGACCGCACTCGCTCTCAGATGAGGTCAGTTTTAAGCACCAGTTCTTCCATTTCGTCGGATTATCGACGCTGATCTCTGGCCTGGACGAACCGTGTCCACCGCATTGGCTCCGGAGCGGTAGACCAAACTCGTTTACGTTGGCCAGCAACAGTGTGTTACGTATGTGTGTTCGTAGTGGACAGCGGCCATAACATGATAAGCAGAATAATTTATTGGTTTGAAGCCTGTTTAAGAGCAGAGGACATAGGGAAATGTGGGGAGTCAGTATGAGCAGCTGGCCTTGAAAATTACTCTCGGCAATCACAGGGTGCAACATAAGCCAAACGTGATTAAGTTCAATCCCATTCTAATAAAGGCACACATATGGAACCCTAGCTGGGGTTGGCAGAGGCCCCAGTCAAACAGTGCCCATTTAAAACGCTCCCAGGGTCGCCTCCCCTTTCACCAGCCTCAGCTACTAATACCCCTCACAGTGATTGTGCTGGTGTTTGTTGACTCCATTCTTTAGAGGAAAACCTTTCACTCCCACCTCGGCCGCTCAGATTTGCAGCAATTACAGAGACTCATGTTGACTTTTCCCAAAGTGCTTAACTCCAGTTGATTTTATACTGTAGAAACTACCAGATTCCTACCAGCAAAATAAGTGCCTTAGTCTCCTCAGGTCAGTGTTATCCTATTTAAGAGCTATTGGGCTGGGACAATGAAACTGTAACACTTTGTTTCTGGGCTGCATTTATCAAAGCTATATTTTGTAACATTTTGTAACATTTTCTAGTAATATTGTGTGAAGATGGATGGATGGATGGATGGATGGATGATGGATAGATAGATGATGGATGGATGATGGATAGATAGATGATGGATGGATGATGGATAGATAGATGATGGATGGATGGATAAATGGATGGATAGATAGATGATGGATGGATGGATGGATAGATAGATTATGGATGGATGGATAAATGGATGGATAAATGGATGGATGGATGGATAGATAGATGATGGATGGATGGATGGATAGATAGATGATGGCTGGATGGATGGATGGATAGATAGATGATGGCTGGATGGATGGGTGAATGGATGGATAGATAGATGATGGATGGATGATGGACGGATGGATAAATGGATGGATAGATAGATGATTGATGGATGGATGGATGGATGGATCGATAGATAGATGATGGCTGGATGGATGGATGGATAGATATATAGATGATGGCTGGATGGATGGGTGAATGGATGGATAGACAGACAGACAGATAAAATGAAAGAACGATAGAACGATAGATAGAATGAAAGAACGATAGATAGAATGAAAGAACGATAGAACGATAGATAGAATGAAAGAACGATAGAACGATAGATAGAATGAAAGAACGATAGAACGATAGATAGAATGAAAGAACGGTAGATGGATGTGTTTGATTTATGAGGGTGTATGCTTGGCTAAAACCACAATTTGATCTAAATTATATCATATTTTTATTACTTGAAATGAAAGAGAATGCACACTCTATGCTTAAATATGGAGGTACTGAACTTACCTTCTTCTAAAAATATAACATCACCAAAATAAATATATTTGATTTGGCTTGAATAGCATTGCTTCGCTGCGGCAGATTAGATTTAATTCAATTCAGGAGTTTAGGAATGTTATTACTCCAGTTTTGACCTGATCACCTTGAAAATGGGACAGCCAAGACACATTTATTTATTTTTTTATTCTTCATAATTTCTTGTAATTGGTTTTCCTGCTATGCACAAGCTGAAATGTAAGACTATTTTGGCTTTATGAATAATTTGTAATTCAATTTCTATTCATGGCAAAACTGCGTTCAAATTAGAAAGGTATATTTTATGCTTTAAAGCTGTTGAATTTAAAAAAAAAAAATCTGTCAGTTCTTCAAGTTTTTCCCATCTTTAGATGTTTGCACTAACTCCAGCATCATGTCCTGTGTGGATGCTCTAAGGATTGACCTCATTTTGACCCCTGTAAAAGCAGGATTAGGCTGGGATGGAAGCATAATGCGTGCAGCTCAAACTCACAGGGAGATTTCTCCAATCGCTGTGTCCTGACTCAAAGCCAGGCTGAAACGGAAGCGGGACTTTGAGCTAATGTGAGGCGAATGGCTCCAAAGGCCGGGACCCCCTTTGTTACGGCAGCTAATGTCTCCTTAACAGCAGAATCCTTTTGGTGCTCGGAAAAAGCCGATTGTTCCGCCGTACAGAGGAACTAATTATTGTTAAAGGCAAGTTGCCGCATCTCTCACTCTGATTGCTTCACACTCGAAATGACCCGTGTGAAGGAGGAAGAAAGGGAGAAGTTTAATGGCGTGATAGAGAAAAGAAAGAGCAGTTTAATGGAGAGGAGCCGAAATCTGTCGGGTTAATGTCAGCGGAGACCATAAACCGCCGCTCGCCCTTTTGTGTGTGCCGTGGGCTAGATACTTATTGTCAGTAGGGGGGACACAAAGAATTTGACTGGAATTGTAAAGGTATTGAGATGTACTGACCCGTACTGTAAATTGACTTTTGTGAAGCTGCTCTCTCCCCAGCCTTCCACCCTTTTGTAACTAGCCAGAGTAGTGTGCTCAGTTAAATACTGTTTTGTCATCATTGTGACCCTCAGGCTGTTCAGGACAGGCTTCAGGCATGTTGCCATGGAGAAGGTTGATGCAAGCATTCCCGTCCTTCCCTATTCTCCCTGCTTGAAAAGTGGCCACGGATTTGCAGGGAAGGAACAACCAGGCAGAAGAATCCGATCACTGATCGAGTATGAGAATGTATTTAAATGCTAGAAGTTCTGCTGTAGTCTGCACCTCTCAAATTAGTCTGTTGAAAGCAGCGATTTGATTGTTTATTGAATTTAGTTATACATTTACAAGGTTTTCTCATGACAACATTTTTGTTGGAACTGGTTTTGAGTTAAGCACATTAGTTAACTATGCAAAGAATTTTAATGTTACAACGTGAGGATAAATATATTCCCTTTAAAAAATTTTAAATTGTCATCTCTCTCTCTCTCTCTCTCTATATATATATATATATATGCACCGATCAGGCATAACTTTATGAGGTTAAGTGAATAACGCTAATTATCTCTTCATCACGGCTCCTGTTAGTGGGTGGGATATATTAGGCAGAAAGTGAACATTTTGTCCTCAAAGTTGATGTGTTAGAAGCAGGAAAAATGGGCAAGCGTAAGGATTTGAGCGAGTTTGACAAGGACCAAATTGTGATGGCTAGACGACTGGGTCAGAGCATCTCCAAAACTGCAGCTCTTGTGGGGTGTTCCCGGTCTGCAGTGGTCAGGATCTATCAAAAGTGCTCCAAGGAAGGAACAGTGGAGAACCGGAGACAGGGTCATGGGCGGCCAAGGCTCATTGATGCACATGGGGAGCGAAGGCTGGCCCGTGTGGTCCGATCAAACAGACGAGCTACTGGAGCTCAAATTGCTCTAGAAGTTAATGCTGGTTCTGATATAAAGGTGTCAGGCAAGCCGGCCTTCAGTCCAATCGAGCATCTGTGGGTGAATAAGTCAGATCAATGGGGGCCCCACCTCACAACTTACAGGACTTAAAGGATCTGCTGCTAACATCTTGGTTCCCGATACCACAGCACAACTTCAGGGGTTTAGTGGAGTCCATGCCTCGACGGGTCAGGGCTGTTTTGGCAACAATATTAGGAGTCATAATGTTATACCTGATTGGTGTGTTTATATATATACAGTATCACTATCCATCCATCCATCTATCATCATCCATCTATCATTCTTTCATTTGATCTATCCATCCATCCATTTGAGTATGTTTTGACATATGCACACAAAGTTTGATATGCTTTAAAAAGTATGAATTATGCCCAGTAATAAAAGTGATGTTTGTCTTAACGAACACTGTTAAAAATATAATATCAGACGTCATGTCATCGGCAGCAGCATGACAAACAATTGCTGGCTCTCAGTATCTGCCACAATTTCTATTTCAGTTTTGTCCCCATTATACCTGTCCCATTATGATTAGTGGGCCACCTTCCACCTCATGACAGGACGAGCTTCACACTCCTTTAAAGGTGTGTGTGACAGGTATGGCTACTGGCTAAGAGAGTGTGTGAGAAAAGGACTGCGGGACCTCCACGGTCTCAGTGTTTGCTGTCCTCTTTTAACGGGGACCCGGTCATGTGTCTTCTCACTCATCATTGAAAGTCCCTGGTGTTGGTGATAGCTCAAGCCCCTTTGACAGAGAGAGGACAGGGGCGACTAACACCCCAAACCCCCACCTCCAGCTGCCAGGATAGGGCACACAACTGACAGAGGCGTCCTTGAGTCTGTCGACAGAACTAGCTGTGGGTGCTGAAGTACCCCTCCCACCTGCACAAGATGGCTATTTCCTCTCTTTTGACCTGCCCCCACAAACAGGCCCAAACTTAGACTTACACATAGACATCCAATGCCAGCTCAACACCATGACTGACTTTGTTCATGCTAACCCAATATGTCATTATGATTGGGCATGTGAACTTATAGTTGGAGATAAAGTCTGTTTGCTGCTTATTCTGGTCAAGAACCGCCCACTTAGACAGGAAGAGACCATCTCATGACTTTTGCCCAAATGTTTGCCCTGATTTTGCAGTCTGGATGAGTCGACGCTATTTGTTGAAAATCAGAGCGGTCTCCTGTGCGCACACTCCGAGACAGGGCAGAACGCACATAAGTGTACTATGGGCTTCAGATATGCAACTAACCGGTCAAATAGCCTACACACAAAAATTTAGAAATGTCGTTTTGGTTATTATCCTCGTAAACGCAGTCGGTTATGTCTTAAGTGAATGTAAACTCAGAGAAAGAGCGTGTGTGTAACAGTATATTGGATCCGTGCGTTAGCTCTTAAAGTGACAGTAGCCTAATAAATCTGCTGCGTATTATTCAAACAAGACAAAAGACAATCACTCACTGATCTTGAATGAATAAACTGTAGTTATACGGATTCGTCTATATTTAATGTATACAGCAGTGATATTTTACATTTGATTACTTTATTCAGTTTCTGTTGTGGGTTATTACTGATCTGAATACCACTGTTAGTACATCTCCTGAAAAACCTAGAGCACTGTTTATTTCATTTGTATTTTTGTTCTGCTGTATTTTCTGTCAGTTTTGTTTGTGATTTAGGTTCTTTGTTCTTATTGTATTTTCTGAGTGTTTTCTTGTCTTCTGTAACTGTTTTGAGGACTTTTACTCACATTAATTAACCTACTTTAAGTTTTTGCTGAAGTATCGATAATTGTGAAATTTCACTGACATTCAAAATTACTCATATCATGAAATAAGATTTGGATCATATCACCCACCAATAATCGTGATTTCAATATTGACCAAAATAATCGTGATTATGATTTTTGCCATAATCGTGCAGCCCTAGTCGGAGCCCTACAGAAAATCATGTAGTGTATAATGGGCAAAGACTCCAATTTGTTAGTTTCAGAATATGATTCCATCCAGTCAGAGGATATCAAACATGTTTAAGAAAAGAATGTTTTTATTTGTCATGCGTTTCATGTTTCTGAGTGAGTTAGTGTATTTGGAAGGGCTTGAAAGTCTTCTAGAATGTCATCCTTCCTCAGTCGTTTAGTGTATGATGCCTAGTGTTTTCTGTAGTGTATTCCTGGCTTAACTGGTATGTAAAGTAGCTGCGTTTCTATTACAGATTTGTCAATAAACAGAAATGTTGATTAAAAAACTATTGCAAAATGACAGCGTTTCCATTAACCGATGTTATGTGACTAAAACGCCATTTTTTCCTCTCGCGATAAGTCATTCCAAAAATGATGGCAACGGATGTTGGTAAGCGGTGTTGGGGAAAGTTACTTTGAAAAGTAATCCATTACAATATTGCGTTACTCCCTTAAAAAGTAACTAATTGCGTTAGTTACTTTTTAAGAAAAGTAATGCGTTACATTACTTTTTCTCACCTGGGCTGGGCTTGTTTTTGTTTTTTTAATAACAAAAAAAGTTTGATTTTTGGGCAAATGTACAAAATTGTACCAAAATTGAAATAATAAGCCTCAGGCTGAAGGAAATGCAAATTCACATGTGTACAGTAGAGGACGCAGCTCAAACAAACCTTTCAGCTGTGCTGTCATTCTGGATAACAGAAGAATAGGACACACTCTCACTTCTTGCTTATGGTTTAACTGACTCATCGAAGGTCAGCAGCAAGTACATTGGTAAATAAAGTGAGATTAAATGCATAAAAATATTTGTTTTATTTAGCATATTTAAATATTGGAGGTTTGCATAGTATTCTGATTTTGCATTTCAGTTTTTATTTATTTTAAGGAACACTGAATCTTTTTTTGTGCAAGTGAGATTAGTAAAAGCATGCTCACATTTTAGTCTAAAACTACAATAACCATCATGTTTACACACAACGCCGCTGCACTTATGATTTTTCTCAACATTGGGACCGGAGAGCTGTCAGTCAATAAATGGGAAAACAAAGTAACTTGTGTTTCGTATTTGAAGAAGTATTTTGTTGTAAATTTTAAAAGCAATGTTACTAGTTACTTGGAAAAGTAATCTGATTACATAACTCAAGTTACTTGTAATGCGTTGTAACACTGTTGGTAGGTTTATGTATATCCCAGCCACCGCACTAGCCATTATTTTTATCCAAGCATTAATGGCAAGGAAAGCCCCTTATACTTGATACATGTGAGGGACCACGTATGAGGTGTGTTTCTCCCTCATATCTTCTTGATAAATTGTGGCATTTATTTGTTGTTTAGAATCCAGTATTCCCGTAGGCTAATTCTTTTGTCTATTATGAGTTTAATAAAGAACTCCGTCTCGTCTTCTGTCCAAACATACCGCGCCATCTTTAAAATATCGACTTTTACGTATGCCAGGTTTTTTACGAATTGCCTGAAAAAGCACCTCATGCGAGCGTAAAAACCTTTTTGTGAAGTCTGTGTGAAGTCTGATGTTTGAGAGAGCAGTCACTAACTTTGTCAATTCTTTCACTGTTTTTTGAACATTTTTACTGACATGTGTCCTATGGTGTGACATAGAAAGAATTAAGAATTTAGGGGTGTCGCACCAAAGGACAACAAAACTTTTATAGTGGTTCCAAAAAAGTTAAATATTTGAACAATTTTAAGACAAAATCTTACCATGTGCACATGTCATAGGCTTCAGCAACATGACCTTGAATGGGGTCCTTCAACTAATTAAACTTGTCAGTGGAATTGCCTGATTTAAAATAAGGATATGGTTTTCAGTAACAAAGTTCCTATGCTTTTAGAAATATATGGATGAAAAAAATGATTGTCATTTACTAAAATAGACACTTGCAAAAGTATGCCTGAGGTATTTATTAACATTTGTTAATTTATAAAAGTTGTAACTTATTGAACCATGCTTGAGGCAGTCACACCATAGGACAATTTTGAGATTTGGCTCAAAAATGTAACAAATCTAAAGACAAAGCAGTTTTTATATCAACATTCCCTGTAAGACAAAGAAATGTATAACCATGTACTGTATTTTAATTGAAGACAGTACTAATTCTATTCATTTGTATATTGTCTGACAGTGAAAATGCCACGTCACGTCAACAATGGGAGTTTTTGCTAAATTGACGCATTTCCATTGGCCGTATTTTCAATTTGGGCAATTTGAGGGGTTGCGGCTTGTGTGTTTTATTTTAATGTGCCATTTTGGAAATTTGAACAAGATACAGCCAAAATGTTGTTTCCCAGTGGACTTTAAACAGTCTTATATATTGTCGGAGGTTGTTTTTAAAGTCAAATTTACAAGAAAAAATGTCGACCCTGTAGCATAGGCTACTTGAAACGCTAATCTGCGTTGAAAGTCTGGATCAACACTGATAGGGAGAACAGGAAGTAATGAGCTTGCTGCTACTATCTGCGGTTGTGTTTGGGTTTTAATCGACTTGAAATGTGATGTACGAGCATGTTGCTTCCTTCTCAGCGGTCTCACTTTACAAATGATTTTCTGTCACAGGATTTTCCTCGGCATGTATGAAGACACCAGCGTTGTTCTTGGCCCGAGAGCAGTCTCAGCATGAAAAACCCATGACAACAGCTTGGCTAGCTAACAAGGCAGAACTGTTCTGTATACGAACTGTGCACTTTCATCATTAAAGTCCTCTCAGAACATATGTTAATCACCCCCACACTGATTTCTTGACTACCGCAAACAAACCAAACGCTGTAAAACCTCCAAAGTTGAACCGGCCTCCCTGGCTGGTGTTGCGCTGCGTTGTCCGCTTTCCTGGTCAACATGGAGAACATGTGCTTGCCTGGTGCTGCTCATGACCTCAAAGTGTTAAAGCAGAGCTAAAGCCAAGAGGCTCGTCTTAACGCTAACCCCTTGAAAATCCCTTTCCGTTTTGGTCATACCATGAGAAGCAATTTGAAAGTAATAAGGAACTGAGCCTGAAATGTTTTCATGTAGCATTTCTCTCCATCTACGTCATCTCTGTTGTTGTAAAACCTGAATAAAACAGTCGTGCAGACCCCCGAGTAATGGACAATTAAACGCTGGAAAGAGCTGAGCTCATTGTACCAAGCACAGACGTTTTGCTAGCGCTATAGCACGTTGCTATTTATTGGGTTTTGATGTACAAACAAACACTTCCCAAGGGTTTTTGAGTTTGAGAGACCAGTTCTTGTGTGCTTTTAATCAGAACAATAACAAGTGTGAGATGATTTATAGAACTGTCATGCGTAATTGTGCTAAATTGCTCAAGACAAGAAACTTAAATTGATGACAACTATGTTAAAACTTTCGGTCAAGAAATAATTAGCCAGTGTGCTTTTGTTTTTGCAGTCAATCTTGCTCAACATGTCAAGAAAAAAGGGAGTCTTAGAGGTTTAAATGGTAAAGATTTTTAATTAGTTTATAAATATTTCTTTTTTTTTAATTCAGCATACAAAAATGACAGTATGTACATCCACAGATAAGTGGTTCACGAAGGCCGTAATGGATCAGAGAGGTTTGGCTTTTTTTTTTTTTTATGTTGGGTAAAAATATAACAAGGCACAACACATATAGTCCAATGTCCTTGCTGATATACGTGGAATAAATACAGGTATTCTCCCTCTAGAATTGAAGTAACCAACCATCAGATTCAGCCATTGCAACATTCCTCATCCAAGAGCCGCATTTGAAGTTCCCTTTGCGTGTTCAGCACTTTCTTTATCTCGTCAGTCTCTTAACTGAGTTTTGAGGCCTGAATCCCTTAGAACTTGGAAATTCCATCAAGCAATTCCGAAGGTTCTAAAAAAGAGTGCTTAAAAATCAATGCCTTGTCAAAAATAGGGGAAATGGTACTGTGTAAGAAAATAGACTTAAAATCTGGATTAAGGCGCATTTGTTTTTTTTATGTTTAAAAAAAAAAAGAGAGAGGAAAAATCCTCTTGAGGACGGTGAGCAAAAACCATGTTCATTTGTGCAGTAAAAAAATAAAGTCCAGCTTCTGAGTTGATATTTCTTTATAAAAGTTCATAAAGCCAAAAATAAACCATGTCTTCTCGAAAGCATACAAGCTGGAAAAGCATAAGACAAAAGCAAGCCTTGTTGGTAACATGCTTTGGTTATCTGTGGCCATGTCAGGTAGACAAAGGTTATGCTCCACACCCAGGCTGAATATATCTAGAACAGAATCAAGTCTTGACATTTTCAGCTCGTTCAACCACATGTCTGGGAATTCAGTCCAGCTCTGTTCCAGATCTCCTTTAGATTAGTTTAGCTGAGAATAGGTACGTGTGACGGGGGAATTATCGGAGCAGGCCGCAGGGATGGACGGCCGACTCATTTGCACACATATTTCTCCACAGTCCTCTCGCACTTTTTGCACGTGACGTAGCAGCACCAGTGGTATTTGCAGTGGCAGCGCTCCACCACTCTCTCGGAGTAAGGGTTGTAGCCTCGGCCACAGCACATCAGATCACAGCTGTCACTGCCGCTGGACGTCTTATTGCACTGCCTGCGGAACAAACAGACAAACACAACTTTATAGATTACAGACTCTACCGCCATTAAACGTTATAAAAACTAAGCAAATAATGCAAAAAAAGTTGACTTGTTGACTAATCAGTCATAAGGAATGCATCTTTGCATAATACACAAAAGAAATCTGTAAAAATAGGGCACAATGTACTGTAATAATTTTACAGGATTTTGCACTTGATTGCATTGATAAGGTTAACGGAAATATTTATGGATTTTATGTACATCAGGGCTATTTTTAACAGGTCATCTTAAAAATGCAATGCTTTGCAAAAAATTATTTTTTTTTTAATAGAAATATCTATAGAGATTTTTTTTATTATTTATTATTTTTTTATTTAAGTCAATTAATCAAGACTTCATATTGAGGAATTATATTTTGTAGAAAAATCTGCAGAAATATTTTCTATATATTTGTATGATCACTTTCTACATTTCTGATAAAATAGTACTTTTTATAAAAAATGTATAAATAAGTTCATTATATAAGTGCTACAAATATATACGTGCACTTTTAATATTTTTTAATATTTCTTCAATATGAAAACCTGGAAATATTTTCTATATTTTTCTATTTTCAAACTATTTTTATCCAGACATTTAAATACAGAATTATTTTCCATATTTATCAATTATTATATTATATTATAATATTATCAGTATAACAATATGGTGTGAAGTTGTGTGTTTATGATTTTGTTTTACCTTCTGCTTTACTTATAGTTTTTTTATGTTTTATTTATTATTCTATATTGATATTAAGGTGACATTTATTTGACAATGTAAACCTTTTATAGTTGTTTTTGAATATTTTTATATTGACATTGTGTGCATTTGTATCCCCATTATTTGTTAGTTGCATTCCTTGTATGAAAAGTTCTGTACAAATAAATGTTTATCATTATTATTATTATTTTTTTAAATGTATGAAACAGCCAATTTGTATCATTGATTAAAAAATTATCAATACTTTTTTATATTGAACAACAACAAAAACACACACACACACACACACACACTTACTAAACTAAATGACTAGTCAGTTTTTGGACAACTAACTCCTACCTAATCCAGGAACAAGATTTCAAAAATACATTTACACAAATAGACGACCAAACATCTCTCTGTGACCATGAGAGCCATTACTAGACATAAGCGTCTTTTCAAACCAAGGTAAACATTTAGCTCAGCCACATATTAAACCAACAGCAATAAAGCGTCTTATAGCTCGTTTAAGAGCCGGTTGATTCGTACCCAGGGAACATTTTCTTCTCTTGCATTTAAATCTAGCAGGAGTGGATCCTGCAGACGCCCTCATGTACTGAAGCCTGAGGCATCTGAGCAATGAACAGCCCTGTCATAAATCACGCTCTATACACTAGGGGTCGGCCTGTGTGTAGCCCTCTCCGTGTAAGTGCATTGTTTTATAATTGTGTGGTGTTAATGCTCAGGGTGCTGAGAGACAGACAGAGGGGATGGCTACTATGAGAAGGAGAGAGAAGTGAAGAATGCTGTTATTTAAAACTAAAGGAAAAGTCTCTCCCAGGTCAACGCTGAAAGGGCAGAAAGGCAGTCAAATATGCTTTAGGACTCAATGAGTAGCATATGCTCAAATGCCGACCAGTCAAAAAGTTTATAATTCATGAAGAGTATGAGGCCTTAGAAAGATAGAAAAAAGCCTTACTCTCAAACACCTAATGTTCTTAAAGTGATCTGGTTTTACCATCAGTTTTACAATTTAACAGCTGTGAGCAGAACTTTAAATTTCACCCCAAAGTGAAAACACATTTTAGAACACATCTTTTAAACAGCGCTCAGAGATTGTTTCTTGTTGTCTTTAGTGATAGCCATCATCTCTAAGCCTCTGGGATGTTGTTCTGTCTGAACTTCTAATGTGCCAATTTCATTAATCACAGTCTTGTGGCCCACAAAGCAGCGCGGGGAACATGGAGAGCAATGTAACTATAGATGAGACAGATGAGATACGCTTGTCATTTGGTCTCTAACCATCTATCATCGCCAAATCAGATTAGAGAACCTATCTAGTTAGGGTAACACTTACCGCTCATTATCTTAATACCTTCCAAATCACAAAGAGAGGATGTGCAATGATAGCAACTTCCTGACTGCTTCCTGACTTCCTGGGTGAATCTCAAATTTCACCCAAAAATCAAATAAAAAAGAACAACACTGTTTTATAGTGCTGATCTTGGGGTGAAACATGGTCTTGTTCTTCACAGGTTTCATGAGATTCGCCCTCGTTTTATGCTAACTGACCTTCTGTAGAACTGACAGCATAACAAAACGATTAAATGTGAAGACAGGAGATGTTGTAGTCACATGTTTTAGAGACAGGTATAGGGTGATGGGTTAAACAGAGGAGCTGAACCCTCTACATACCAGAGACCACCATGGAAGCGACACACACAGTTCCCTGTTGACGTTCTCTATTGATTACAAAACACACCACTGTCTTGTGACCAAGTGCAAAGCACTAAATATATGAACAGAGAGCACGTGTGAGTGGTCTTATCAGGACTAAGGCTGAGGTTGCATGCTGTGTGTTGAGTGCACCTGATATACAGCATGTCTCTAGGTTATCTGTGCGATGACCTATATGTAAAGCTTAAACGGTTACAATATTCAACTGAAAATATTGAGTTTAAGAATTCTGACTGGATGAGCCACACTCAAAGACATTGTGACACCTAAGTCTATCTACGGCAAATCTACTCAGTGGCCATCTTGGTGACATCCAGGCAGATTATTTCAAATTAGCAATTAAATTAAATGTTTCTTCTATAGCTCAAATCACACAAAAACACTATAAAATAAATAATAAGTCAAATAATAATAGAAAATATAACCGGGGCCAAGCACAAAGAACAATCAAAATGCCAATCATGACAAAATGGCTAAAAAAATTAACACAGTGACTAGTAATATGATGTAATGGTTTATCACTTTTGACCAATAGGTGGCGCTGTTACAAAACTGATGTGGTGTGGTCAGAGTAAGGTGACAATGATACATGCCAAATTTGGTGTTAATATGTCAAAGCATTGCAGAGATACAGCCTCAAGAGTCATTTTGGCATCATGCCTCAAATTTCGTGCTGCGGTATACGAAAGCAGTTTCGTCTATCGACACGAAATCCATAACTTGTTTCCAGCATGGTCTGTAGATGATAAGATTTTTTAAAAATTCGAAAAAGTAGATTTTTTAAGAAAATCAAAATGGCGGACAGGAATTTGTATCTATGTTATTGGCATGACCCAATGAATCTATTTTGACAATTGGCTAATTTGAACAAATTTCATTATAACTTTTGACCACAAGGTGGCGCTGCCCCGGAACATTTTGAGTACTTTCGGGGCATGGTGCCGAAGACACATACCAAGTTTCGTAACGATACGCCAATTTGTTTATAAAATATGACATTTTACGGCAAAATTCAAAATGTCCGACCATGATTTTTGGGCAAACCGTTCAGAAGTTATCAGCAAAAATTTACATTTTTCATATCTCCTGACCACTAGGTGGTTAAAACTGTTCAAGTAGCCTCAGGTCATGGTTGTCATAACACACACCAAGTTTGGTCAGAATACTCTAAAGCGTTGCGGAAATATATCCTCACGTCTATTTTGGTGCGCTTCATTGAATTTGTTTGTGCATTATTCGAGAACAGTTCAACAAATCAACTTGAATTCCATCACTTTTTGTCGGCATGGTCTGAAGATTATCTGGTTCAATGTTCGTGAATATCAGAGCAATGGCCCAGGAGGAGTTAGAAAAAGTAGGTAAATATTTTCATGACGGAAAATGACGTCATAGGGTGCAATCGAATCAAGGAATCACTGAGCCATGGAATCAGAGGAATCTTGTTTCTAACCCTTACGGTTCAAAAGTTATTAGCATAAATATGACTGCAATTTTGGACAGTTGGTGGCGCTAGAGGGATTGAGTTAGAGACTCCAAATTTGCTGTGGTGACAGATCAGACTGTCCTCTATCTTTGTGCACAATTTCATAATTTTCCCGCAAGCGGTTCTATGGGCTGCCATAGACTTCCAGAAAAGTCAGATGAAGAAGAATAAGAATGCCAATGATTACAATAGGTGCCTTAATAAAATTAATAATATGTGACTATTATTACTATACATTAGTGGGCAAATTCAATTGAAAGTGAGCATCCCTATGGCCTTGAGCCCTTGAAGTGGGGACTTTGAAGGGAGTAGGGCGCTTGTGTGTCATAATGAAGCCGTTTGGAACACGTGATTTCCCCCCCCAATCCAGGTTAGCGGAAACTCCGCCCTGCAGCCGATTCTTAAGATTTTATTGGTCATGTCAATCACAGAACTGATCACCTAAACCTACCCGTCACTGTAACCTTAACCAATGACAATAACTGCAGGGCGGGATATCTGAGGAAGTGGTTTGGGGGGGGGATCGCATTCGGAACGCACTTGGCGAAGGGAGCAATGAAAGACCACGTGATTTCCTCATTAGCTTCACATGGAATGTTGCCATGACAAAGCTAGGCAGTGACAACAGGAATATCTTATCATTGCTGTTAATATGAAACAAATAAATGTACATTTATAATAAAGTTTTAAAAAATATGCTTTATATGTGTGTGAGTGTGTTCCCAATCTGCTCTTAACTTTATAAGTTAAGCATTAAACACATAAAGCACTAAACACATTTCTTACCTATGAAACTTGATATCAAATGCATGATTCTAAATTATTCTGTTTATACGTTAACTCCAACTCTCTCGCCATATCTAGATTTACGTTATTTTGATTATACATTATGAGGGCACACAAATTTAAAAATAAAAATTGATAATTTCAAGGTGACTTTAAGACTGTAGATTGCATACAGTTGCTAAAAAATAATGTCATATGTACCAATAGTTCCATGTAGCTTTGACAAAGACAACATTACAAAGACACACACATAACAAAAGCAAGGAAGCTGAGGTTACTCCATTCTTACCTAAATCTATACCTGAGTCTCCACTGATAAAGCAATAGGAAATAAGCAGGAAGAATTCATTGTGGTGCTTATCTGTGTGTGCAGTGCCGGTATCAGCTGAGAGCTCTTGGCTCTGTGAATAGCTGCATTACTCACAGACTGACTCTGATAACGGTAAAGAGGACACAGTCACTTTGGACATGTCAAAGACACGTGTGTACACAAACAGACTGATCCCCTCTGCTTTATCAGGGCTTTTCACAACAAAATGGTGCCACCAGAGAAGGAAGAGACCTTATGAAGTTACACACTAAAAGGTTGCCTCACATCTAATGGCATGAGCATTGTGCTCAAAAGCAAGTAAAAATGGTTTTAAAAATGTGGAATAGTTTGCTTTTTGGATCAGCAAGTTAAAAAGGAGGCCGTTAAAGTAAGGTCAATTTGATACTAGTTTTGTCAGCTGTTTCTGGACTTGAAATGCTTGCAATTTAAGACATGTTTTAATGATCAATCATTGCTATCACTTACTGAAGATCTTGTGTCCATGACATAAAAATATGATATTAGATTAGAGATATTTTTTGTGAGCTACTTGTATGAGCACTGAAGTATGTAATCTGTTAATTAGTTAGTCTCACCTGTCCTGAGTACCAAAAGAGCCCATCTTGTCATTCCTCATGCAATAGTCTGGTGAACTCTGCAGGTAAACCAGCTCGTTCTCTCGGACCGGCCGGATGTCGATGTCTTTGGGGACGAGTTGCTTGCGTGTGCCCATGGGCCGATGGACCACCTTAGTTGCTGACAAGTACTTGGTCTTCAGATCCATTGCGATGTCTTTCAGGTCCTGTAAGCCTCTCCAACAGGTCCGAATGGAGCAGGATCCAGAAACACCGTGGCATTTGCACTTCATGACCAGAGCGTCTCGCAAAGCCTGCGTGGATTCAGATGAAGTCAATAGTAAAATGACAATCTCCACAGGAATGCAACATACTAGTGAATTTGGACAGCTTTTCTGCATTATGCATGCCATCACGTACACATTGTTTCCCAAAAACTACTTTGAAAACAGATCATACTCAAACGAAATAACAAAAAACCCTTTTTAAATTAATAGAACGTGGTTCGAATCAGGTTTATATCATTCAAATCAGATTCCTTGCCCAAAGGTGTGGTCACATTAGCAATATTTCAGGGAGATTTCGCAGGCAAAAAAAGGTTGATTGTCAAATATGTAGGATGTATGAAGAACAGCTCACACAGAAGTGACTGGCAAACCAAGCTGCTTTCTGTTGGAAAATGCAGCAAATACGTGTGAACAACTAAAACACGAGCGAAATCTCATGGGAAACTTGAATTCTTTTTGGTATGTCTGGATTTCGCCGTGAAATTTCGCCAAGCAACAATACATGTGAACGCACCTTAAAGGGATAGTTCACCCAAAAATGTCGTTCCAAACCTGTACGACTAATGAAGATCTTTTTGATGAATTCTGAGAGCTTTCTGTCCCTCCATTGACAGCTACGCAACTGACACTTTGACGCTTCAAAAAGTTCATAAAGAGACTGTAAAACTAATCCATATGAACGGAACCGTTTAGTCCAATTTAGTCTAAGAGACTCGATCGCTTTATATGACGAACAGAATGAATTTAGGCTTTTATTCACATATAAACATTTATCAACTCACACATCAGTTGTGGTAAACAGAAGCTCAAGCATGATCCCTTGACGTGTGAGAACCAATGAGGTTCGCAGCACGTTTGAGCTTCCTCAATAACCAATGAGGTTCATTCTCGTGTTGAGTAATTAATGACAGAATTTCCATTTTTGCGTGAACTATCCCTTTAACTCTTTCATAGTGAATAATTAATTCCACATGGTTTCTGTGAGGTACCGCTTACCTGTCTGCCCACTTCGCTATTGTGAAGATGCATCAGCTTGTTGGCATGCGAGCCAGACTTCTTCTTCAACTTCATGGGGGCATCAGAAAACTTGGAGCCCATGAGGAGACCATAATGCAGGTTATCAGCACAGCCACCCCACCTGTACCCAGGCTCCGGTATTTCACCTGGAATCGGACCACATGAGCACAGCCTCAGGTCTCCGGAGGTGCACGCCCGTGCTATAGTGTGACTTATAGCGGCTGCAGAGAGCGCGTATACAAACGCAGATTCCCTCGTTCCTGAAAGATGGAGGGGGGGGGGGGGACAGATTAAAATGTGTTGCTAATAAATAAAAAAACAGCATGCATTCTGAATCCTCAAAACTGACTTTTTTTCCCCCTTATAGCAACATGAGAAACCCGTCGGAATTCAGTATGAAAGGATAATGGCGGAGATTATGGAGCCGTTCTCACAGTGCACATATGTCATGACAAGATAATAGGTGTAGAAACAGGAGAGGCTCAACTTGACCCCGTACAAGGTACATCAAAGACCATCTCCTTAGCGGCGCACTTATGAGAAGCAGGAGCGCTTTAACTCTTGACAAATGCAAACGGTCTGCGGGGAAGGAGGGCTGTTCTCTAGAACTTCAACAAGATTTAGTTTGACCATCTCCGGCATTTGGATCATGCTAAAAGCTCTTAATAAATAAATAGGGAGGAAGATTAAACCACCCGTCAAAGCGTAGCATGCATGTGTCAGCGCCGTGATGAAATTCAAGACGTGACGCTACAGCATTAAAACAATAAGTGGACGACACGATATCCCTTTCATGACTATTTTATCTAATTGATTTCATATTTCTTTAATTTGTTGACAGCTGAAAATCACATCTGTGCTGCAGGGGTCGGACACAGGGTAAAACTGTAGGATTTAAAAGACTGTGAAACTAGCCCAAAAAAAAGGCAATTCTCTGTCCATTACTGACTAACTCGCTCAATAGCATCTCTCATTGAATAGAATGGATCCTATTGTTAGTCCTCACAGTAAACGCTGCTCCTCCGTGAAGCCTCACATCAAACGGAGCACAAGGAAAAAGGGGGCGACGCGCAAGAATTCCGTGGGTCGGAGGTTTCCGGGTGAGCAGGGCTAAGATTTCTTTTATCATGCAGCTAGGCACTTAGGCCGAATTGCAGCATTTAACTGGCATAGTCTGCGTTACCCGGAGCGAGAGTGTTTAGAGATCACCGTAGGCTGCTTTTTAAACCATTGCCCTCATAAAGTTTTCCCTCAACAATTAGATGGGTTCCTCAGACCTATTAAGGCCTGAATGGAAACCACACTCGGGTATAAAGAGAGGTGTGTGGTCACTTAAGTCGCCTTGAAGGAACTGGCAATAGACGGACAGTGGCCCTTTCGCAAATTTAGGGCTTACTGTGTCTAAACAGAACATCTGCGGATAGATCTCAGAAACGGTTCACACAGAAATAGCCTTGAATTGGAAATAAATCCTCTTTGGACATGATTTTCTTCTGTAACTCACCTCGTTCCAGGTCCGGGAGGAATTTTTGAGCATCAATAGAGGAACAGTTCCAGCGCATGTCTGTGAAGGTCTTTTGGCAGACCTTTTTAACCTCCCGTGCAGCTTGGATGATGGTTTGCATGAGTTCCAGGTTACTCCTACAGAGCTGAGCCTGAGAGGAGACGAGGCCTGGCAGCGTCTTGCAGTGCTGGGTCTTGTTGATGTGCTGTGTGGTCTGTGATAGTGCCCTGGATGAGTAAAGGCATATGTTTTAGTGAACACTGGATGTCTGTAAACTGTATTTGTTCATTTAAATGTCTTTCGTTTAATCAAAAAAGTGATTCAAATGTTTGGTGGTGTGAAAAGTGATCAAAATGTTTGTGGCAAGTCTTGAGTATTAAAGCAAATCCAAATAAAGCCAACTCTAAAACATTGAGAGTAACATCAACGGTTTGCGAAAGCGCTCTCGCACGCATATAAGCTGCGGGCTAAAACTGTTCAGTGTCTCGCTCGCAAAGGCATGCAAACAACAACCCATTCCCAGAGATAATCAATCAAGATTAGACCAAATGGAAGACGATTATTTCTGCATCACTTGGACGCAAGAAAGGAACCAAAAAGCAATTGCCAATGGAAAAAATCTTGTTTATGCTTAAGATGATTCGTTTAGTGAATGCACCATGGTAAAGCTAGACAAATTTTTGCAAAATAGAAAACGCAATCTATCTTAGTTACAAGAAAATATTGCAAAAATATTCATTTTAGCAAGACTTTGTTTGCATGATTCCTGTTCTCTTTTACTAAAAGCACACACATGTATCGCTATTCGTGAGAACCAACCAATGCCCGCTCTACCTTTGCCTGTTTCAGATTAGGGGCCGCCACTTTATGCTCCATGATATGCTGTGACTGACAGACCCCTGTCTTAACCTCCACACACACACATACCCTCCGTCTTTGTTATCCAGGGAACACAGGTGTTTACGGCAGCATCTGTTTTGCATTTCTTGCTATGCAATATCAAGACTTTGGAAACCTCTCTACCAGCGTCTTGTGCGTGCAAAATGGCCTCTGCGTCCCAATTTCACCACCGTCATGTTTTCCATTACAATGTATCAATTACGTGAGTCCAAAACATTACACATTACCAGGAGATTTTACTTTTGACTTAATGTAATTAAGATCAAATTCTGTGAAGCAATATTTTTTTTCCTAATTAAAAGCCTGTGTTCCACTGTTTCAAGATCGATTCCCGTGTTCCAAAATTAAATTGTTCATGTTGCACATAGTTTAACAAATCATTCAGCTTGCAAAAAGGCGCTCAGTGTATATAGAGAGAAAAGAGCGACTCACAGCCATTTGATTCCTGTGCACTGCTGAGACAGGAGCAGGAATGTGAGGAGACAGAGCGGGAGTGAAGGGAAGGTTCGCTTCATGCTGTACAATACGATCCAGCTCGATCAGAAGACGCTGATGCAGGTGCTCGCTGACCCCACTGCTTCTCGACACGGGTATAATTAAAAGCCAAAAGCCATGACACTTGTTCCTTCTTTCTGTCCCTCTCCTGCTTGAAAAAAAAAAGATTCAGATTACACCGATCACATACATGTGCACTTGGCATACTTTGAAAAACGTAAAAACAGCTTTTACACACAGCTTTCCCTGTAATTTTGCATTTTAAGGTGGTATTGTTATTATATTAGTCTATTGCATTACTATGACTGTATATTGTAGTGAGGATTTAAAAAATACATTTTTTAGTACATTTTTAGTTTTTGTATCTCCAGTTAAGAAAAAGCTCATTGCAAAAAGAGAAATGATTCCAAAGCAAAACGCTATTTTTTAAATATTACGTTCCAATTTTTCAGTGTTTTAAAAAAGCAGTTTTCTAATACTCTGCATTCTGAAATATAGGTGTGGCGTTTTTTGGAATGTTATCAAATGTTTTCAGATTATTCCACTCGCTGGAATAGGAGGGCAATAAACAGATACTAGCTCCCAGTGGACATGCTGTCTGACCTCAGGCATGATGCTTTCACATACAGACAGCAATTGTCCAGATTGCAGAGGGATTTTTTTCTTCCCTCCTGGCTACCCAGGCAACTACACATTAAAAGTGATATTACAATTACAGATGTAGTCACAAATTATAGTACTTGTATTACACTTGGTACTATAATTTCTAGGATTTTAGCTATTTATTAGTGTTTTTTATCAACAACAAATTTTGCTAAATTAAAGTGGAGATTTAGCTAATTTAAGGCATGAATGTAACTTTAAAGAGATTTTTAGCAGTTGCATGCATTATCTATAATCTATATACCAGATGGATGGACAGCTATACGCATATACGTACTGCAGAGATTTTAATATTTCTACATAATTAAACAAAGATTTAGATTATGCCTATTATGCACGATTATACTGTAAGCTTTACAGCTATAAATAGCCTGTGCACAAGCAATAAAACAGCTGTTTCACTCCTGCAGGCTGCGATTTCGCTCAGATTGCACTTTATCTTTTATCTCCTTTATTTCCACCTTGGGCGCAACCGAAGTCAACTTAAAATGTAATTAGTCCACTCGATATAACCCCTCTGGGTGGTCTATCATCTATGCACTATTGCACATTATTGCCCTGTCAATTGCACCAGGGATATTTAAAAACATCTTTGTACATAAGCGACACAAACAATAAAACGGAACGCGCGTTCATCCTCACCTTTATCAAACACAGGCTGACTTCAGTGTGCAAAGTAATCCAAAAGTGCGTTTTCTTTAAATCCAGCCAAACTTCTCTAGCTAATCCGTTTTTGTGAAGTCCGAATGAGAAAGCATCATGAAACAGTCCACTGAGAAGAGATGCGTGTGTGTGTGTGTGTGTGCGTGCGTGCTGCCCGCGCGCTGGAATCTGCCGGACTGACGGCGCAGACGGAGCTCGAGACTATAAGAGCCCGCGCGCCACTTTGATCTCGCGCTGATGTCAGGGGCCATTAGCATAACAAAGTGCTTAGGGTTACGAAGCCAAAGAAAACGCTGAAAATATGATCTCGCTACTTTTGACACGGAAAGGTGCGTTTTGTGTCCCTTATGAATATGCGTGTAAACAATGAACAATCTGACGCATTACTTTATTTTAATTTCCAAATTAGCTAACACTTTATTTTACAGTGTCCTTGTTACACCTTAGCATAGTAATAACAGTAAAGTATGCATAATTACATTGCACTAAACCAAACCCTAATTCTAAATGTAGTTATTAATATTACACATAACTTAAATATATAATTACACTGTAACAATGACAAACTGCAACCCCAGATTATTCTTAATTGGCCACATTTTGATGGAAACAACAATATCTAAATATATAATTCATCAATGCATGATGTGTGTGATTTATCATCATCATTTGTCCCCTAGCAGTAGCCAATTGAAAACTGAAATATCAGCATTACATTTCCGGTAACCTGGTTACATATGTTACATGTGCTTACTATAGTAATAACAGTAAAGCATGCATAATTACATGCAACTAACCCTAAACCAAACCGTAACCCTATAGTAAGTACATGTAGTTCATTAATATTACACTGTAACAATAACACCTTAAAATAAAGTGTAACCAAATTTCCTTTCTAATAAACCACTCATAATATCATGCAATTTTCTAGCATACTTTTGAAAAACTGATACTTTGGGAAAGGTTGTTTTCTGCACTGCAATCCATGGGAAGTTCGGGGGAATAAAATCACACGATTCGCTACAAAGTTGGAAATATTGCAACTCTAGTGTTTGCATGGTCCATAAAATGAAGTTTCCACACTCATGCCATTTACACGACCCATATTGGCCACTCCAAAAACGGCAAAGGCAATTTTCCAAGCACGCTAATAATGATTTCCATGTGATGAATATATCCTGATGCACGCTTCATATTAGCCACTATATGACAAAGGTTCTTCTACATTTCACACAATAAATGATTTAACCTTCAGAAACACTCCCAGTAGCCCATTGAAGTCCACATCTGAGCAAAGACGTTTCCTAATTTATAATAATGAGCTATTAAATTCTCTTGTTATTTTTGGTCTATCGAGAAGTATAAAAGAGTCCATTAAAGGATTCATTATCATTACAGATTGCTAATAATAAATATAAATGTGTTGAGAAAATATTTGTACAGAATAAAAAATAGGCCTTTACGTGTATCCATTTATTACAGATCCCACCACACACAATGGCCAAGTTAATATTTTAACCATCTAAGGTAACTGTCATTTTAATAGTGTCTATGGTGTAATAAAAGTCAAGATGTTCTCTGGCCATATGCTTCTCTTATTAACCTGGCTCTCTGCTCCAAAAAACACCTCCTGCAGTGAAAAACTCACAAGATTCCCCTGTAAAACACACCGCACAACCCAGTTTTCAAATAACGACGCAATTAAAATACAATCATTAAGTGTTTTTCCACTGTTAACAGTATCTACTGTTTTATATAAAGCAGGCAATTCCACTGATTTTGTGGTTAAGTGTGTAAAAGCAGGGCTGAGAGTATGAATTTGAGACAAATGAGCACAAAACAAGAAAAACAAACATCAAATGTACAGTGCAGAAGAATAAAAACAAGGCGTGTAAACCCTAATGCTCAAAATAATTCATTGGTTTGAGTAGCGTTAACTTAAACTAAATGAGTTACTTTTATGAGTATTTACAACTTTCTTTCTCTTTTGAGTTCTCAAAACTGACATTTCAAGTAATGTTTCATTGTTTTGAGTTTTGTTAACGTGTTTCTTTTAATTTAGACTAACTTAAATTTAACCAGACTCGGGCTGGAAGTTCAATTTCCCAGCATGCTTTGCCATGACACTCAAAAGGGAGAGTAAATGTAAAACGTATAAAATGGCAGTGGCTATTTGCACTAAGTGAATATATTAGTGATATATTCTATGTACACCATGTAAAAGTAGCAGTTCTTTGCAATATGTGTAAATAGTATTTAGATGCTATTTATACTTTATTTTGACAGATACATACTAGTTGCACCTCAGTATGTACAGTAACAGGATGCAATAATAACAGTGTAAATTATTATATTTATTAAAATTATTAAATGGATGCCGCCTTAATGGGACAATAACCTACCTCTAACCCTACCCAATAAATACTTTTATTATTATTAAACATTTCGTTAGGCACTTTAGTTCCACTTTTTAAAAAAAAACGTAATTTTTATTGAAAGTAAATGCCTTTCCGATGTGATATGTGATGGGAAAAGGGAGAAGAGCGAGCTCGGCAAAAGGCGGATTCGAACCCGGGTCGATTGCGTCAAAACCTAAGGCCCTACTGAATACAGACATTAAGACTTTTGCGTCTTTTTTAATCTTGTGTCACCCAATCAGGCATTGTTGGGCGGAGCTAGTGTAAATAGCGCCGTTTCTGCTTACTTAAACTTTGAATTTCTTAACTTAAAAAATTTGATGTAACTGATTACCTCAAATGTTTTGAGTTTTGCCAACTTATTCAGGTTTACAGTGCACATATGAAACGATTAATATGACATTCAGGGCAAATTACTGTAAAGTTCTTGTATTATTAAGCCACATAACAATGCAGCATTACAACACGTCTACAGTAAATGAATACAAAATCTGCTCAACATTTCTGCAAATGTTTGAACGAGGTTATTCTCAAAATCAAAAGAAACTGAGTGGATGTTTCTCGCCTATCAAGTTCTAACTAACTGCGCAGATCCCTTTTGTTCAAGGTCTTGCGTGTGTGTGAGTAAACGCCTGGCGCTATTTACTTATGTGCAGTATATCATGCACTATAACCTTGATTGAGCCATTCCATACATATCTTATTGCATAATAAGGCATGGATGTCAGGAAGGCGCAAATGTCACACAGACTTCTATCATTCACTCCAACAAGGCATGCAATGATATTGGAAACTGTAGGCACGACTATTTTAGTTTAACTGATTTAAGAAATAATCTAATAAAGTAATCCTTCTCTCACAGCTGAAACCAAAGCGGCGAAGCACAGAAAAGAGGGCAGCGTGTATATTTAGAGCTAATCTGATACTCTTAAGAGGTACCACCGCCAATTGCCGAAGCATGACATTTTCATTCACTGCCAAGCTGCACATTTCAGCTCAATATAACGTGAAATGCCCGTGGAGCTCTAATCTCGACCCAAAGCAATCGGGAAGCAAATATATGCATCTGCCCATAGAAAATTATATGTGGGAATGGGAATTAGTCAAACTGAGGGGGACGTGCCGGAGATAATAGACTTTGGACATGAATGAAAACCACAGACCTTACATTTCAGAGATTCAGTGCATTCTGAACATTGTGAATGGATGGTAGCATCAATAAATAGGTCTTATTTTAATGATAAAAAACAATAAAAGAAAACGTATGTGAACCCCTTTCAGAATCTGTGAATACTTTTAACTAAATAAGAGAGATCATACAAAATGCATGTTATTTTTTTTTAGTCCTGTCCTGAATAAGATATTTTACATAAAATAGTCCACAAGACAAAAAAAAAGCTGAATTTATAAAAATGACCCCATTCAAAAGTTTATGAACCCTTGATTATTAATCCTGTGTGTCGTTCCCTGATGATCCACGGCTGTGTGTGTGTGTTTGTGTGTGTGTGTGAGAGAGTGTGTGTGTGTCGTTCCCTGATGATTCACGGCTGTGTGTGAGTGTGTGTGTGTGTGTGTGTGTGTGTGTCGTTCCCTGATGATCCACGGCTGTGTGTATGTTTTGTGATGGTTGTTCTTGAGTCTCTTGTTTGTCTTGAGCAGTTTAACTGACCAACGTTCTTCAGAAAAATCCTCCAGGTCCCAAAAATTCCTCCATTTTCCAGCATCTTCTGCATATTTGAGCCCTTTCCAGCAGTGACTGTGTGATTCTGAGATCTGAGGACGATTGAGGGACTCACACACAACTATTAAAAAAGGCTGAAACATTCACTGATGCTCCAGAAGGAAACACGACGCATTAAGAGCCAGGGGTGAAAACTTTTGAATTTGAAGATCAAGGTGAATTGAACTTAATTTGCCTGCCGGGAAACATGTAAGTATCTTCTGTTGCTTCTGTAGGGCAGCACTAAATAAAAAAAAATAAGAAAAATTTGGACATCTTCCTCCTGTTCAAAAGTTTTCACCCCCGGCTCTTAACACGTCGTGTTTCCTTCTGGAGCATCAGTGAATGTTTCAACCTTTTTTTAATAGTTTGTGTGATTCTAAGATCTGAGGACGATTGAGGGACTCACACACGTCACTGCTGGAAAGGGCTCAAATATGCAGAAGATGCTTTCAGGACCTGGAGGATTTTTCTGAAGAACGTTGGTCAGATTAACTGCTCAGGACAAACAAGAGACTCAAGAACAATATCACAAACACACACACACACACAGCCGTGGATCATCAGGGAACCACACACACACACAGCCGTGGATCATCAGGGAACGACACACACACACAGCCGTGGATCATCAGGGAACGACACACACACACACACACACACACACACAGCCGTGGATCATCAGGGAACGACACACACACACACACACACAGCCGTGGATCATCAGGGAACGACACACACACTCACACACACACAGCCGTGGATCATCAGGGAACGACACGCACACACACACAGCCTTGGATCATCAGGGAACGACACACACACAGCCGTGGATCTTAAGGGAACGACACACAATATTAAGAATCAAGGGTGTGTAAACTTTTTTTTATAAATTCAGCTATTTTTTTGTCTATATGTAAACACCTTTTATGTAAATATCTCTTTCAGGACAGTACTAAATAAAAAATAACATGCATTTTGTATGATCCCTCTTATTTTGTTAAAATTATTCACAGATTCTGCAAAAGATTCATACTTTTTCTTGCCACTGTATGCATTCACAGCAGTGTGGAGCCATAATAGGAGAGTCTGACACCCTTTTTATGAGGGACGTGAAAAGCATCTAGTAGCAGTGAGATGTGAATGGGCGTGAACTCGTAATATCGGGTCAAACGGGACTGAAGACTGACCAGCAGAGCCGTGACCTCCCTAGAGTGTCTGTGTTTGAGGTTTTAACATGCAGATTCTCAATTCCTCCCCGTACCAGGATCAACACCACAGTCACTTTGATCTTCAAGCTGAGAGTCTTACACAGCCTTAGGCTGGTTCATAGAGGGCAAGAAAGCTACTTCGGTTTATATAACTGAAATTATGCATGGGGCTGAAAAATACATGTGCTTTGAATGAGAAAATGCCTTTTTTGGGGGGTATTTCTTGTTTGAAATGTTAACTCGATTTAGTAATTTTAGACATTTTGTGGTGGCTATGCATGTGTGAAGTTTAATGCCGTTACTGAGACTAATGATTTAACGTTTGCATAATGAATCATTTGCGGCAGCTGTGCCAACTGCTCCACGCTATTTGTCTTCTATCTGAGACATCAACAGACACATAGCACCATTTACCCTGACACATATTCAGATCATTCATTCTGAGCTTGTTGAAGGAGTGCAGAGACACGGTGCCCCCCGTCCCCTGACGTCTGGGGTCTCTGCCCTGCTAACAGCTGTCTCCTGTCTCAGCGACGGCTAGATCGGAGCTGCACGTCTCAGTGAAGATGCAAAGTTACATGAACAAATAAACTTCTATCGAAGGCAAAACAAATATGTCTTAATGCCTCTTAGTTTAAAAGAATACCTGAATATTGTCATCAACATTGATGAGGTTTTAGTGTCTTTTGATGCTAATAAAACCTGTGATCATCATTATTCACAACTTTATAGAATTTCTGTTTGAAAACTTTATTCAGTATCTTTTGCTTTGAGTTTATCTGACTGCCACAAGATTTAAAAACAAATGTTATGCTCTCTTGCTCTACGACTGTTCTCACAAATAACACTGAATGTGTGTGCATATACAGTATATATATATATAAAACATACACACATATATGCGTATGTATGTGTAAAAATGTATAATTTTATACAGACAATTTTTAAATGTTAATTTGTTAACATACATATCTATTGTATTATATTTCATAGCCTACACATGACATACAATAAATATATAAAATAAAATATCTACATGTAATCTACTGTATATATTATATATACATACATATATACACAGTAGATTATCTACATGTCAATATTTTTATTCATGTAGATATTTTATTTTATATAATACAATTTTATGTTTGTGTGTATGCGTGTATACAAAGTAAAATGTATAATATATATAGACAGACTTTTTAAATGTTAATTTATTAACATACATATTTTATTATTATATTTCATTATGTTATATAGCCTACACATGACAAATAAAATATCTACACAAATGCAAAAATATTTATATGTAGGTAATCTACTGTGTGTGTGTGTGTGAGTGACTGTGTGTGTGTGTGTGTGTGACTGTGTGTGTGTGTGTGTGAGTGACTGTGTGTGTGTGTGTGAGTGACTGTGTGTGTGTGTGTGTGTGTGTGTGTGAGTGACTGTGTGTGTGTGTGTGAGTGACTGTGTGTGTGTGTGTGTGTGTGTGAGTGACTGTGTGTGTGTGTGTGAGTGACTGTGTGTGTGTGTGTGAGTGACTGTGTGTGTGTGAGTGAGTGAGAGTGACTGTGTGTGTGTGAGTGAGAGTGACTGTGTGTGTGTGAGTGAGTGAGAGTGACTGTGTGTGTGTGTGTGTGTGTGAGTGACTGTGTGTGTGTGTGTGTGTGTGTGTGTGTGTGTGTGTGTGTGTGTGTGTGTGTGTGTGTGAGTGACTGTGTGTGTGACTGTGTGTGTGTGTGAGTGACTGTGTGTGTGTGTGAGAGTGACTGTGTGTGTGTGTGTGAGTGACTGTGTGTGTGTGTGTGTGATTGTGTGTGTGTGTGTGTGTGAGTGATTGTGTGTGTGTGTGTGAGTGACTGTGTGTGTGTGTGTGAGTGATTGTGTGTGTGTGTGTGAGTGATTGTGTGTGTGTGTGTGAGTGACTGTGTGTGTGTGTGTGAGTGAGTGACTGTGTGTGTGTGTGTGTGTGTGTGTGTGTGTGTGTGTGTGTGAGTGACTGTGTGTGTGTGTGTGTGTGTGTGTGTGTGTGTGAGTGAGTGACTGTGTGTGTGTGTGTGTGTGTGTGACTGTGTGTGTGTGTGTGTGTGTGTGTGAGTGACTGTGTGTGAGTGTGTGTGTGTGTGTGAGTGACTGTGTGTGAGTGACTGTGTGTGTGTGACTGTGTGTGACTGTGTGTGTGTGTGTGTGTGTGTGTGAGTGACTGTGTGTGTGTGACTGTGTGTGTGTGTGTGTGTGTGAGTGACTGTGTGTGTGAGTGACTGTGTGTGTGAGTGACTGTGTGTGTGAGTGACTGTGTGTGTGTGTGTGAGTGACTGTGTGTGTGAGTGACTGTGTGTGTGTGTGTGTGTGTGTGACTGTGTGTGAGAGTGACTGTGTGTGTGTGTGTGTGTGTGAGTGACTGATTGTGTGTGTGTGTGTGTGTGTGTGTGTGTGAGTGACTGTGTGTGTGTGTGTGTGTGTGTGTGAGTGACTGTGTGTGTGTGTGTGTGTGTGAGTGACTGTGTGTGTGTGAGTGACTGTGTGTGTGTGTGTGTGTGAGTGACTGTGTGTGTGTGTGAGTGACTGTGTGTGTGTGTGTGTGTGTGACTGTGTGTGTGTGACTGTGTGTGTGTGTGTGTGTGTGTGTGACTGTGTGTGTGTGTGAGTGACTGTGTGTGTGTGTGTGAGTGACTGTGTGTGTGAGTGACTGTGTGTGTGTGTGTGTGTGTGTGACTGTGTGTGTGTGTGACTGTGTGTGTGAGTGACTGTGTGTGTGTGTGTGAGTGACTGTGTGTGTGTGTGTGAGTGAGAGAGTGACTGTGTGTGTGTGTGTGTGAGTGACTGTGTGTGTGTGTGAGTGACTGTGTGTGTGTGTGAGAGTGACTGTGTGTGTGTGTGTGTGAGTGACTGTGTGTGTGTGTGAGTGACTGTGTGTGTGTGTGAGAGTGACTGTGTGTGTGTGTGTGTGAGAGAGTGACTGTGTGTGTGTGTGTGTCTGTGTCTGTGTGTGTGTAAAAGTACAATGTATAATTATATATAGACACAATTTTTAAATGTTAATTTATTAACATATACATAATTATTTTATTATTATATTTCCTTGTATTATATAGCCTATATGACATCATAAATATATCAAATAAAATAAAAATATCTACATGAATGCAAACATTTCTACATGTAGATAATCTACTGGTAGACCACCACAAATAACAATGAAATAATACAAAATTATCATAACTTCCAGTTTCGAGAAGCAATATATTTTGACTTTTAGACAAAGTCAAAACTGTAATAGAAACATTGAGACCCATTGCTCTGCATGAACAGATGGTGCCATCGACGGAGGGTTGGAATCGGTACCCGTTTCAGGCAAATCATCTACGCAGTACAAACAGAACACAGCAACAATGTTGATTTGAAACATTGTTCAGCAGCTCCGCGTCTCCAACAAATACAAAAATCCATTTGTTTGAGACACAAGAAAGGCGGCAGCGTCTGTTTGGTGCTGTCCGCTGCTCCGTGATGGAGAGTCTGTCATTGACTGGCTGTTTAAACTAAGAGGAAATGCATCATTTTGGCTGCAGCACTGTGTCCAGCCAGTTTATTTAAGCTAAGGTGGGAGAAGCTTTGTTTTGGCTGTTCTTTTGAAACCTGTTTTAATTAGGCAATCGCATAAAAACAAATCATGATTTAATAGGCTGAACGAAGAGACCTGACAAACAGCTTATGTCAGCATGCCAGTATCCTGAAGTTTTGTTTCTATTGCGAGCATGGTGGTGCTAAAGTTCAAATGGCTTGAATGTAAACAAATTACTGTTTAGGGGAACATTGTAGGAAGTTTACATACAAGAATGAGAACGTAGAAACCGCTCCCCACTTTCCCCCCCCACAATTAAGATTCCAATGCAGAAACTTGTCAAAATGACTTCATTTTAAATTCCACGCACACTTGTTTTCAGTTCACAAAAAAAAGCGCAGAACATGCTTTTGTGTCTGTGTGTGTGTGTGTGTGTGTGTGTTCTCAGGTGCTTTTTGCTGTAAAAACACTGGGACAGTCACACTCAGCAGGAGAACCCAGAGAGAAAACGTTCAGCGTCCAATTCAGACTGTTTAGAGAGTTTGGACCTGTTCTTCAGAAAGGGACCATTTGTTTGGGACTGGCCCTCTCTCCCCTCTTTGAAGGCGATGGCCCCTTTCATGTACCAGATGGGAGGTACTTTCAAAAACACAAGTGACTTGACTCACTGTATGGGAACATGCACCCGTTTGGAGTCTGGTAACATTTGCTACTTCAAAGAAGTCTCTCAGATATGGTTATATGCAAAGTGATTTGGAAAATGACAAAACTTGCTACAAGGAGGTAAACCTTTCATGAAATCAAATTCCATAATCATTAGCAAACACGCAGGGAACTCGATGCATGCTCTGTGGCTTGTCACCGCGGCATTGTAGCTGTGTGGGGTTTGATCTCTCCACTTGTAAATGATAAAATAGGTGGGAAAGACAAGGAAGTGAAGGGGAGGAACAATGAACGCTTGTTCACAAGCCAGCATGAAACATGGAAGCAGAATTAAGCTATGGCTACAAACAGCAGGAGCATGAAAGGCCTTACAGACATCGCCTTGTGTGCATCCATGTTGTCCTGTCCACATTTGAGAGAGCGTTATTTTTCCCTCAGTACAAGATCAAAGTCTTAACCCATCTGCCAAGGAGAATTCTGGGACAGGCGATACAGATGAGATAAAATCAGCGACTTTATCGGTCAGAAGAGACGCACTTGTGGTAAGAGCAAAACAAGATCAAAAGAAGCTGCTCATCAAGCAAAGCGGGCGAGTTATGGAGGTTTGTACACACGAGATATAACCACTGTCATCGGAAATGAGACGGCATTCCTACAGCAAAAGCAACTGTGCAACGAGAGCTAGAGGAATACAGTTGGCCTTAAACCAATACACAATAATCATAATTGTTTGACACGTATGCCAATAAAATAGCAATTAGGATATTTATTTTAGACGTTCACACAGTCAGCATTTGGGATTGACAACAGATGTGACTCTTGTTGGATTGAATCTCTATGAATATTGGATCCACTTTCTTCACTAAATCCCATCAGAAGATATATCCATTTTGTCTGATACCCAAAATCAGTAACATTGCATTATGTCCAACCCAATCTCACAGCAATTTGTACATATTTAACGAGATGGCTAATTCGTATGACCTTACTCGTATAAATTTGTACGAATGACCTACCCCTTACGCCACCCCTAAACCTACCCATCACTGGGTTTAGACAAATTGTACGAATTTGCAGCCACTTTGTAAAATACATACGAAATGTTCGTGTGATAGCATTATGTCTGGTATCCAAAACTGTATTTACTAAAAGTCTTCTATCAGCCTGACAGAAGCAGCCATGGAAGAGAAGAAAGCAGGAGACAAAGAGATGTTGGTAAAAATAAGCAGGCCTTATTTAATAATCTTAAAGCAATAACGTGCGACTGCCCGAATCTATAAGCAACTTCTTGGAAAAAAAAGCAAGCCCAAAGTAGCGTAAAAGCAGCGGACTTGGCAACTCTGACAACCGCATTCTGCTGCTGTGTGAACGTGGCCTATTATAATAGCCTTTCACCTGATTTGCAGATTTTGTCCTGTATATCGGTTTCTGAAGATTTAGAGAATTTGAACCAAATGAAAGAATGGATTGAGCTGTCTGGGTGGTAAGGGCACAGACTTGGCAAAAGTTTTGGGTCTAGATGAACACTGATCTACTAAGGCGGCAGAGATTAACAGGGCAGAAAGAGGTAACAAGTAGAACAATAGATAAACTGTACGGACACATCTGTTTTTGATCAATAGCCTGCTGTAGGATTAAAGAAAAAAGAAACCAGAGTACCAGGGTCGGTTATAAGAACTACAGACACTCCGATCCGAAAGCAAAGTAGTTGGGAGCAAAGGCTGCCAGAGCGGTAACCTAATCACTCCAAATCACAAGGTAATCCTACTTGCCCTCCACTCTTACAGCAGGGCATTATTCATATCGGCAGGCACTCAGACCTCAAACTCTCATAAGCAAATTAATCAGTGACACACATTCCTAATACTCTTGATTTAGAAAGCCAAAAAGCACATAGTTATTTCAAGAATTCTAATAGGCATATTAATCTGTCAAAGATATGCCCATTTTACTTCCAAAACACTAAGAGTAGGGGGGAGAAAGCCGAAACACTAAAACAGCTTAAAAACTCACAGGTTAATCCATGGCATTTAAATACATGAGAGATCTGATGTTAAGGTCTAGGTTTACATGCAGAATACACCGAACGAAAGAAAAAAAAAAAAAAAAAAAAAAAAAAAAAAAAAAAAAAAAAAAATCAAGTGTTTCCGGATCTGACCAACATATTTGACATTGAAAATAACTCAAACCAAATGCGTTATTTGTTGGGGGTTCTGAGATTTTAGCTAGGGATTGCCGGCGTGGAAACCTTGAAATAAAATCCTGTTAAGCCTTCTGCCTCTCTCTCAAGAGTATAGTTAAAACCATGCTGTGCATGGACATGATTATGCACCGGTCCTACGGCATGGCCCAGCCTCGACTTCCAGCAGGAAACAAGCTCAGGAGTTCAATTAGGCCAATTCTCGGTTTGGCCAGAAGATTAGCAAGCGATGTAATACAATCAAACAGAGAGTGATGAAATATATAACATACTTTTTAATCAGCCGTACATCTGATTTTACAACATATAAGATTACAGACAAAATTTAGGATTAAGGAATTAAATATATTTGAAATAAAGTGGATATGACAAAAGCTGATGGTGGGAGTCTCTGAGAGCTAGAAGACTAGGAGAACTCAGACGTAATCCTGTCTGCAAACAGCACTGCTGGGATGCCCAGTCGACAGAGGAGACAGATCCGTTTGCTCTGTGGATGAGCAGGGGGAACACGAAGAGATAGTTCTTTCACACCGGGCTGAGCAGACACAATCAGACCCTTGTTCTGAGAGGAGGGAGAGGGCAGCTCTGTTTCGGCCTACAGACAGAGAATACATGAGCCCTCTTCAGTGTGATCAGAGCGGAGGATGCTCCAGATGAACACAGAGTGAAACAACGTTCAGACTGAGTGCTTTTGGAGGAGAGAGAGGAAATCTCTAATCCCAGATAGCAGTTTACACGGGAAAAGGTATCTTGGCATTTCAGCTGCGGATAATGGCTCCAGGGGTTTTAAGGCTCATGTTATTAGCCTGGAAAAGGCTGACAAAGGAACTTAAGCCAGTCCTTAAAGATAGGCTAGATGTTCATTGTTTATAAGCAACAGTGTCAGTTAACACTGTAGATCCAAAGACAATGAGAGGTGTATTCCGTGGCTGGAAAAATAATATAATAAACAAATTCACCTGGCTGATGTTGGGGGTTTCAAAAGATAAAGTTGAAAGTTGCATATAACTTTGGATTTGTGCACAATGAATATTACAAAGCATTCACAACAATCTGGCCAGATCACACAAATAATAATTTATTTCTTGTGGAAAATGGGGAGAAAATCAAAACCGCTGTGGTATGCGAAACGCATTGGTAGATGAAGACGGACAAGGACTTGGCTTGTCAGAACACTATCCAACGGCACATTTAAAAAAAAAATCTGCTGGGAACTGACCAAACAAGCAATTGTTTTCGGGGTAGATATGTTGCACTTTTTTCTAACCACACTTTTCCAATTAACAACCGAGTAGGATAAGAGTATGAATGTATTTGTACAAAATGCTTTGGTAAAACGGTTGATCCTTTAAAAAAAAAAAAAAAAAAAGTTTGTCGTCTTGATACAAACTTAAGTCACTTAAACTCCTGGCAAAAACAAAAACCGCATGGGAGTAAAGAAATAAAAATACATACATTCTTTGGAATTGCCTTGGTTGGTCTCAGAACCTACTTTCTCTTGACTGCAAGTCATAGATTTAGTCTGCCACAATAAAGTAATAAACCAGGCCTTGATTGATTTGTAGTTGCAATTACTGTGGCGTTGCCTTGTTAATAGCTTTATTTTCTTGCCTTTCCAACCACATCTACTGCCGCTCTCACAAAAAATGACCCTAAAAGGTCAAAGACTCTAGCCCCCAAGGGTGAATCATAGGTCCAAGGTTACATGGAAATGGGAGACTGATTGCTTCTCAACGACATCTCGAAATCTACTCCTGAAAACAATATTCTATGATGGATCTGCAGTCTATGAACCAAAGGGCTAAAGAATGGCTGCAAATCATCGACAGGCTACAGGGGGCCAAAGCTACTTTGTGAAAAGCCTGAACTCTTAGAAAAAGGCATTATAAAGTGAAGACATTAATCATTAACTACCTTTGACTCAGTGGGAGAGTAGAGGACACTGACAGGAAGTGGTAAACAGAGGCAGGATTGTCCTTAGTTTTGAAAAAAGGAAAGAACTATCAAGGCTATAAAGACTATGAATTAATATGAGTAAAGCAATTAAGAGGAACTAAAATATTTGAACAGACTGCACAACATCAACTGTTAACTACCACCAACATTTTGCAACAATAACCAACTTCATTAATGTTGCACAATTTATTAAATACATTTTTATATTACTGGCCAATTAATCAAATCATAATACACAAAAATGACTCGTACAGTTAAATTATTTTCTATAATGCATGACAAATCAAAAAGCTAAACAAAAAGAATACAGAAATGAATCAGTACTTACCCACAAGTACTCCCCAAACTTTGAAATGCATACACTGCCATCTTGTGGACATCTTTAAATGTTTTGACTTTGAATTGAGCAGAGATTCAGATAAAACACTGCTTCTTTTCAATGATTTTATTTATTTTAGTCAAATATATATGAATGCTTCCTTCATGAGGAGGGCTTCTGGGAGAAATGTTTACAGAAAAATCCATTCATCTAAATAAAACTGCAAACAAATCAACCTTTGTAACACGCATAATGATACAGGGACAGACCATTTTTAGTTTGTGCCGTGGGATGACATTGTGACAGTATAACACAACCATCATAATTTATTGTGATAAAACATGATTTTCTTCACCCCCCCAATGCATCGCAGAGGATTTACATGATTTGAAGTCTTTAAAAGTTCCTGAAGATATTAGGACATTTCCAGAAAGTCTGGTCTTAAAGCGTCCATCCAGACTTTTTGTCTTGTGATTTCAAAGTTATGTAGGGTTTTTGCATAAAGGCACAAAGCAGTAAGGCCCCCCCAAGGGCATCATATTCTCTCTTTTTTTTTTTGGCAAGACATTGGTCCCAATTGGCAGTCCTCTTTTTCCATGCCACTTACGTAAAAGAAAAATAAAAAAAGACAAAACATCAATAAAACCATTATGTGATTATACTTAAAGTGTACAGGTCTAATTCATAATTAAGTAATAAAATAAACATACTGAAACCTACAATCAGATGTGATCTACAGTTTAGAGAATACAGAGGGACATTCTGAAGTTTCAGCAGTGTATGACATCCTAATGGAGAGCTTGTTTGGGGGAAGTTAAGTCAAGCCTACTACAGAGGGTACAGCTCAGATTTCACCTTTCCCTGTCTGAAGCTACTGTGCATGCTGGAGAAGGGCAGGACTGCCAGGAGCCTAAGGATGGTTGAAATGTTGGGAAATAACTGGATGTCAGAAGCTTTGAGCGTTCCAAGAACAGTGTCGGGTAGGTGTTGATGAGTGGCAGAAGTTTCTTGCCATCTGTCCCTCCACCTCTGAAGCTCAATCTGGAAGGAGTCTGGGTCAGGTAAGTCATCTTGAAACACCTTGACAAAGTCAGTGTCCTTGCAGCATCCCTCCACGTTTGACATGACATAAGGCACAACCTGCAAGCAGCGAAGAGCAGACAGAACATCCTGGGAGAGCCCTTCCACCTCAGCAATACAGTGCTCAATGGCCCCTTTACTGAGGTCCTCTCTGTAGTGCACATTTAAGGATGGTTGTAGTGACGGTACCTGCAGCTTACAAGCTAGTGCAACTGCCTCTTGAACCCAGGTTTGATGGTGCGTGCCAATACTGTTCCTCGTTTCACTGAGAGAGGGCAGGAGATCAGACAGGCGGTTTACAGCTTGATACACGTCATAGGAATTTCCCTGAAGACTCAGACTTAAATTTTTGGTGAGGCTCATGATGTTTTTCATAATCACAACGGTCAAAATGAAATCAAAGTTTTGGACAGCAGAAAGGAAGCTCTGGGCCTGTGCTGCGTTTGCCTCATTATCTTGGTTTCCTTTCACCTCATTCAAGCAAAGGACGACGGCCTCTAGAATGTCTGTAGTAATTTCCAGAACGTCATGGCTCATTGCCAACTGATTGCTGCTGATCTTGGCTTTCAGCTCACTGGCTTTCCTTTCGTCCTTCTGGAACAAATGTACAACAGCATCCTCTAGTCTTAGCCGCCGTTGACCATCCTCAGAGAACCACATAAACAGCTGCTCTAAGCACTCAAAACTGTGAGTTATCTCTCTCGGGGAGGACAAACTGGCTAGCAAAGACTTCAGAGTTAGAGGGTTCGGGAAACTGAAAGCATGAGGAAGTCTCTGGGAAAGCAAAGCTGAAGCCTGTGTCATCTGAGAGAGTGAGGCACCTGGTCTTGCCAAGGTTTGACTTCTACAGAGTGCCAAGTTCAAACCCCACTTCTCAGAGAGGACAATGGTGAGTGTATCCACAAATGAAGCAATGTTTGTGGAAAGGGGGATAAATGCTAATATATTCTCACTCTGAATGTCTTGTTTGTCAAGGTAGTGTATTCCTACAGGGATGTACGGTTGGCCTTGAATTGCAAACTCCTCCTCAGTGACTATAGAAAAGAATTTTATGTTACATAGTTCTTTGAGCAATTCCTCTCGAGCATCAGCATTGTAGGGGGTAAAAACTATTTTTTCAGGGCCAGTGCCATCCAGGGTAATTACTTGGTCTGCGCCATCATGAGACTTTACTTCAGACTGGGCTGTGCCTTCTGATTCTGCTGCCATGGGATGATCAGTAATATCCTCAGGTGAAACAGGTGTGCAACGGTCAGTAACACTTGGAGTTATTGCAGAGGGCTGATCAAGGCAAACGTGTACTGCTGCAGTTTCTTCGTCTGGGCCATCTGGAGCCGCTGAATTGAACGGATTTGTGCCACCTTCTGCGGCTACTTTAGGCTGGTCAGGGCCAAACTGATCTACAGTGTTGGACTGATCAATTTCACTTTGATTCCCTGGTACTATCTGGTCAGTTCCAACTTGACTAAGTTCCATAGACTGATCTGGAACACTTTGATTCAATCCAATTGCAAGAACAGTTCCACCTTGAGCTTCTGCTGCAGAGTGATTATTTCCACAGGGTACATCTGCCACAAGCTGATCGGTTCCACTTTGATCCCCCGATGCTACCTGCCAAGATCTAACATTATCTGCTAACCCAGATCCACTTTGATCTTCTACTATAGGTGGATGAGTTGCATCTTCCACAAATGCATCAGTTACAGTTTGATCTGCTGATGACCGTCCAGTTCTACTTTGATCTGCTGTTACAGACTGATCATTTCCAGACTCAACTACCATGAGCTGATCAGATCCACATTCATTCCCCGAGACTAGCTGGCTGGCTCGGTCTTCATTTGGTAATACAGACTGACCAGTTCCACCTTGATCTACTATTACAGACTGATCCTTTCCAGAGTCAACTACCATAAACTGCATTGATCTACATTGATCCCCCAAAATTAACTGACTAGATCCAACTTCATTTGGAAATACAGTTTCTGTCTGACCGGCTTCACTTTTACAATCAACTATAGACTGATCTGACTCAACTGCTATGAACTGATCAGGTACACTTTGATCTTCTGTTACTGACTGACAGGCTACATCTTGATCTTCAGTTACAGACAGATCATTTCCAGAGTCATCATCTACCATGAGCTGATCAGATCCACTTTGATCTCCTGATACTAACCGACTAGTTACACCTTCATTTGGAAACCCGTTTTCTGTCTGAGCAGTGTCATCTTGACCCTCTAGTACGGAATTATCATTTTCAACTTGACCGACTACCATGAATGGTTCAGTTACACTTGGATCTATAATTTCTGACTGACCAGTTACAATTTGATCTGCTGTTAAGGACTGATCATTTCCAGAGTCAACTACCATGAGCTGATCGGATCCACTTTGGTCTCCGGATACTAACTGACTAGTTTCACCTTCACTTGGAAACCCATTTTCTCTCTTAGCAGTGTCATCTTGACCCTCTACTATGGAATTATCATTTTCAACTTGACCGACTACCATGAATGGTTCAGTTACACTTGGATCTACTATTTCTGACTGACCAGTTACAATTTGATCTGCTGTTAAGGACTGATCATTTCCAGAGTCAACTACCATGAGCTGATCGGATCCACTTTGGTCTCCGGATACTAACTGACTAGTTTCACCTTCACTTGAAAACCTGGTTTCTGTCTGAGCAGTGTCATCTTGACCCTCTACTATGGAATGATAATTTTCAACTTGACCGACTACCATGAATGGTTCAGTTACACTTGGATCTGCTATTTCTGACTGACCAGTTACACTTTGATCTGCTGTTAAGGGCTGATCATTTCCAGAGTCATTGACCATGAGCTCATCGGAACCACTTTGATCTCCGGATACTAACTGACTAGTTTCACCTTCACTTGGAAACATTGTTTTTGTCTGAGCAGTGTCATCTTGACCCTCTACTATGGAATGATCATTTTCAACTTGACCGACTACCATGAATGGTTCAGTTACACTTGGATCTGCTATTTCTGACTGACCAGTTACACTTTGATCTGCTGTTAAGGACCGATCATTTCCAGAGTCAACTACCATGAGCTGATCGGATCCACTTTGATCTCCAGATACTAACTGATTAGTTTCACCTTCACATGGAAACCTTGTTTTTGTCTGAGCAGTGTCATCTTGACCCTCTACTATGGAATGATCATTTTCAACTTGACCAACTACAATAAACTGTTGAGTTACACTTGGATCTACTATTTCTGACTGACCAGTTACACTTTGATTTGTTGTTAAGGACTGATCATTTCCAGAGTCAACTACCATGAGCTTATTAGATTCACTTTGATCTCCTGATATTAACTCACCTTCATTAGCTAACCCAGTTTCTGTCTGACCAGCCTCATTTTGACTTTCAACAACTGATTGATCCACTTCAAATTGGCCATCTGCCATGAACTGATAATTTACAGTCTGATCCTTGGTTACTGACTGATCAGTTTTACCCTGACCTGATGCGGCAGAACGATCATCCCGAGAGTTATCAACAGCCGCATATTCATGAGATTCAATTTGATTCCCTGATACCAACTGACCAGTTTCACCCTCATCTTCTATCCCTGTAACTATCTGACAAGCTTCATTCTGATCTTTTACAATAGATTGATCAGTTTCAACTGGATTAACTTCCAACTGCTCAACTACACGTTGTTCCCCTGTTGCTGGCTGGCCATTTTCAACTTGATCTCCAACTACACATGGATCATTTCCACTCTCATCAATTTCCATGACTTGATCGGTTTCGCTTTGATCTACTGACACCAACTGATCATTTACACTGTAATCAACTGCAATGAGTTGAACCGATTCAGTCTGATCCACTGATATCAACTGATCATCTGCTAAACCTGTTACTGTGTGACAACCTTCATCTTGAGCATTTATAGATGAATCCCTTTGTTTCTCTGTTGCTGGCTGGTCTGTTTCAATTGGTTCTGTTGCTACAAACTGATCAACTTCCATGGGTTGATCAGTTTCACTTTGATCAACTGATACTAACTGAACCATACTAACTGGCTGTTCTTCATTAGACTGCTCAGTTACACCTTGGTTAGATACAATTGGATCCCCTGTTACTAGCAGATCAATTCCACACTGGTCAATTACTTCAGAACTATCATTTACATCTTGAACAAGTGCGATCAGTTGATCATGTAGTGCTGCTGTTGTTTGCATAGTGGCATCTTGGACAGATTCTGTTGGTTGGTCAGGTGTGCTGGTCGGCATAGAGCTGCAAGCAGGGATGACTTGAGCTGCAGTTGTGGCTTTGTCTGAGCTGTTGAGCATTAAAGATGATGGCTGGTCAGGTGCACTTATGACATGCATTTCTTCAGCCCTTTCTATTTCACTGGTTTCCACTGGAATGTCCTCTAGAGCAACAGTTTTAACATCTAAACAAAAGATGAGACATGATCGTGTAAGAAAAAAATAGTTCATTTATAAATCACGTACCTAGGTTATTACTAATACTTCTCATTTAATATTACTGACCGATTCCAGCATCCTTTGCCGCTTGTAAATAACCAGAACCATTTGTATCCACAGCCATCTCCTGTGGAGCCATGGCAATTACCTCTGAGAAAGGATAGGAAAGAGTGTGTCAGAATAAAAACACAACAGCTAAGGAGCTGCTCAAATTTGAGCTACTCAAAAACCAATTGGTCAACTAACATATCAATTATCAATCTTTCTACTTGCACATATTTTTTAAGAGTAATTATTTTAGAGTTTTACTTACCACCTTCCATTCTCAGGTGATTAACTCTTGCTTTTACCTAAAAATACATTCAGAAAATAAAACAGAAGAGGGTTGAGGGACATTACTTATTTATCAGTTGATATTAATACTAATAAGAACATACAGTAAAATACATTGAAAATACAATGAATTATAACCATATAAAGACTAAGAAATTTACCATACCTGAGCAAGAAATTGATGACTTTCCAGATCACCCTCCATGCATTTCTCAATCACCTCCTCTAGGCTCTGCAGTGTCTGGCGATGCATAAGAAGCATGACTGCATCAGTCTTACTGCCTCTGCTGAAGATACCATCTCTAAGCAAGGTCCTCAAGGCATTTAGTGTCGTCTTCATTAGATCACACTCCATGCTAATGCTAGGCAACACAGCCACAAGCTTGAGGAGAGTTGCAATGTTTGGAAGGTTTTTGGCTTCATTATGGAGCAGTGTCTCAGAGATGGAGGTGGGAGGACAAACATCTTGATATTTCTCCCCCCATACTGTGGCCCAGGTGTTGATGTCTTCTTCAGCTGTTTCTGGCTCAGGGAGATCACTCAGGTATATTGTGTGCAGTTTATCTGTGGATTCTGGGAGAATGGGCAGAGGGTTGCATGTTGGCAGAAGGGACAACACTTTCAGGCCTTTTAGGTGATTCTCTGAGAAGTTAAACTTCATTTCTTCAATCAAACCATTTAGAACTGGTAAGCTAACTGCTTCCATGTAGAACGCTTCTGGTGAATCATAGCTACTAACAGATTCTGCATATGACAGCAATCCTGTAACCTTAGTAGAAAGCTCCACAGCCTCCTCAAACCAGATAGAATGCACTGCACTCACGTTGTCCAACATTTTGCTAAGAGAATCTATTATTGGCATAATCTTCTCAAGCTCACAAATAATGTCAGCAGGGTTTCCGCAGCGAAACACAGTGCTGCAATTCCTCAAGGGAGCACAGGCGTTCTTCAAGATCACTAATGGAATGACAAAATCTACACGTCTAATAGCTGTGCACAGGGTCTGAGAATGCAGTGACATGCTACTACTCCATGACCCACTGGAGTTGGTGCTCACAGAATCTAAGCAGTTCAGGGCTCCTTCCAGCATGTCCACCAGAATATCGAAAAAGTCTTCTCTCTTTTTCCATCTAGACAAGCAGGTCTCTGGGATCTCTGCAAGTGCTTCCCGTGGGGTATTCAGAAGCCCATCCATGGTCTTGGCAAGCTCACTCTCTAATTTGGGTGACTGGTCAAAAAACTGTAGCAAATCCTCAGCAGTCTCTAAAACCTTTGTAATGTAGGTATTCTGTAGGCTTAAAGCCAGCCAGTAGGCAAGTCCACAAGACTCACTGGGAGTGTTCACAGCTAATGGATAGCTCTCTAAAAAGCTCAAAGCCATCTTCCTGAGACTTTGGCTCCCCGTACCAATGCACATGATGGACTGGCCACGACAACAGCCCATCTGAAGTCCCCACTCATCCTCAAGAGTGGCTGAAAGAGCTTTAGCTTGCAAATCCACATCAGAGCTTTCATCAAAGGGCAGAAAACCTATGAGCTCCACTTTAGGAATGCAGTCGTTCACATATCTAACAAAGAGTGGTAGAAACTTTGCCTCGCCCACTGAGATTGCTCTATCAGTGATGATGGAAAAGAAAGGAGAGTCCTGAACTTCAGTGAGGATCGTTTCTCGTATTGCCTTCACTATACTTTGTAGCATTTCCCCCTCTGAAAATGATGTCCCTTCCTTCTGTACCCAATGACATGAGGCAAGTTTCTGTACAACAGCATCTTGCTCTGGTTTGTTAAGGTCGATCAACGAGCAGTTTCTCCTTGCAAGTGTGGCTGCCTGTTTGAAGACTTCTTCACAGGTCCTTATGTTCTCTCCTGGTTCATCAGAACGGCCATTCTCATCCACAACCTGCCCTGCATCTTGAGCCTTTACATGATGGTCCTCAGCAGCCACTTCTGCTATGATTTCAGACTGCTGCTGAGTCTCTATGCTCTCCGATCCCTCTTTGTGGATATCTGCTTCTAGAAGGGAGGGTAAACATTATTTTAGATAATGTACAAGTTTAAACAAAATGAATGACTCGAAAACACATCAAGGACTCAAATGAAAAGCCAGTCCCACAAATTACAAACCACTACCTGTTACTTCAGAATTCACCACTACTGTTCTGGAGTCTTTGTCCTGTGAAAAGAAGTACTTGTGAATAAATCAGAAAAAAAGAAATCAACTGATATGAAAAAAACGTTACCCAAAATAGTTTCACCTACATCACTAATTTTTACTCTTCTCTAACCCCCCTTAAAATATAAGGATATATGCTACATAATCATTATTAACGCAACTTTACAAACCTGCAGAGTGTCCCTGTTCTCTACTTCAATCATGTGGATGTCACCTGCAATGTCGGCAAAGTGGGCATTAATGTCGACATGAACTGAATTCACCCTACGCATTTTCTTAATGCATGTTATTGATCTTATTGTGAATGACTCATCTACCAGTAAAACAAATGTATACATCATACATGCACACACATATACTTTTTCCTACCCAAAAGAGAGGGAAACATTTTTTAGATAAAAAAGAAAAAGAAAGCATTAAGAATAATCCTAGACTACATACCTTCTGTTTTTATTTCAGCAGTCCTTCCTAAGGTTTTGGATTCTTTGTCCTGTGGAGCACAACAGACATTAGAAACACATCTGGAAAGCAAATAAAACATTTAAAACAAGCAACTAATTTTAACAAAACTGATCCTTACCAGGCAAATGCCCTCCAGTGTCTTAGGTGTGAGCTTTAAGCACTGAGCAACCATTCTGTCTAGGTCTCTGTTGAAGTCAATGCCGACCTGAAGCATGGCTAAACAGGGCAATCTGTCCATTGGTGAGGAGTTGCTCAAGTAGTCTTGATACATTTTATGCCGCTTCACCTCACCACAATATTCCAAAGCTGTGCTTGGCAACACGCACATAATCTTCAGCAACGTATTGATGTTCACAAAGTACTGCATGAGGGGTAGACGCAGAGTCTGAAAAATGGTCTCTGGTATGGTTACACTGACCACTTTAGTTTTCCACTTCACTTTCCAGCAGCTCAGCTCCGTGAAGAAATTGTCAGGATCTGGAAGGTCACCCATGTACAATGGAGGTTTTGACTTGAGCGTTTCAAAAACATAGCTCATTGTCACGGAGCACGGGACCAAGGACAGTAAGTTGAGAGCCTCCTTGTGGTCATCAGAAAAATAATCTTTCACCATGTTTATCAGGTGGTCAACTAAAGGGACACTCATTGCATCTTTGTAGTATGAACCTGGTTTCAAGAGACTGTCCCTTGGAACAACCACACTATCAGGCACTTTAACCTGCACACCCAGACTCTGAGCAAAACAACAAGCTTCATCAAACCAGTTCTGATGGAAAACCTTGATGTTGGTCTTCACTCGGTTAAGCGTGGCCACAATGCCACTGATCTGGCTGAGCTGCGAGGCAGCACTAAAATGGTCTTTCTGTAGCGCTGCACTCAGTTCTCTGGTGAAGGATGAGGCATTCTTTAGCGCAACAATTGCCACAATGAAGTCAAAGTCCCGAATTACCTGGAGTAGTCTTTTGGCTCGGTTGGATACCGCCAAACTCCATCTTTGTGGTTGGCAGTTATCAATATTTTCTAGCCAATCTGCCAGAGGCTCCAGAATCTGAGCGAAGACTTCGTAGGAGTCATGCTTTTCAAGCCAAGAAGAGCAGAATTTTCCTTGAAGCTCATGGATTTTCTCATAGCTCTCCCTTAGGCCTATGGCTAAGACTTGATCCAACTGTTTCTCGAGGGCAGGCATGCTTTGGAAAAAAGACACTATCTCCTCTAATGTGTCTATAGCTCTGATGATTGCAGCTACTGGAACTGACCTTGACCACCAGGTATTGAAAGAGTAACATGAGCAGTGTGTGCATATAGCAAGAGGATACTTCTCCTGTATTTTACATGCAAAAGCCTTGAGCTTGTAGGACACTTCACCAGAGCCAAGGTAAGCTTGACCTCTGCAGTAGCTTAAATCCAGATGCCACTCATTGGTGATGACATCATAAAGTCGTTCGCACATGGCCTCAGTGTCAAGAGTAACCTCGACAAATCCCATAAGCTCAAGGCGCATGACATCGAAACTGTCAACAAATCTGAGGAAGATGGGCAAGTAGTCAGTCTCTCCAAATCGGACAAGTCTGTCGATAAACAGGGAGAAGAATGAATTTCTGACCTCTGAAAGAATCCTATCCCTAACAACATCCTCACACACTTTAAGGACTTCATTCATCTCAGATTTGGTCACATATTCTACTTCTTGATCTTGATCACCCTGAGTGTGTCTGCTTTGCCTGCTATATGCTGCAGTGACAGCAGCCTGTAATGCAGATTTTAAAGCCTCTTTATCAGTTTCTGCACACTCGGGCGGTTTCTGTCTCTCAACATCCATATTTAAAGTCATCTCTCTCTGTTCTTCTGCATCTTCTTTAGAGGCGTCATTTGCACTGGTTTCTGGAACTGCTGTATAGGGGTTGAAAAAAACAAAAAACAAAATCAACAACTGCAATATAAAATTCAGTAAAATTCAATAATCTTGTTTGAGCAATGAAAACTAGAAGACTGTTAAAGTGGCCCTATTATGGTTTTTCAAATATTCCCTCTCATGCAGTGTGTAATGTCGCTGTTTGTGAATGTAAGTGTTCTGCAAAGTTGTAAAGTTGAAAGTGCATGATAAATAAAGTTACTGTCCCCTAAAAGAAAGAATCGAACCACCTAAACGAGTCATTGATATTTGCATTATGTCTGAACATGTTGTACGCTGTCTGCCCGCGAACGACTTGTCCCACCCTCAAACATGTAATTTTACTGACAACTGCTTCTCAAATCTCTGAGTTCATTCAGAATCACAAACTGTAAGTATGAATAATTATTGATGTATACATTTTCTACCGGGTGTTTAAAAAAAAACAGTTTTGTGTTTTACATTGTGTTTCCGGCTAACTTGCGTTATGACGGTCTTACTGAAATACTTCTGCTCATCAGCTGTGGGACACTATTACCTAAAACTGTGTGTAGTAATTCAGATCGTCTGTCGTTCTTACTACTTTGGAGTAAAGATAAAGGATAGAGCAAGATTTGTTTTACAAAAGTTTATGTTCCATCAGTCATTCATGTTAGCGCTGGGCTAATGTATGCACTGTTATTGATACAGTACAATACACACATGGGTTTGTTGATGGACACACACTTGTTAATGCTGATGGTGAGGAATTACAGCTGCAACATCTCAAATGTACCTCAAAATGAGTAGCGCATCACTGAGAAACATCCTGCTCAAGTCGTCCTTGTGACGGAGGTTTGGGTTGAATAACTAGTTCTTCCAATGTTTCATCATTGGACTCACGCTCGGATTGATATGGTAAAATCAACGTCATCGTTACTGTCTTTACAGTGTGTACAATCGCTGAGCTTTAGGAAGCCTCCGGAGCTGATGTTCAGTTATGGTAATGAGCTGTACGCGGTAGACCAATCACAAAACACTGGGCCGTCTGAGCAATCAGAGCAGAGTAGCTCACGGAAAGGAGGGATTTAGAGAGACTGATTCATCTGTCGAGTCGTTTGAGAATCATTGAAAAATGTGGTGCAATGTATATTGAGAAAATGTGTGTTTTTTGACCTTTGCATGTAAACCTGTTGTAGGAGACTCCAAAACAAAATCAGGAGTCTTTCAAATAGCATAATAGGGGCACTTTAAAATTTTTAAGATGAATATGAGAATAAGTGAGAAGTTTTACCTGATGGTTGCACTTCCATTACATCATCCTAAAAAACACACAAAAATGTGAACAGCAGGTTAAAAAACATATTTGAGTGTTTTTGCCATTATTTATCTCCTGTACACAAATAATAATAAAAACATTAGTTTAAAATATGTTTACCTCTTGTAATAGATGCAGGATTTCTGGATATTTCTTTACATAGGCCTCCACCATTTCCTCAATGCTGAAGTGGACATCTTGATTGACATAAACAAAGGCCATATTGCTCAGTCTTTTTTCCACTGGTACTTCTTTCATGTAGGTGTGATACCGGTCCAGCACCATGTCGTACTGCCCATACACATCTGAATCGGCGTGGACACAAGGGATGGTCCCCAGCACTCTCAACAGGCTCTGTACATTTGGGTAAAAGCCTATATCTGGGATCTTGAGGGTAGCAAACACGCTAGTGGGAAGGATTCTTCGCTTGCTAGCATGCCTCCATTTCACTTCCCAACAGCCCAGCTCATCATAAAAGGAGTCAGGACGTGCTAAGTTATTCAGGTTAGCATCCGCAACTTTGTCTTTGCGGATGCTAAAATTGTGGTCAGCCATGTATGAGGGCACCAGTGACAACCATCTGAGGATTCTTGCCATTTCAGTGCCAAGGACTCTTTTGACTTCATCAACAAGGTACTGCAAAACCTTCTTGCTCAGTGCTTCCCTGTAGTAATCCTCCAATGATGCTTGTGGCTTCTCCGTGCCGTCACCGTTAGTCACCATCTCCACTGGCAAATTGACAGACACCCCCAATTTCTTGGCTCTGCCCAATGCATCAGAGAACCACTTCCTGTGAAAAATGGGAATCTCCTGCATATGTTTGGTGAGAAGCTTTAAGGCGTTTGAGATGGTGTACTGTAAAGTGCTGCTGATGCTGATTATTCCCCTGAGGCTGGGGTTCAGGATGCTTACACAACACAGCGTGTTCTTTAAGACCACAAGAGTAATGATGAAATTGAAGTTCTTCAGCTTCTCTTTCAGCTTTAGAAGTACTTCGACAGTGTCTGCATCCACATCTGAAAGGGCACTGGTGCACATCTCTCCAATGCTGCTCAAAAGCGGCTCCAAGATTTCAAGCATGGTCTGGAAAGCATCGGTGCCATATTCCCATTGGTTCTGGCAAGAATCCTTGATTCGGTCCACCTCACCTTTGATGTGGCTGTATAAAGCAGTGATCTTCATATCAAGTTTCTTCGCCAGAGTTTCAGATTGCCTAATAACGGCAGCGACCTGCTCTACAGTATCAACAACGTCTTGAATTGGAAGGATAGGCATGGAGCGAATCAACCACATGTTGAAGGCGTAGGGCTCACTGGGGGACAAAACAACCTGTGGAAAATCCCGCAGCATCCTGCAGGAGAGATCCTTCAGCTTTTGAGACATGCTACCTGATGACAGGTAGGTGAAGCCACGGCAGTGCTCCATTCGCAGGCCCCACTTGTTGCGGATCTCGGATATAAGCATTAGGAAAAGACTGTCAGAGTCAACATCACAGGGAAGGAATCCCATGAGGTGTTTCTGTGGGAAGCCTTCACCTGTGACAGAGCGGATAAACACAGGAATCTGGTCCTTGCCCTCAATGTTTATTTTGTCTTGGAGAAGTATGGAAAAGAAGCGTGCAAGGCGGAGGCTATTGCGGATTTCCTCACGCATCACATCCTCACCTAAGGTGAGCACTTCTTTTTGGTCGATCTTCTCTGCACATATGGTATTGACAGAAAGCGGCCCAGCTGGGTCACTCCCCAATGGTTTAACAGTGTTAAGAGATGCATTGTTGGCGATGCTGAAACCAGTGAAGGCTAACGTCTCTTTGAAATAGTCTTTCAAAGTTTCCTTCGCTTTGGAAATAGCAGGATCCTCCTCTGATTCATCATGTGCCGGAGGATTTTGAGTTTCAGCATTCTCTGCTGAGTCACTCTCAACTTTAACTTCCACCTCTGTCACAGAGGGGTTTGAGTTATCGGTGGTACCTTCAAAAAAGGAGAGGGAGAGAGAGGGAGAGAGAGGGAGAGAGAGGGAGAGAGAGGGAGAGAGAGGGAGAGAGAGGGAGAGAGAGGGAGAGAGAGGGAGAGAGAGGGAGAGAGAGGGAAAGAGAGGGAGAGGGAGGGAGAGGGAGGGAGAGGGAGGGAGAGGGAGGGAGGGAGAGAGAGAGGGAGAGGGAGGGAGAGAGGGAGGGAGAGAGAGGGAGGGAGAGAGAGGGAGAGGGAGGGAGAGAGAGGGAGGGAGAGAGAGGGAGAGAGAGGGAGAGACACACACAAACACACTTAAATACAAAATAATTACAAAAAGAGAGAATTCAAAGATGCTGACATGGAAATGCATTATCTACCTTTAGTTTTCTTTGTAACAATCGGCTCATCTCCTGTCTGAAAAAAAAAAAGTATCATCATATGCTAAAAAGTTTGTAGTCAACACTATAATGTGTAGAACACATTGTAGACATGACAAATAAAAACAATAAAAGGAGTATTACATGATATTTAATTAACATGTCAATCCCTGAAGTGTTTGTGCCCCTTTCACTGCATATTTAACTTTATGAACATCAACTTAAAAAAAAAAAAGTGGGTTTGCTCTGTTATTTTATGTTGCTTCATAAAAGCCTATATTATAGAATATAGCTCAGTTCAGTAGGCAACGCATGCAAAAATAGTTAGCACGGAAACCTACTGTGTGCTGGGTTCACAGTACTACGCTTTACAAAGAAACTCTTTAAAACCCGTCCAATACAGAACAATTCTTCAATAGGCATACCAGATTTTGGTAGATCCATCTTTTAAGGGAGTTGCTAGACAGCGTGCATTACTGATTTACTAATAACTATTCTGTTGAAAAAAATGTGTAAATCAGAGACTCACTTTCTCCCTTGTCCTTTTTCTGTTGCTAGTTTGTGCATTTTCCTGGTTGGATGCAAAATCAAATATAGTTGGAATGGCATCATCCTTCAAAACAGACTTGAGATTGCTCTGAAAAAAAAAAGAAGGAGTTTTATACATTTTACCACACAGGGGTATACTGAGACATAGGGTTGGGGCAGGGACAAGGAGAATTATTTGGGAATTTGTGAATGATTTATATTTCAAATATGAATAAATAAAATAGAATGTGAATTAGGATGTGCGCAATGACTAATTTCATAACCGTTTAAACGGTCCTCATAGCATAAGTCTGCACGTTACGGTATTGTTGTTCGTTACCACAGCGTGTCTGGGTTTGAATGCGCTTCTTGTGTATGGAAAGTATCTGTACTGTACACATGACAGGCGGCAAAATCACAAGAAAAGCTTAACGTGTACTGACAACTATACATTATTTAACCGTATTTTCTTATCGTTGAGATGTTGATATAGCAACTGTTCAAGTGTAAAGTAAGTTTCTCTTTTAATCTGATATAAAATGTCATACCTTATTGTCCCTCATAACCGGTAGTATAGCAAGCCTAAGCGTTACCAGTTTGACATGACAGAAGAAAACGTAAAAGTTGTGTAAGCTTTCAAAATCCCTCCCTCACTTTGCTCATCTTCCGAGTGGACGTTTCTCTGAACACGCCGCGAGCGCCAGAGAAAACAACGCATGCAAAACCTGAGATAAAATTAAATGATTTTGTTTTGCTGCAGATATACACTTTTCAAAATAATATATTAATTTTAAGGTGTAACATTAACATGACGGTAATTTAAACATTGCCTTTGTAAAAAAATATAAAGCAAAACATTAAATGCGTTTAAAAAAAAACGAATTGTAAACGACTATTATTTTCCAAGTTCGTTTAAACGACTAGTCGGCTAGTGTTGCACATCCCTAATGTGAATAAAAAAATCAGCAATTTATAAACAATTTTTTTTTTAATGACATCCCAATTAAGGCATAGCTGAAATTATCCCATGACTTACTCACCCTCCAAGTCATCTTCCTTCAGACGAACACAATCAAAGTTATATTAAAAAATATCATTGCTCTTCCAAGCTTCATAATGGTAGTAAATGGCATTCCTGATTTTGAAGTCCAAAAAAGTGCATCCATCCATCATAAAAGTAATCCATATGACTCCAGGGGGTTAATAAACACCTTCTGAAGCAAAGCGATGGGTTTTTGTAAGAAAAATAACCATATTTAAAATTTTAAACTAAAATAGCTAGCTTCCGAAAGACAGCCTACGCAAGTTGACTTGTGTCAAAAGAGTAAGTGGTTCAAACAAATAGGGCTGGGCAACAAACTCAAGCTCCTCTTCTCTTATATAGAAATCCTGACATTTCTCCTTAAAAATTCTGTTTTCGCCTTTGTTACCGGTGTTTTGTTTTGCTCCATCGTCAATACGTCAGGTCAGGGGTCACTCTTTCGCCATAAAACGATGCGTACTGCCATCTGTCGGAAGCTAGTCATTTCAGTTTATAAAGTTTTAAAGTGCCACTATTATGCTATTTTAAAGTTTCCCAATTTTGTTTTGGCATCTCCAACAACAGGTTTACATGCATCAAAAAAAAAAAGTTTCATTTCCTGATAATACACATTGCACATCACCACAATGTTCAATGATTCTCAAACGACTCGACGGATGAATCAGTCTCTCTAAATCCCTCCTTTCCGCGAGCTACTCTGCACTGATCGGACAGGTGGCCAAGTATGTTGGGATACCACGTACAGCGCGCATTTCGGAAGCAAACGTCCATTACGATAACTAAACTCCAGCTCCAGCTTCGATAGTACAAATTACAGACAATCTGCGTTAATAGAATCAGGTTTAGGTAAGAGTGGCCCACAGCTGATTTACAGTAGTACTTCAGTAAGACGTTATTCAGTAATAACGACACCGTCACAATATGAAACACATTGTAGAGCACAGCGTCTTCTCGACATGATGCTATCCAGTATCCACAGGAATCAGCTGCCGTGTTTGAGGTGTTGAATAGTGGAATATGCTAATGTTTCGTCTCGACTTCACAACGAAAAACTGTTTAATTGACTCAGAGTCGACTTACTTTTGAGAGACAATAACTTTATATACAGTGCACTTTCAGATTTAAACTTTGCAGGATGTTTTCATTCACTTCTTACACACGACGTGAAAGGTAATTTTCAAAAATCCATAGTAGGGGCACTTTAATCCCCCGGAGCCGTGTGAATTACTTTTATGATGGATGGATTCACTTTTTTGGGCTTCAAAATCTCAACCCCCATTCACTGCCATTATAAAGCTTGGAAGAGCCAGGATCTCCGATTGTGTTTGTCTGAAAGAAGAAAGTCATATACACCTAGGATGGCATTTTTGGGTGAACTATCCCTTTAACGTATCAAATTGTACATCATTTAAATGCAAAGTAATCATCTAGTTTAGCCACTAAAACGTACACTAAAGCATGCATCATCATTGTTAATCCTTTAATAACCTTTAGTTAAATCACCAACATTCATGCCATTTTACATTAAATCTGCTTTCAGTCAGAAAACTAATTTTAATAGCATGTAGGTAATTTAATTTGACATTTATAAAGACCACTCGTCAACCATAGGAAACTAATTAATTTCACTGGATTCGTTCACTTACGTCAAGAATACAAAGAAGTTAATAATGAAAAGGGTGCACACGGTCCTTAAAACAGAAGATGCTCACTTACTTGCCGACATATCACTGACGTCTCAAAATGTTTTGAGCACAATTTGTAGTTCCTGTGCAGATCTTCAGGCGTGTTGGTCTCCAGATCTGGTCTGTGGCACTTAACCACCCATTGTTTACATCTAAAGATAAGAGGTAAGGTTACTGCAGTAGTGCAAAAAGTAGTCAAATCAAAGATCACAGGACTAAAACAAAGCATATCTGTTTAATAGAAGCACATTTCCAGATAGCACACACACACAAAGAAACCAAATAAAGCCATAAACAGAATAACGTGTTCTGGGGGAATTAAATTCCTGCCATTTTGGGAAGGGCCTGATGATGGCGAACGTGCACAGGACTCATTGCTTACAGTAACCCCATAAAAGTTGAATCACTTTTAAGAAACACGAATGATGATTTCCGAACTGCCAGCTACAAAGTAAACCTTTGCACACACACACAAATATTAATGCTAGAAACATAATGACAATAAAGGTGCAATGCATTCAATGAATCATTGCAAAAGGAGAAGCTAACCAGCTAACAAATAAGGCTAATTCTGCACTTAAATCAATCTAAATGGGAATAGCGTTGATTAAAGCGCGACTGCATGTACGCCCAAAAGGATGCACTCACCGATCAGGATCCAGCGGGAAACTAAAGAGGGAGACGTTGGACTGGTCCGCACTCTGCTTGCAGTTTGCTGCGGCACAGCATTCGGGCATTTTGGACTTAATCATAATGAATATTGCATTGCATGAATCCTCCAGCACAAAAGGACACGCGTTGACAGCAAAAAAAAGAGCGCGCGCGCGCTCGTCTACACAGAGTTTACGCTATCGAGCGCGTTTTCCGATCGTCGCGTGCATGGAACTGGAACTTGCTCATGGCCGAAATGTTGCTACTTTCACATCGGAATCAACAACCAGGAAGAACACCTATGCAGAGCGGAAATGGACTAAGCTGAAGACGGATCCCCCCCCAAAATAACTCTACCACCGTCATTCGTTCCCCTTCTCGCGTGCATTTACAAAACAAAAAAGTATCAAAACGCAGCACAAGTGATTTAAAAAAAAAAAATTTTTTTTTTGTATATTTCTCAAATACAAATGGTTTCCCTTCTCCACGAGGCGCCAGAGGGGTTTTTTGTAACCCACGTGAACATTCGTGGTCACACCCATTTAATAACACTTAATATAAAAGTCATAACTATTTATAGGTGTAAGTATGCATGCAACAATTAACCCCACCACTAACATTTCATTTTGAAGGATCTAATATAAGCTCAGACTGTCTCCATTTCATACTCTAAAATATGTCAAAACCACCACATTTGGTACATGCATTATTTTAGCTTATAGTAATATTTGAATGCTTACTACTTTTATAATCAATTTCGTTTGGTAGACATTGTCTATTCTACTGGAGTATTTTTTCCCATTAGATACAGATTTAATGTTTTTGAAACCTTTTTAGAAAAGGTATGCGTTATGTTCAATAATAGGATTTGAACTGGTTTCATAACGTGATTTCTATATAATGTATATTAGCTAAGCTTTGTGATGTGGTAATATAAATCTTTAGTAAATGTAATATGCATGCAAAATAAATATGTGCATGACAAAAATCTGTAAAGCATATTTCTATATTCTATTTCTACAGGGCCATACTCTTGTTTCTGTGATGCACAGGTGTATCTGCCAGGTATGTTGTCAGTCATTGTTTCACAGTGCTGCATGTTAATTTAGCTTTTTAACTTCAGTTTGCTCCTCTAAAAGATGTCATAACCACCATATTTGGTACATGCATTAATATGTATTCTAATTTCAAATTATATTAAGTTTTATTATTAATTTCATCTAGTAGATATTGACACTTGACCAGTAAAATAGCTAAGCTTTGTGATATGGCAATATAAATCTTTAGTAAATATAAAATGCATGCAAAATATTGATTTGCATGACGTAATAATTCAAAATAAAATGCACTATAACTGTTTAATTATATTCTTTATAGAAATATTATTAAATGTAATAATACAGTGTCCAAAGGTCATTTATTAGACAGTCCAAATGAAAAAGTTGTTTTAATATAAAATTATACCAAAGATAAAGAGAACACATAAGATTGTATTTAATTCTGAAAAATACACATTCATGGAGCTGGGCAGGAAAATACCTTTTAATGTTTTCAAATTGAGGGTACATGTATATATACACAATGTTAAATGAAACAGTAGGACAATAAGAAAAGGCTCGAGTCCTGGTAATCTTGGCTGACTGTACATGAAAAGCAAACGTAGCAAAATTACAAACTGCCGATTGACAAGCAGAGTTATCATACTGCCATAAATAAGACTGTAATCAATCACGTTTCTCCGATGGCTCACTATCTGGATACATTTTCAAGTATGTCTCCACCATGTTGTCCAAATCGTGCTTAATGGCAGAGTTAATATAGAACAGGGCCATACTCTTGTTTCTGTGATGCACAGGTGTGTCTTCCAGGTATGTTGTCAGTCGTTGTTTCCCATTGCTGCATTTCTCATTGGTCAGAGCAAAGACCGGCAGATTGTACAGGACTTTTAGGAGAGCACACACGTTGGGGAAGAACTTCACGTCGGACAGCTGAAGTGTCTCGTAGATGGTCGCTGGCAATACAACATCTTTACTTCCATGCTTCCATTTGATCTTCCAGCAGTGCAACTCGGCAGGAAAGGTGTCTGGGTTTAGCAGGTCATCTTTGTAAATGTCTGCACTGGTCTCCTCTGTGGTGTTGAACTTCAACTGTCCCATGATGGCAGGGACAAGCGACAAGGACTTCAAGGCCTTCAGGTGATTTTCAGAGAAAAGGTCAGGGAGCTCCTTAATCACATGGCTGACCACGGGAAGGGTGACTTGCTCTTTATAGTAGGTCTCAGGTTGGATTTCCTCACCAGATGTTGGTCGTTTTCTGAAGTACAGCCGAGGTACTTTCACTGGGATTTCAAGGGCTGCAGCCAGGTTGACGGCCTCCTCGAACCAGAATTCATGGTAGACCTCGATATTGTCGTAAACTTCATTCAGAGAATGCAGGACAGCAGTCAGACTGTTGGATGCGAAGAAGACCTCATTTGTTTGCCCTTGCAGATTCTTCCCAAAGGCTCTGGTGAAGGAAAGGGCATTTTTGAGCACCACCAACGTCATGACAAATTCAAAATCGGCCAACGCCTCGGATATGATGAAGGCGTTGTGCGCCACTTCATCGTTCCATTTGTGATCTTCATTGTCATGGACGCTATCCATGCAAAGCAGGAGAGACTCCAGGAGGTCAACAGCTACTTCGAATGTGTCGTGCTGCTCGGTCCACTTCGAGTTGCACGCCTCCTTAAGGACACTGGCTTTCTCTTCATTTCCCTGGTAGTAGATGGAAATCGCACTTTCCAGCTGATTTTGCAACAAGGGCGATTTACTGAAAAATGCATCCAGCTTTTTTAGAGTAGACATGACGAGATGCACTCCTGTGAACGTCATTGTGCTTGCCAAGCTGATGTTCAAGGAGCAGTTGGAGCAAGGGGTGAGAACGGCTAGTGGGTGTAGCTCGGCGATTCTGGCCACCACTGCTTTGACCTTCATAGCGGACACACCCGAACACAAATATGCCTGTCCTCTGCAATACTGCATGTCCAGGCCACATTTCTCGGTCACTTCAGCAACAAGCCTCTCAGTGATAGCCTCCACATCACCTTCAAAGAGCAGGAACCCGACTAACTCCTCCCGGAGGCAGTTGGTCTTGTCCACAAAACGCACGAACAGCGGGAGATGGCTCTCTCCGCCGATCTCAACCAGGTTGTCTACAACCAAAGAGAAGAAGCGTCCTTCTTTAACATCAGCTAAAAGCTCTTCACGAATGCCCTTTTCTATCACTCCCAACATCTGCTGCAATTGAGTAGAGGAGCAGTACTCGAGGTTTACAGGCGACCCCTCGAACTTCTTTCTAAGGTATTCGTCGCCTGCGTTGATCCGGTACTCCAACAGTGCCTGGAAGTTGCTGGGAGTGAAGCTTTTGCTTCTGGGTTCTTTGTCAGAATGCCCATGCAGAGGGATGTTCTGTGTCCCCATCATCACGACAACGTCAAACAGAGACTTGAGATACTCTTTATTCAGCGTTTCCTCATCAATGACCTGAGGGCTGCTGTCGACCCCATCGCCGTTTTTGCTCGCACTGACCTCTTTGGTTGCTGTCTCACTGTTATCTTTAGTTTCCTCACTTTGGGAGTCCGCTGAGAATGTAAAAACAGTATTTGTGTAAGTTTAGTCATTATTTTGTATTGTAGAATGCATGTAAATATATAGAATGTCAAATAGAGGGTATGCACGTGACGTCAAAAAATCATATCCTATATATTGTATTGTTATATATGTTGTATTAACAAGTAATCAATTAAATATTTACCATCATATATTCTGCATAATTAGATGTTTTTAAATAAGCACTGACAAAAACTATACAAGTTTTAGGGCTGGACGAGTCAATATATATATATATATAAAAATTGCGTTTTCGCAGTTTCCCCTATTAAATCCAGTCACGCAGCAGCTCTTTTGCCACTCGGTCCGGCTGAGGGGGGCGGGAAAGTGACCTCAATAAATGCAGACCCTCTATAGCTAAAAAAATTGCTGATTTTGCGAGGGAAATGTAAATATGTGAGAATATATTGCAATGGCAATCATAAAACAAAGACAAAATAAAAAAGCAACTCACATTTATTCTTCTTCGCGTCAGGGGCATCCTTATTTTCCGTCTGTTAAAGAAATCGGTATGCTTTTAGTAAACCACTCACATTCAGTATTTAGACAGAATTGACTTTCAACTTTGAAATGTAAAGAGGCAGGCATAATACGGTACAGTATCACATAGACACATACTGAGCAACTATTACCTCATTATTTGACCGTTTGAGGGAAGGATTGTCAAATATGGTTGGTACCGCACTATCCTTCAGTACAGTCCTGAAAGGGCTCTGGATAATAATCACAATAATGTGCAATGCAATATGTTAGAGATCACATGCTATTTGTAGTGTCCAATAGTTGCTATACTATTCTATACAGCAATTTATAATACTTGTATAGTTACTATAAACGCAGTTTATAAGTGAACTGAAAAGTAAGCAGTAACAGCACCTAAAATACACCCTTTCCATTAAACTAGTTTTATATTAGTTTTATTTTAACCACATTAGAAAACTACCACAACAATTTCATATTGAGCATGAATGCATGACTTACAGTTTTGGTTATCAAGTTAGGTTCAAAGTGCCTTGCACACAGTCTGTGGTATTTGTTCAGATGATCAGGCGTTTTGTCTTTCAGGTCTGAGCGACTGCAGTTTTCCACCCACTTCTTACATCTAGGGAATAAATGTGACATGAAAAGCAGTTATTAAAGGGATAGGTTCACCCAAAAATTAAAATTAGCCCATGATTTACTCGCCCTCAAGCCATCCTAGGTGTATATGACATTCATAATATCCTGGCTCTTCCAAGATTTATAATGGCGGTGAATAGAGGATGACATTTTGAAGCCCAAAAAAGTGCATCTATCCATCATAAAAGTACTCCACACACACTCCTTCTGAAGCGAAACGATGTGTTTGAGTAAGAAAAATATCCATATTTAAAACTTTATAAACTAAAATAACTAGCTTCCGACAGACGGCCGTACGCACTGATTTACCTGACACGTGACGTACGCGGAAGCGCAGAGGATAGAGCAAAACAAAACACCGGTCACGAATTAGAAGTCTAAAACAAGTTTTTAAAAAGAAATGTGGGAGGAGCTTGAGTTTGTTGTTTGAACCGCAAGAGGCGTCAAAGCTTACGGTACTCCTACATCCTACGCCATACATCGCGCCAGGAGTTACTCTTTTGGTGCAAGCCGACTTGCGTAGGCCATCTGCCGGAAGCTAGTTATTTTAGTTTTTGAAGTTTTAAATATGGATATTTTTCTTACACAAACGTTTATTATCCCCCCAGAGCCATGTCAGGGATTCTGCAGGAATGTAAGGAATAAATTGAAGGGAACATAACACGTCAATATGTTCAATATAAATGTCTAGGAAGCGCACAATGATTTGTATTAGCAGCACTTTGAAGTTTGAAAATACAATTTCCAAATAAACTTTTTAATTCATTTTTACAAAAAAAAAATAGCTTTGAAATAAGAAATCATGTGAAAGTGATTAAAACAAGAACATTTTCATACCCACTGACAGACACTTGTTCTAATTTAAGCATAACATTTTGTTCAATTTTTCAGAAAAAAGACATCATTTTTTAAAAAAGAAAATGCATCTTGATTTAAGGATGTTTGTACTGAAACATACTTTTGCAGTTCATACAATTTAATTTAGCAACTAAATTTAGGGTCCTATGAATTTTTTTTATAGTTTATTCTATTAAAACAGAAAGATTTAAATGGTTAAATTCAATTCTATTAATCAAAAAGCATGTCTAATTAATTAAACAGACAATTTAACAACAATATATTAAGTTTAACAAAAAAATACAGTTTGCATCGCAGTAATCATAGGGCCCTAATTTAACTTAAATTGTGGAAGGTCAAATTAAGACTTTTTTAAAGAAACCCTGCGTTTGGATGTTTTTTTAATGATGGATGGATGCACTTTTTGGGCTTCACAATATAATGCTCTATTCACTGCCACTATAAATCTTGGAAAATATGTTTTAATATATTGTATTCTTCTGAAAGAAGAGTGTCACCTAGGATGGCTTGAGGGTGAGTAAATAAAAAAAAAGTATTTTTAATTTTTTGAGTGAACTACCCCTTTAAGAATAATGATGTACGTTAGACGTGTAAGATTGTGTCTGTGTCATAATAATATAGTGCACTGTTGATTGTGTCTGGTTGCTAATACACAACATTCACAAAGAGATCAACGAATGACAGATGAGTACATCCAATCAGACTTTCCTATCCTATATAAACAATAGAAATGCTGAGTAACACTGAAGAATAACTCATCTTTGTGTAGTATATAAACACTAGAATACGTTACATGACAGACTTGCATCTGCTCTTTAAGCAAGCTAACTAGCTCAGTAGAGCTCTGCGTAGGCTGTACTGGTAAATAAACGAAGTTAAATGAAGGTCAAACGCGAAATCATATCGTCTGGATAACAAAGAGTGGGATAGGTGAGGGAAACGTGTGTAATACCTCTCGGGATCCCGTGGAAACCTGAAGAACGCCAGCACCGAGTGAGTGCTGTTCCTGGAGCAGTTCAGCGCCGCGCAGAAATTAGGCATCGTTCGTTCACTCTGAGTCGAATCTTAATAGCGAATCCAGTTCATTTGACTCACTGTTATGATATTCCCCTCAGAAAGTTTTAAAAATGTAGTTTTAGAGACTAATAAAGCGGTAAATTAATCGGCACTCTAGTGCTTTGTGTGGCCTGGAGGAGAAGCGCGTTGGAGTTCGTTTCCGTCCCACAATGCTTTGCTCGCGCAACGCGAGTTCAAATCCTCAGCCAATCAGCGGGCGCTTACGGGAAGAAATTGGCGGCAGTTGGGGAGGAACCGTTAATAAATTCAAAATAAATATTTTTTATGCGCGATATTAAAGCAATAGCTTTCAAAAAAATGTTTTTAAAAAATAAATAACGTGTGTAAATTACATTATTTTCGTTTTTGGGAGAGCTCCACATAAATACTATAGTAAGATTACTCTAGTAAATACTAGTGTTTTTTAACCATACTATAGTAAATCGTGGTATATTCTAGTATTTACTACACTTTGTTAATCTATACTACAGCTTACTGTAGTCAATTGTTAAAATATACTAGAGGTATAATTTACTGTAATATATTTACTATAGTATGGTTCAAAAACACTAGTATATTATAGTAAAATTACTCTAGTAAATACTGTTTTTGACTAGTATCTATATTTACGATAGTAAATATTTTACCTCAGTATTTACTATATTTTAACAATTGACTACAGTATGCACTATAGTAAATACTAAAGTATACTACAATTTACTGTAATATATTTACTATAGTATGGTTCAAAAACACTAGTATATTATAGTAAAATTACTCTAGTAAATACTGTTTTTGACTAGTATCTATATTTACGATAGTAAATATTTTACCTCAGTATTTACTATATTTTAACAATTGACTACAGTATGCACTATAGTAAATACTAAAGTATACTACAATTTACTGTAATATATTTACTATAGTATGGTTCAAAAACACTAGTATATTATAGTAAAATTACTCTAGTAAATACTGTTTTTGGCTAGTATCTATATTTACGATAGTAAATATTTTACCTCAGTATTTACTATATTTTAACAATTGACTACAGTATGCACTATAGTAAATACTAAAGTATACTACAATTTACTGTAATATATTTACTATAGTATGGTTCAAAAACACTAGTATATTATAGTAAAATTACTCTAGTAAATACTGTTTTTGACTAGTATCTATATTTACGATAGTAAATATTTTACCTCAGTATTTACTATATTTTAACAATTGACTACAGTATGCACTATAGTAAATACTAAAGTATACTACAATTTACTGTAATATATTTACTATAGTATGGTTCAAAAACACTAGTGTATTATAGTAAAATTACTCTAGTAAATACTGTTTTTGACTAGTATCTATATTTACGATAGTAAATATTTTACCTCAGTATTTACTATATTTTAACAATTGACTACAGTATGCACTATAGTAAATACTAAAGTATACTACAATTTACTGTAATATATTTACTATAGTATGGTTCAAAAACACTAGTATATTATAGTAAAATTACTCTAGTAAATACTGTTTTTGACTAGTATCTATATTTACGATAGTAAATATTTTACCTCAGTATTTACTATATTTTAACAATTGACTACAGTATGCACTATAGTAAATACTAAAGTATACTACAATTTACTGTAATATATTTACTATAGCATGGTTCAAAAACACTAGTGTATTATAGTAAAATTACTCTAGTAAATACTGTTTTTGGCTAGTATCTATATTTACGATAGTAAATATTTTACCTCAGTATTTACTATATTTTAACAATTGACTACAGTATGCACTATAGTAAATACTAAAGTATACTACAATTTACTGTAATATATTTACTATAGCATGGTTCAAAAACACTAGTATATTATAGTAAAATTACTCTAGTAAATACTGTTTTTGGCTAGTATCTATATTTACGATAGTAAATATTTTACCTCAGTATTTACTATATTTTAACAATTGACTACAGTATGCACTATAGTAAATACTAAAGTATACTACAATTTACTGTAATATATTTACTATAGTATGGTTCAAAAACACTAGTATATTATAGTAAAATTACTCTAGTAAATACTGTTTTTGACTAGTATCTATATTTACGATAGTAAATATTTTACCTCAGTATTTACTATATTTTAACAATTGACTACAGTATGCACTATAGTAAATACTAAAGTATACTACAATTTACTGTAATATATTTACTATAGTATGGTTCAAAAACACTAGTATATTATAGTAAAATTACTCTAGTAAATACTGTTTTTGGCTAGTATCTATATTTACGATAGTAAATATTTTACCTCAGTATTTACTATATTTTAACAATTGACTACAGTATGCACTATAGTAAATACTAAAGTATACTACAATTTACTGTAATATATTTACTATAGTATGGTTCAAAAACACTAGTATATTATAGTAAAATTACTCTAGTAAATACTGTTTTTGACTAGTATCTGTAAGTTTTACCTCAGTATTTACTATATTTACTATACTATACTATACTATTTACTATATTTTAACAATTGACTACAGTATGCACTATAGTAAATCCTAAAGTATACTACAATTTACTGTAATATATTTACTATAGTATGGTTCAAAAACACTAGTATATTATAGTAAAATTACTCTAGTAAATACTGTTTTTGACTAGTATCTATATTTACGATAGTAAATATTTTACCTCAGTATTTACTATATTTTAACAATTGACTACAGTATGCACTATAGTAAATACTAAAGTATACTACAATTTACTGTAATATATTTACTATAGCATGGTTCAAAAACACTAGTGTATTATAGTAAAATTACTCTAGTAAATACTGTTTTTGGCTAGTATCTATATTTACGATAGTAAATATTTTACCTCAGTATTTACTATATTTTAACAATTGACTACAGTATGCACTATAGTAAATACTAAAGTATACTACAATTTACTGTAATATATTTACTATAGTATGGTTCAAAAACACTAGTATATTATAGTAAAATTACTCTAGTAAATACTGTTTTTGACTAGTATCTATATTTACGATAGTAAATATTTTACCTCAGTATTTACTATATTTTAACAATTGACTACAGTATGCACTATAGTAAATACTAAAGTATACTACAATTTACTGTAATATATTTACTATAGTATGGTTCAAAAACACTAGTATATTATAGTAAAATTACTCTAGTAAATACTGTTTTTGACTAGTATCTATATTTACGATAGTAAATATTTTACCTCAGTATTTACTATATTTTAACAATTGACTACAGTATGCACTATAGTAAATCCTAAAGTATACTACAATTTACTGTAATATATTTACTATAGTATGGTTCAAAAACACTAGTATATTATAGTAAAATTACTCTAGTAAATACTGTTTTTGACTAGTATCTATATTTACGATAGTAAATATTTTACCTCAGTATTTACTATATTTTAACAATTGACTACAGTATGCACTATAGTAAATACTAAAGTATACTACAATTTACTGTAATATATTTACTATAGTATGGTTCAAAAACACTAGTATATTATAGTAAAATTACTCTAGTAAATACTGTTTTTGACTAGTATCTATATTTACGATAGTAAATATTTTACCTCAGTATTTACTATATTTTAACAATTGACTACAGTATGCACTATAGTAAATACTAAAGTATACTACAATTTACTGTAATATATTTACTATAGTATGGTTCAAAAACACTAGTATATTATAGTAAAATTACTCTAGTAAATACTGTTTTTGGCTAGTATCTATATTTACGATAGTAAATATTTTACCTCAGTATTTACTATATTTTAACAATTGACTACAGTATGCACTATAGTAAATCCTAAAGTATACTACAATTTACTGTAATATATTTACTATAGTATGGTTCAAAAACACTAGTGTATTATAGTAAAATTACTCTAGTAAATACTGTTTTTGACTAGTATCTATATTTACGATAGTAAATATTTTACCTCAGTATTTACTATATTTTAACAATTGACTACAGTATGCACTATAGTAAATCCTAAAGTATACTACAATTTACTGTAATATATTTACTGTAGTATGGTTCAAAAACACTAGTGTATTATAGTAAAAGTACTCTAGTAAATACTGTTTTTGACTAGTATCTATATTTACGATAGTAAATATTTTACCTCAGTATTAACTATATTTTAACAATTGACTACAGTATGCACTATAGTAAATACTAAAGTATACTACAATTTACTGTAATATATTTACTATAGTATGGTTCAAAAACACTAGTATATTATAGTAAAATTACTCTAGTAAATACTGTTTTTGACTAGTATCTATATTTACGATAGTAAATATTTTACCTCAGTATTTACTATATTTTAACAATTGACTACAGTATGCACTATAGTAAATACTAAAGTATACTACAATTTACTGTAGTATATTTACTATAGTATGGTTCAAAAACACTAGTATATTATAGTAAAATTACTCTAGTAAATACTGTTTTTGACTAGTATCTATATTTACGATAGTAAATATTTTACCTCAGTATTTACTATATTTTAACAATTGACTACAGTATGCACTATAGTAAATACTAAAGTATACTACAATTTACTGTAATATATTTACTATAGTATGGTTCAAAAACACTAGTATATTATAGTAAAATTACTCTAGTAAATACTGTTTTTGGCTAGTATCTATATTTACGATAGTAAATATTTTACCTCAGTATTTACTATATTTTAACAATTGACTACAGTATGCACTATAGTAAATACTAAAGTATACTACAATTTACTGTAGTATATTTACTATAGTATGGTTCAAAAACACTAGTATATTATAGTAAAATTACTCTAGTAAATACTGTTTTTGACTAGTATCTATATTTACGATAGTAAATATTTTACCTCAGTATTTACTATATTTTAACAATTGACTACAGTATGCACTATAGTAAATACTAAAGTATACTACAATTTACTGTAATATATTTACTATAGTATGGTTCAAAAACACTAGTATTTACTAGAAAAAATATGTAAGTAATTTCACAATGGTTTGGTTTTTAAACCATACTATAGTACTTACTAAAGTAATTTTACTATAATATACTATAGTATTTTTTAACTTACTTTCTTTGCATCTTTTTCATATAATAAATGTGAATGATGACTGAAACCGTCATCCTGCACAACATCTCAAGCCATCATGAGGGTGAATCAGCTACATTTGTCATTTTGAACCCTTTAATACGTGCATCAGAAAATTAAAAACATTTCTAGTATGTTAATAATGACAAGGTATTTTTTATTACACTGAAATGGTCTTTATTAAGATGTTTTATGTCATAGTGCAGTGATTAAGAGAATGGTTAAAATACAGTGAACGCTCATCTTGCCTTTAAAAAGACATGGTCATTAGTGTGGGTTGAATTAAATCCTCGGAACAAAGTTTAGTTCATTAAAATGATAAATGACTTTACTGTACGTACAAAAAACACTTACACATTTAAAAGTGAGAAAGTGAACAGCTGAACAAATAACTGCAGAACATCTTACAAAGAGAAATGACATAAGTGAAAGGCAACACATTCTTTGGTTTGTTCATTTTTTTATACTCCTCAAAACAAAACGAATCCTACTTTTTTTTCCAACCGTGTCCATTTTTCCCCAACGTCCAGGTTCACAGAATGAACAAAGCAGTGTTGAGTTAAAATGCTACAAAGTACCAAAATAGCTCTTTATATATACACACACTGCATGAGCCTTATGTTAGCATAGAAGATACTTTCACAATAGTGCTTATTAATCAAATAATTGCCCTTAAAGTGTTAAGCCATTGAGGTTAATAGCAGCCAAATGCAACAAAGACTTAAATATTAAAATAAAGCATTTTCAATAGTGTCACATAGAGTACTTCAAATGTAGGTGTTATGTAGGCTATAAATGTCCGATTTGAAAGTGACATTAGTGTTGTATCAGCTTATATCGCTTAACTGCATACTTTTGCAAAGTCTCCAGGCTGATCAGGAAGGTCTTCCAGTAGGGCTGGGTTTTTTCTGTAGATGTAAGCACTTGCATCTGCATCGTCCATCTGCACCAGCTCAGCCAATGAGGAGATGCAAGCGTCATGGTCATTCAGCATGTCTGGCAGACGAGAGGACTTGCGCTGGATTCGTGTTGATCGTCGCACAGGCGTCAGAAACTTCAGGTCTTTGATGGTGCTTTTGCGTCGCGAACCACTGGCTGGTGCAGTTTCACAATCGATTCTCTTTTTCACACTAATGACGAGAAATTAATATTTAAACATCATAAGGCCTGTTCACACAAAGGACGATAACTATAACAATGATTATTAAGTTTTAATAAGCATTCTAATTTTGGGAGAATTAGGGTTGGGAATCGTAAGACATTTTCCGGTTCCGCCTAACAAAATGTAATTATTTCGATTCCTAATTTCAAATCCAATAAGGTAAACCTTAATTATCATTCACATTTAATGTTGTTTCAACCGCGGAAACACGTCAGTACACACCGTTTTTCAAGTTCAAGTCCACCGACGTTAATCTACTAATTCTCCTGACTGCTTTGTCGGACAAAACGGCAGATTTGGCGATGTGATTGGTCAGATCGCCTGTCAATCAAACTCCAGTGATTTCCAGTGATTTCAATCAAACTCGTGGCGAAGGGTGAATTAAACAAAGATACGATTGAAATAAAAATTCTCAGGTATTCAGGTACAAAAACTGTAATCAAATGTAAACTTTTTATTTATAAAATATAGGCTATACATACATATACATTTTATTAATACAGTTACAAAAGTTATTCTGTCTAGAACAGCGAGTGAATTCTCTCGTTTTCTTTTGTTTGATTAACGTTATCAGAGAAGGCATCAGGAAAATTAGGACTGTCACTGGAAAGAGCGTTAAAGCTCCTCAAGTCGTATTTTTGGTGGAAACTTTCTAAATGTGATGTAAACATACTGTCCTGTGACTACAAATAAACAGAAACAGACGCGACTGAATAAGTATGCGTGTCCTCTTTCTTGTGTGAAATAATGGTAAATACCACTTTATTTCTGTGGGACTAATGTGCAATCGTGACACAAATTAATTCATTATGATCAATGTGTCACTTATTATTGTAAAACATCGATGCTTGGGTTTTAAATCTTTAAGTAAACGACAAAAATGTCAACAAACGGCCGCTTTTATCACGTTCGTTTTGCGATCCCGCTAGTTTCCAGTGATTTCTTCTATTAGTTTTTTTGATAAAACTTCCATTAATTGGTGAAATAATAGTGTGACATTGTTCCAGAGAGGCACGTTACGGGCATGTGTTAGTGAAGCGCTGCGGAGCTTCTAGCCTGACGGTGGAAACGCAATGTGGTTTTGGGCTTGGTGCTACAGGTTAAAAAGCCTGTTCAGCTCGCACTGGCCCGACAGTGGAAAAGCGGCTATTGACAGCCAATTAGAATCCACCACACGTTATAGAGTTCAAGCATTTAAAGTGGCAGACAGCATAACTGCAGCACCGCACTTTTAATAAACAGAATATTATTGTCCGTTGGTGCAGACAATAATATACTTAGCGAGCTTGGCGTGAACAGGCCTTTACAGATTAACAAGTCTTTGTACAAACCATTAAATTCCCCCAAACTCACCTTTGCAGATATGGAGTCGTTTTCACATTGTATTTCACAATGGAAGCCCCTGCCATCTCTGGAGTGGCACTCCTCATCTCCTCATCACTGTCATCTTCACTCTCAAATGGCTTTTTCTCATTGGGTTCCTGATCATCATCCTCATTCTTTATACCAGCCTTCTTGGTGTCTTCTGTAATGTCGCTCTCAGAGTCTTCCTCATCCCCCAGTTCTTCCTCTTCCAGAATTTCAAACACTTTATCCATTTCATGCTCCTCCACTTGCCCTTCCACTGTTTCCTCTGCCAATGCATCCACTTTGTCAGCATCTATGCCTGTTAAGGATGGGCAAAAACATGAACAATTTATGAAAATCACATCATGCCTACAAATTGGTTTACTCTAGTAATACTATACTAGTATTAAAGGGTTAGTTTACCCAAAAATGTAAATTCTGTCATTAATTCCTCACCCTCATGTCATTCCAGACCCGTAAGACCTTCGTTCATCATCAGAACACAAATTAAGATGTTTTTGATTAAATCTACGCTGTTGACGTAGTAAACACAGTGCAGCGCTTCCGTCAGCATCACACGTATGCGTCGTGGTGCTCATGTGAACAGCGTCGGCCAATAATGAGCCGGCGTTCTGACGTAGAACTCGGAAGCGCTGCACTGTGTTTACTACGTCAACAGCGTAGGAAAATGACACAGACTAGAAGAAATTGTTGAATAATGTCATTTTTGTTTGTTTTTTGCGCACAAAACGTATTCTCGTGGCTTCATAACATTAAGGTTGAACCACTGGAGTCACATGGACTATTTTAACGATGTCTTTACTACCTTCTGGGCCTTGAAAGTGGTAATGACGTTGCTGTCTATGGAGGGGTCAGAAAGCTTTTTCATCAAAAACATCTTCATTTGTCTTCCGAAGATAAACTAAGGTCTTACAGGTTTGGAACGACATGAGGGTGAGGAATTAATGACTTAATTTTTTTATACATTTTTGGGTGAACTAACCAATTAATTTGCAATTTCTGCATAAAGAATCCTCATGGGACTTACTATCTTTACATGATGAGGGCGTCTCCAATGCCTCTAGTTTATCACACAAGTTCATCACCAACTGCAAAACAGAAATTACAGTTATAAAATGACAATACACATGATCAAGTATGTGTGTGTGTGACAAATAAGACGCCCTTATGGTTCTTACCGACTCCATTCTTATCTCTGGGTCGACCGGCAGATCCATGTCACTGTTGTCCAGCAAGTCTAGCGTGGTGTTCATAATATTGCTTGATCCGCTAGAACACACTGGTTTATCATCAGGGACTTTGAGATCATCAGTTTGGTTGTCGGTCTGCAATGCAGGGGTTGGTTTTACAGACTCAGGCTGGATGACAGGCTTAGACTGCGCACCAATTGTGGCTTTGGCTCCAGTTTTAGGCTGTGGAGCTGGTTTTTGTGAAAAGGTTGCCGACTTTTCTGAGACCGGAGGCCTCTTTAGAGCCTTTCCCTTAGACGCCAGCCACTCTGCAAGCTTTGCTCTGAAAGCAGAATATAAATGAAACATTAGGCAACCACATCAATATATCCTCTGTTATCAGTTACACTTGTCTAGCTAAAATTGATAATGTTATGCATGCAGGTTATGACTGAAGTTTCTAAAATACACAACTGTTCAAAAGTTTGGTTATGTCACGTTTTTGAAAGAAGTCTCTTATGCTCACTAAGGCTGCATTTATTTTATAAAAAAATAAAATAGTAAAATTAAGAAACATTTCTATTTTAAAGGGACTCGGGCAGAAATCATATTCATGGGTGAGCGAATGTATTAAAGATTTATTAACATTACTGTAGTATGAGGCAGGGTGGGAACGAGGCTGCTGGAGCGATTGCTAATGAGAGACGAGAGCGACACACGGCTCGAGAGCTTTTATTCTGCCGCAGACGAGCGCTTCCGCTTCTTCCGCTCATGTGTATGTGTGGTAACGCAGCGCTGTTTTATCATATTACACACATTTAAGTGTATTGGAAGTTATGTTATAATGCTACTCTGAGCGTTCACTCGGCGGCGACTACGAGACACTTGTTCACACTGCAGTGAGCTAGATCGATATCAGGCATGGTAAAACATGGTACTCGCGGTAAATCAAGAAAACCAGATTTAAACAATAAGACTAACTGTGTTGAGCTTGAGAACAATGATTAGTTTCGGTCCATGAATGATCCAAACAGTTGCTCATCCGTCTAATCGAGGGTAACGCGGGTATGATGTCATTGATAGGTGATGTCCTGGTTAAAATTGCTGATTTCTCTGGATTTAAACATTCTTTGAACCATTTGGGAAAATGTAAGTACACAAGTCAACAAAATATATAACATTGTTCTAGTGTTTTTGGGATATTTTAATCCAAAAAAATCTTACATATTGTGCCTTTAATGCATCCATGCTGAATAAAAGTATCAGTTTCTTTGTCTTTCTTTTTAATTACAATAATCTTACTGACCCCAACTTTTCAATGGCAGTGTTCACAACTCACCTTCTCTCTTCAACCGTCTCCATTTGCACTTTGTAGTGGCTGATTGTACTTGTGACAGGTCTGCGGACATTCTGCTCAGTGGTGGCCGCTTT